>OX421451.1:3343732-3356232 GCA_949126865.1 Montipora capitata
CAAGTCTTCGTCGGCTGGTGGTGGGTCGATGGTACCCTGGTTGTTGAGGAGTTTTTCGAAGTACTAGTGCCATTCAGAGAGCAGTTCTTCAGTGTTCTCAACTCTTGTGCCATCAGCCTTCACTTTGGCGGCGGCATTTGACTTTCCTTTATCGGAGAGTTCATTGACCACTCTCCAAACAATGTTGTATTGGTTCTTCTCTGCTGCATGCTTGAGTTCGTCAAGCTTGTTCTCCAGATGTTTCCTTTCGTCCTCCTCATATGCCTTGTTCAGTTGTTCGTTCAGGTCTTTACACTTTTGTCTGTTTACTTGCATCGGTTTGTCATGGAAGATAAGCTTGGCTTGGTTGCGTTTTTCACGCAGCTGGTCAGCGGTGAGATTAGCTAGAGTAGAAAAATTTGTCGGCAGATGGTGTTTGGTGAGGCTTGCGAGGCGACCAGCTTAATGCCGTGCGAAGTATTGCATCGGGCAGAAAAATTCTCGATCGTGCTGTGAAAAGTGTAATGTAAGGTTTCCTGGAAATTTTAGTAGGGACCAATGAAAGCGCGTAATTGATGTGTGATGTTATTAGACAAACTTGCATGACGCGTTCGACTATTGATGATCTTGTTTTCGGAGGTGAGTGAAAACACATATTCTGCCATTTCCCTGACCATTGTGTTGTGTACACTTGCTTTGAGTGTTCTTTAATATTTATTTTCGAACCGTCGTGTTCTATATTGAGTGAACGAGCTCAAAACTAAACCGGCGTACGTGCTCTTATCGGCCGCTTTTGTCAATTTCGGCCCTCGGCCCGCGAGTAGAGCAGTTTTCAGAAATTACAACTACTAGTGGGTATTTTGGAACTCTTATACAAATCTGCAAACTATGTATTATATTGACTGTTTCGTTGGCACTTAGCGATAGCTATTACTAGTTAAGCGAATAATTAGTTCATGGCACTGCAAAAGAGGAATATTGCACAATTGTGTGATAAAAGTACGTGATGATAAAAACAAACTATGTTTAGGGGTGACCTTTTCAGGTAAATCTGAGTAATTTTATTTTAGATTTCCCTGACAAAAGGAAATTTTGTATAAGTTACAAGATTTTATTATATCTTTTGGATAGTACGCGGGCTGTGATTGGCTGATTTAACGGACCTTATTCTACAATACGGCCGCTCTACGGAACGCTAAATGTGAAATTTTGATAAAACATTCTCTATCGAGTTTTTCGTGTCATTTATGTTACGTGATGCTGTAAACTGTTTCAATCTTGCAAGTAACTATTTCAAAAACCAAGAAGATTTATTCGTTTTAGGATCTTGACGCGTAATCGATGTGGCGGTTGAACCTCCCGCTTGATTTCAACTAGTTTCCTTTCCCGCACTTCTGATTACCTCAGAGATAAAAAAAAAACATGTTACTAACCTCGTTTTTTCGGTCCGTACTGTAAGTTACGGATCCTCGTTTTTTCCCGGTGAGTTATGCGCGGGCCATAACCTACATAACTTACAGAACGCACCACGAACTGGGTTAGTAAGAGGTATGTCTGTGTGCTCAGTACAGTACTTATCTTTGGTCTGCGTGACTGGTGCAGCTCGATTGTTGACAACTCTTTTGAGGGGTTAAGACAGTTCGTGTTTTTCTTTATTTTCATTTGTCACGCAGTCCCGAATAAGACGTGACGGTCCCCAAAAGTTTCTACCTAAGAAGCGAAAAAAAGGGTTGGGCTGTGTTCCTTGTCCTGTCATTTCAAGAGCTTCAGAGATATAACTATTAGAGGGTAATGTAAAGTGCTAGTTTTGTACCCATGTGAACCATGTGAGCGTTAGCACTACTAATGGAAATGACGGAAATTGGCCAACAAAAGAGAAAAACGCTGACCAGGGTTTAGAGATATGTTTATGGTGCTTTTGCATCCAGTTGGTACAGCGCAGGCGGGTGTCCCCTAGCAACTACATGTATGTTTGTTCCCCGTCCGCATAAGTTTCTTAAAAGAGCAAAAAGGACCTTACGAAAACCACCGTTCAGAAGTATATACAGGCATGGATTGATAGCGCTGTTTGCATGACCTATCCAAAAAAATACAAAGCTTGCAACGTATGGTAGTTTGTCCTGTTGATCAGGCCGCACAAACCAGAAGAAATGATTGACATAAGTTGGAAACCAGCACAGCGCGAAAACAACGCATATAACGACCAACAGTCGCACGACCTTGCGCCTGGACTTCTCAACCACGGCACGGTTGCTATCGGTCATGTTGCCTGGAATTTTACGACGAACCACTTTACAGCATATCAAAGTGTATGCAATGATAGTTATGAAGAGTGGCAAGGCGTACACCATTACGAAAAGAGATATATGGTAGATTCTGAGTACGCGAAAAATTTCGTCTTCTGAAAGATTGTTTGTGGGCAATGCGAAATGGCAATAGTAACCATTTTTGTTCGGATCAACTGACACATCAGAAAGAAAGACGTAAGGGAACATTAACGCAAACGAAAGAACCCATATCATCGTTGATAGAATCTTTGGTCGTTGGAAAATGGCTTCTCGAAGAGGAAAGAAAACGGCGTAAAATCTATCAAAGGAAATGAGCATCATTGTTAACACTGAAGCTGCTATAGAAATAGGAAAAGCGTAGAAAATCACTTTGCAAGTAACGATTCCCAATTTTCCTCCAAACCAAAGATTTCCTTTGTAAAGAAATGCGACTTGGTATGGCATAACTGTTACGGTCAGTAATAGATCTGCAATGGCCATGTTTGCTATAAAGAGGTTCGTTACATTTCTGGAAGATTTTTTTAACACCACGATCAAGCCAAAGGAATTGCCAAAAAAGGCTATCAAGAAGGTAAGTGCATATGCTGATGTCAAAGCAATCTGGGCGTTCGATGATAAATAACCAGGAACTTGTCGTGTGGAACTGGAGTCTCTTGTTCCTAAAAGAGAAATAGTAATAATAATAATAATAATAATAATAATAATAATAATAATAATAATAATAATAATAATAATAATAATAAGTACACAAGTGTCCGTGAAGCAAGGTGTCATGTGATACATGCATGGCTTCGAGGCCCTCGTACGATATCTAGACAAGTCAGGCCAGTCAGCGCAAGTTGTCAGGGCATTAGAACTTATGATCGGATGGTTACGTTCGACCCCAGATAATCCGATACCGATAAATCTCTTTATGATTTAATGTCTTACCTTTGTTCTTTTTTTAACGCTATGGATGGAAATTAGTTGCCAGATGGGGGTATGGTGAGATATAGTGTCTTCAAAGGACTGAGGTATAACGGGGGTTGGAATAAAGGAATCCATGGTTCTGCCCCCGAGTAGTCTAACGGGGAAAACGAAATTAAAGGGAGGTGATCCTGTTGAAGGTAAACTGGCACTTCGTGAATTAAACTATTGGACTAAATAAGCCATCAACAACAATAAGCCACCTCGGTAAACACCGAAAACAGCAAACCCGTTTTGATTTGCTTACCGTTTGTTTCTGTGCCGTTCTTGGGGCCGTTCATTTTATTTTTAGCCTCAAAGAACCTGGACTTATCTGTTGAGAAAACGAGGACGAACTTGAGTACACATCTTAAAGCGGTGAGATTAAGTTAAAGGAAAACTTGTAACTAACGTGATTCAAAAATAACATGTATACAAGTGCATATGTCCTTCTATGTGAATGTTCCTTTCAGTTCGCCCAGAAAGGTGTCGAAGGTGTCGCTGTTTTGCCTATCTAGCTACTTTCCTATGGTAGTATCCACTGAGGTTGGTCCTCAGCTCGGTTTAACCAAATGTAAGCAAAAGCAGCGAGCACGATTTGTAAATTCTGTTGTAGATCTGGATTCGGTTTGGATTCAGCTCCAACATGTACAAAATATCCTGGTTCTCCGCAATGTTTAGAGGCTGGTGAAGGAGAAACGTGAGGTTGCCCTTCAAGGTTAACAGCCGGTTTCTCAACGAATATTCAGCTGGAGCCTCGGATTCTTCACAAGTGTGTAAGGGAAGTGTTGTGAGATCTCCAATAACTTGACGGAGGTACACCGGGAAATAAACATCACCAGATACACCGTGACGGTCAAGAGGTACAATTTCTTTACAGAATCTTACATGGGTCTTGGTCTGCGACCGCTTATGGCTTGTATGAACCAGCTTCGACTTGAACTGTCAATTAGCTTCAACTTCAGTTTCAACTCCAAATAACCAGCTTTCACAAATTCAGTTCTTTTATAATAAAGATAGAAAAATTAATCCCAAATAGTTAAAATAAGGTAAACACAAAGTAATAACTACATTTGACAGCTTACAAGCTATTAGCATATTATTAGAAGGAAAGCATGTAATCCTTAATTAAAATAATTAAAACAATATTTTGGGGGTGGAAGCCCAATAATTGGATCTCAGTTTTTCATTATTTCTTCCATTTTTTTTTTCGAGTTTATTAGAATTTTAATCGATATTCATTTTTCCGTATTCGTCCGTCTTTAACGAAAACGATAAAATTATTTATTCCGCATGCTCGAACCGCTAAATATTCCTTATTCATTTTCTTTTTTAAGTCGTCTTTCATTATAACTAAGTTTGACAGTTTACAATTTATTGGCATATCAATAGAAGGAAAGCACCTGTGCTGAGAAAAGTAAAAAATCTTCCCACACTGAAGTTTGTTTCATTTCTCGCCTGAAGCTAGGTCATAAATTACTTATTCAAACAATGAAAAAAATTGGGGGTTCACAGACTTTGTTTCGGAGAAAAAGGGAAAAATGCCCTAATGTCGCTAGATAGGTCATCATAACTAGATATAGCCTCATCTACTCATCTGTCGAAAATCATAAAAATAATATGTTAGAGTGAAGGTTTCTGTGCATAGAAATACAGGAGTGGGTTTTTTAGATTATTGCATGCCACTGGGGATGTCGTTAACAGTAGAGTTAATCCTCAACGAGCGTTTTCGCAAGTGCTACCCGTTGTAACCACTTCCGGAATTCAGGACACAAGGAAAAAAAATTAAAAAGATAACTTCTTACATTGTGATTTTTTTCATTTCATCACATTTCGTATATTATAAGAAGAGCAAGTGATTCATGTCTTAAAAAATAGGGGCCACCCATGACCTAAACGATTAAAATCGATGTGATGTTGCGAAGCTCTTGAAAAATTTAGTTTGTCACGATTTTGCGTGACCTGCCGGGGAAGGACTGGAACCCAAGACAGGATCGATTTTGCAACAAAAAAAAAAAAACTTTCTCGAGCTTAGCAACGAAGTTTCAAGGAGGCGTTATCTTTATTTGGTTAGTGTTTTGTATCATATCTCTCCAATGCCGTCTTTCTCATCTTCTGGAGTGTGGTTTTTGTGAAATATAATCTCTGACTGTTTCCTCACAGGTCCGCACTTTTCAAGTGGATTAGGAAGAGAAGATAATAGGCCTTTTGCAACTAACGATCACATGGTACAAAATCCGCCATGCTGGAGGGCAAGCTCATTATTATTACCCCACTGGGACATTAAAACAAAGAGACCTGAACCAGTCAAGCTTGACTTGCCTTTGTTTTAATGTCCCAGTGGGGGAATAATAATGAGCTTGCCCTCCAGCATGGCGGATTTTGTACCATGTGATCGTTAGTTGCAAAAGGCCTATTCTGCTCTATTGTCATAAAAGTAAAGGAAAAGAAGTTCAAAAACATGCACTCATTTTGAACTAAGAACTTCGTAACGCAGAAAAAAACATTTTAAAAAACCAACACCATTAAATTTCAATACGCAACGTCGCTGACTATTAAACTAAACTTTCCTCGAGTTTTCAAAACTTTCAACCACTACTCGATTAGCGACCTTTTCCAGCCTCCCGGTCCTTTCTCTTTAACGTTTGATGATTGTGATAGATTTTTTTCTTCTCCTTTAATGGACCTCAAATTTGAAGTAATGCGTGACATATTAGAGCCGCGTTACCTGCGCAGTAAAAGTTGCGCACAAACAATTAGCGCGAACGTCCTTAAAACAAAGTTAGTTTTTCCAAAACATCGAACTCGCGAATATTGTGTAAAAGAACACTTGAGTTCATAGAGTGACGCATAGTAAAGCATCAAACCATGCAGAAGTCGCGCAGAAACACCACCCTATTTTCCATGCAGGAGTGTGTTCTTAGTTTATTATCTAAAGAAATAAGGAAATAAAATCGTAAAGAAATGTTGGTTGAACGGCAAAAGCCAAAAAGCAATTTCCCATTTTACAAAGAACGGGATGAAAGATGTCAAGTGGTCAACTAAAGGTGTCTCCGGTGTTAATTTTGAGGTTTCATCTCATGTAGAAACTTATAGAAACACATAATTACTTATATTCAAAACTGAATGACATAGAATATATGAAACATTTCGTATATTTGAACCGTGGGAATTGATATGTCAGAGAGAGATTATCACTGACATTTATCGTTGTTATTGAAATACGTCAGACTGAGATATAGATCACAGTTATCGTTGTTACAAAGAACGGAACGAAATATGTCAAGTAGATACCTAAATACCTGCGGTGTTAAGTTAGAGGTTTCATGATCTCGTGTAGAAAGTTCGGATTATTGTCCGCAGCTGTGCACGAGGCCCTATGTAAATGCAGAGATAACCTTAAACATAAAACGCCCTATATAATTCTAGAAACAGACAAGCCCAAATAGTACAATAAGATAAACACAAACATTTAATCTTCAAAGAACCATTGACTGTATTGATAGTTATATATATATACGAATTATAATGTTACACTCACTATGGCTGAAGATGAAGTTTGAAACATCGAAACATGTTCCGTAAATTCAAAAGTGTGGTTGCATTTTTAAAAATATTACAAACACAAAATAATAACTACATTTGACAGTTTACAAGCTAGTAGCATATTTTTGGAAGGAAAGCATGTAGTCCGTGTGTTTGTGTTAAAGAATCGTCAAGTTCATAGACCTATTGACCATAAAACCATGTAGAAGTCGCACAGACACCACCCTATTTTGAGGGAATCCTCTTTTAATATTAGTTTTAAAAAATAAGGATATTCAGTAAAACCTAAAGAGGTCTTGCTTGAACAGCAAGAGCCAAAAAGCAATTTGCCAAAAGCCATTCACGACGGGAAGAAATATGTCAAGTGGATGACGTTATGTCTCCGGGTGAATTTTGAGGTTTCATAAACACACACATTTACTTTAAAACTGAATTACATAGAATATATGAAAGTATAAACGCGTCTGAGATGGCGGTCATGGCAGTTATTGGTGTTAATTTTACAAACAACGGGACAAAAAAGTAGATAACTAAATGTTTCCGGCGTTAATTTTTTAGGTCTCATCTCGTAAGAAACGTCCAGAAATATATATCGGTAATTACTTATATCCGAAAAACTGAATTACATAGAATATACTGATGAAAGTTGATTGAAATACGTAGGAGATAGAAATGATCACAGTTATTGGTGCTAACTTCACAAAACTTCATCAATGAAAACCTTACGGCTTATAGGCGAAGAATTGTAAAAGAAGCAAACAAACGGAGACAGGAGGGTACACTTTTCAGTGTGTGGACTTTAGATGGTAAGATTTACATTAAGACCTCGCCTGACGGCTCTCCTGTAAGAATATTTTCCGAAGAGGACCTAGATCACTTATAATTTGAAATAGCGAAACAATATGCTGCATGACTGGAGAGGGCCGCCTTTCTTATCAACTAATTAAGAACTCCAAACCATTCAAATTTCTCGCTTCCAAAGTAATTTAGTTTTTTTATCTTCGCATTTGTGTGTGTTTGATGTTTTGTATATGCACCCTTCTTTCCTACTCCGCCAAATTGTCATTTTGTTTAATCTACGTTTCTCGATAATTCGCATTAGTTTACGTTTAAATTCCCGTTGTAGCCTTTCGTTTTTGTTTACCATATCGAGCACTTTTTGCATTACTTATCGCACACCTAAGAGAAAGAATGCAAATGTTCTATCGAGGCTCATATATTTTTTCCCTGGAGACAACGCTTGCAACAAAAAACTTGACAGATGCGTATACTTTTTAGGAATATTGTTCTTCTACAACGCTTGCAACAAAAAACTTGACAGATGCGTATAGTTTTTAGGAATATTGTTCTTCTTGTGTTTTTGGCTGGTTTCCATCCTAAGGTATCCAAGACTGCCACTTTCCCTCTTTCAAAAAACGGGGATAATTGACTTGAACTCTTTAATGACCGATCCGATTAAGGCTTAATCTTGCGTCTCTTAACGTGCGAGGTTTAGGAAATTGTCAAAAGAGGAGAGAGATTTTCAACTGGCTTAGAGCAAAAGGCTTTTCAATTTATTTCCTACAAGAAACGCATAGTTCAGAAAAATCAGTGTCGATTTGGTTAGCCGAATGGGGCTATAAAGCTCTTTTTAATAGTGCCAGTGCAGGAGTAGCTATCCTATTCAACAATAATAGTAGCTATCCTATTCAACAATAATTTCTCCTTTGAACTGGAACGTTTCTTCTCTGACCCTGAAGGCAGGTTCATTATATGTGATATCAAAGTAGATAGAAAAGTTATTACATTGGCCAACTTATACGCTCCCAACGGGGACAACCCGCAGTTTTTTGAGGACATCTTTAACCATTTGGAAGTTTTTAAGTGCGAAGAAATTATAGTTGGCGGCGATTTCAACCTTGTACTGGATTTAGCCGGGGACAAAAAGGTAGGCCTGGCCAAAACTCATACAAAGGCACTAAAAGTAATTGAACAGTATGCAGCTAAACTCGATTTAATAGATGCATGGAGAGTCCTAAACCAAGATGCCCGCAGATATACGTGGCGCCGTAGAAACCCTGAAATTCATTGCCGTCTAGATTTTTTCTTGGTGAGCCAGAGTGTAATGTCCAATGTTAAAGACACTGATATCTCAGCAGGCTACAAGACAGATCACTCCTTGATAACTATTAAAATTGCGCAACACTCTAATACCAGAGGTCCTGGTTTTTGGAAGCTAAACAAGTCTTTTCTCAAAGAAACTGAATATATTAATCAAATACGAGAAACAATTGAACAGGTGAAACTGGAATACCGAGAGGACAAATACGTAAACCCCGCTCTAATGTGGGAGATGATAAAACTTAAGATTAGAGTAAAATCAATACACTACGGTAAAAGTAAAAGGTCCAGAATGTTGCGAGAAGAGGAACAATTGGAGTCTTTAGTGAATAATCTACAAAAGGACATAGAAAACGGGAAAAAAGAGGACAAAGAAACAACCACAATTCAAAGAAAGTTAGATGAAACAACAAGAAAGTTGGAGAAAATAATTGAGTATAAAACCAAAGGTGCCATCTTGAGATCAAAGTATAGGTGGCATAATGAAGGTGAAAAGAATACAAAGTACTTTTTAAACCTAGAAAAGAGACATTACAAAAGCAGTCTAATCACTCAACTCAAGGTGAGTGACACCGATTTCATCACTTCAGACGATGAAATTTTGAATGAATGCGAAACCTTTTATCGCAACATTTACAGCTCCAAAACAAATTCCCTTGATAGTGGCCACCTCTTTTTTGACGCTACGGGTCTCCCATCCTTGGACCCAGAGGAAAAGGAAAAATGCGATGGCCCCCTAACTAAGACGGAATGTTTTCAAGCACTAAAAAGCATGAACGGGGAAAAAACGCCTGGATCGGATGGGCTTCCTGCAGATTTTTATAAAATTTTTTGGAACAATTTAGCCGATTGTTTAGTAAATTCGATCAATTATGCTTATCAGGTGAGGCAGTTTTCAGTTAGTCAGAGGCGAGGAATAATAAAAGTAATACCCAAAAAAGACGCAGATCCATGTCTTGTTAAAAATTGGCGTCCGATAACACTCCTAAATACCGACTACAAAATTGCGGCTAAGGCAATTGCGAATCGTCTTAAAATTGTGATCCCAAAGATAGTTAATAATGACCAAACTGGTTTTATTAAAGGCCGTTTTATCGGAGAGAATATAAGATTGATCGAGGGCATAATAAATTACACTGCTACCCAAAATATCCCCGGACAACTTCTTTTTCTGGATTTTGAAAAAGCCTTTGATACGGTGGAAAGGTCATTCATATGGAAAACTCTAGAATCTTTTAACTTCGGTTCATCAATTATAAATTGGATTAAGCTCTGTTACCAGAATATTGAAAGCTGCATCTTAAATAATGGATGGGCAAGCTGCTATTTCACCTTAGATAGAGGTGTTAGGCAGGGCTGCCCTTTGTCTCCCTACATTTTCATTATTTGTGTGGAACTTTTGGCCGAAAAAATAAGACAAAATAAAACTATTAAAGGAATCTCGGTGCAGGACGAAGAAATAAAAATCAGCCAGTTTGCTGATGATGCTACAATTATCCTAGACGGCTCTAAAGAATCATTCACAGCGGCTCTACAAGATTTAGAGCAGTTTGGGTCTATCTATGGTTTACGACTTAATAACAAGAAAACAGAAGTTTTGTGGATAGGCTCCAAGGCCGGATGCAACGAAGTTTTTTGCCCAGAAAAAAATCTAAAGTGGGTTAATAAAGTTAAATCCTTAGGAGTTTGGATATCTACAGATTCTGAAGCAAGTATAAAAGCAAATTATGATGAAAAAATAGAAAAAGCACAAAATGTCTTAAGCTCCTGGAAATACCGGAGACTGAGTCTGCTAGGGAAAATAACTGTGTTGAAGAGCCTTGTTGCATCTCAGTTTGTCTATATTCTGGCTCCCCTGCCATCAAATCATACAGCCTTAGATGAGATCAACCGGATCTTTTATAACTTTTTGTGGGATGGAAAGGGAGACAAAATAAAGCGAGACATTATCATCAGTGAATACAAAAGCGGTGGCTTAAGGATGATAGACATTAAATCTTTCAATAAAGCACTTAAGTCAACCTGGATTAAAAAATATCTAGATAAGGACAACCATGGAAAGTGGAAGTTGTTTTTTGATCTACATTTAACAGATTATGGAGGAGCGGACCTCTTTAAAGGAAATCTTAACAAAAATGATCTACACAAATATTATAAAATATCTGATACTTTTCTTTCCGAAGTCTTGCAAATATGGTCGGAAATTAGCTTCAATGGTAACATCACCTCGAATAAACAGTTTCGGTCAATGAACCTGTGGCACAATTCTCTAATTAAAGTGGGAAATAGTCCAATTTATTATAAAACGTGGGCTACGAAAGGGGTACGTGAAGTTAGACACTTAATGAAAGATGAAAACAGTTTTCTTTCCTTAACTGAGTTCAGGGAGCTCTTCAACATAAAGATAAATTATCTTACTTTTCATGGCATCATAGCTGCAATAAGGCCCCAAAGAAAACTCTTACGTGGAAATGACATTCTATCAGATACCAATGAAGATACTTTCGCCGTTAAATTCTTTCAAGCCAGTAAGCCAAATAAACTTGTTTATAACAAACTTATCAGTTTAAAGCAGACTAGCCCCAGCGGAAGCCAAAGCAAATGGATCGCAGATTGCAACCTGGAATTCCCTCAGTCGATAAACTGGAATGCGGTTTATGAAACCCCTTTCTGCTGTACAAAAGCCTCCAAACTAATTGTCTTCCAGTTTAAACTTCTTCATAGACGATTGGCAACAAACGACTACCTCCACAAAATTGGGCTCAGAAATGATGACATTTGCACTTTTTGTAAGAATGGTAAAGAATCCTTAGCTCACTTATTCTGGCATTGCAAAGAGACTTTTTCTTTCTGGGGAAGATTTCAAGACCTACTCACAAGGAATCAAGTAACAATAAAAGAAAAGAATTATTCCATGGACTTAGTATTAGGACTAAAAATAGATGTCTTCTCCCACTTACAACATTATTTGTACTTTCTTGTTGCTAGATATTTTATATGGACGTGTAAAATGAAGGAAATAATACCAAGTATAAACAATTTTCCTATTTTCTTACAACACTTTTGTGATCGAGAATATGACGAAAAGATAAAACCTAAACCTCTCAAAAATTGACAGTCTTGGTACAGTTGGAAACCTAGCCAATTACATTATGAAAATTATTGTAACGTAAGAAGAGTGCTTGGAACCTATGCATGCTATATGTATGTTATCTCTTCGCCGGTGTTTTAATGTACGTAGGATTTTAATGTGTTTGTTAAAAAAAAAAAAAAAAATTCACAAAGTAAGGGACGAAATATGTCATAAACACACACATTTACTTTAAAACTGAATTACATAGAATATATGAAAGTAGAAATGCGTCTGAGATGGCGGTCATGGCAGTTATTGGTGTTAATTTTACAAACAACGGGACAAAAAAGTAGATAACTAAATGTTTCTGGCGTTAACTTTTTAGGTCTCATCTCATAAGAAACGTCCAGAAATATATATCGGTAATTTCTTATATCCGAAAAACTGAATTACATAGAATATACTGATGAAAGTTGAAATACGTAAGAGATAGAAATCATCACAGTTATTGGTGCTAACTTCACAAAGAAAGGGACGAAATATGTCAAGTGAGTAACTAAATGTCTCCG
>OX421451.1:3361232-3363732 GCA_949126865.1 Montipora capitata
CTGTTTCGTCGTACGAACGTGTGAGAACCTGTGAGCCAAAGGGCCTCTGCTGGTATGACTTCTGGGTGACCCCTTACATGGTCTTAATGATCCCCCAACTTGAAAAAATTGTCTGGAACGGTTCAGGTACCACAGGCAACCCAGTGTACCCTCACTGAGGGTCTAGTTTGGTAGGTACTTGGTGTATTTTGTCATTAATGGTTATCTATTGCACAAAATTATCTAAACACGGTAAAACCTTCAGGGTTAGGATTAGGGTTAGCGTTAGGGTTAGGTTAGGGTAATTGTATAATTACTGAACGTTTTATACCTTGTTTAAAAAAATTTGAAACAATAGAAAAAGAGACACCAAGTATTATTTTATTTGACCGCTGACCAGGTACTGGTTTTCGATTGGATCGCAGGCTCCTGTTAAGTTAAATTATTATAGGAATAACATGGGAGCTCCACTTTTAGGCTCGGTTAAATCTATAGATTAAGTTATGTGATTATTTATTTGTCGATGGTCGGTTGCTCTCATGTGAGTTTTTGCATTACTGATTTCTTGGAATGAGAGTATCATGCACCTATGTTCAGTGCCCTGGATGAATGGCTTGTAGCATACCAAGATAGTTCGGCGTTCAGTCTGTTTTCCACGGACAGAACGGAAAGTGTGCATGAACCTGCAGCCGTTTTCAAGCGCGGGAAAAGAAAGTTTTTAAGTTTAACAAGCGGCGACGGCCGGGTCGCGGCAATAACAACGCCACAAAACAACATTATCAATTGGTTAAAAAAGAAAAGCGATCATTGTCATTGGTACGACACCGCTTGGTGAATTTTGTTACATATGTAAGAAACTGATCGTGAAGTTCGTTGTTAAGTGAAACGCTTTGTTTCTTCTCTCCCCAGATTCCTCTTTATGCCGAATACGACCGTCCAAAGCTTCTGACGTTTTTGCGAAACAGCAACTACTACCCTCTGCAAAAGGTAGATCAAATTTGCACAAAATTCGTTTCCTTATTACCTTAACTTGTGCCGGTCTCTAATGTTCACCCTGGTGTCTCTTTTTAGGCTTTAAATGAATGTGAACAGAGGAATTTGGTAACAGAAATGGTATTTCTCCTTAGTAAGTAATTTGTGACGTCATTTACTCAAGAGCTTAAAATTTCAACGGGTAAACTGAACGCAGTTTATTATGTATGCAAAACACGAGTTAAAAAATCTGGAAGCCCAAAACTCCCGTGCTGCATATTAATTCAGTAGCGTGCAAGCGCAGTGCATTCTTAAACTGGTGAGTCTCTGACGTCATTTTCTCCTCGATCCAGCTCCATCAAGATTTTAAAGTTAGAAATGGCGGACCATTAAATAGGAAAATTTCATTGAAAAGAAACAAGTGTCTTTCTGAAATTAAGGCTTAAAACTTGGGCCACTTAGTTAACATAGTTTTGAAATCCAAAGGAAAAAAAAAAAGATTTGATTTTTTATCATAGTACCACTTTGAGCTGAAAGGTGGCTTAGTGGTTATCAACCGCGCCTCGCACCTCTGCGACCCAGGCTCAACCCTGGCCTCGAGGTCGTTTGAAGGCTGAGTTTCAGTCGATATCAACCTGACTTCGAGGGTTTTTCTCCGAGTACTCCGGTTTTCCTCCCTCATCAAAATCGACTCTAGATCAATAACATCCGGGCGGATACCCTTGTATAGGGATAACCTCTGGTATCTTTCCTTTTCATTGCATTGAATGAATAAAGTTGGCATTAAGAAAACAATTTGTTGAAAGTTTCGGTTTTATTAAGTATTCTTCTTGCTAATCTGGTTTTACATAATGAGGATGGTTTGTTTTGTCTTTTGTTTTTATGCCGTTTGGAAGAGTTTTGTGTTTATCGTTCGGTTTAACAGGTCGTATGGGAAACAACAAACAAGCTTTGCAGTTGATTATTCAAGAGGAAAATGACGTCAAAAAGGTGATAGGCTTAGTTTTATTCTCAAATCAGCGTCCTTTTGGACAATAAATACAACATAGGTCCCATCAAAGTACCCCACCCAAAACGATGTTGTTTATAAAGAAGCGGAAAGAACCGTGCTGTCCCTCAACATTTTTGGAGGGAGGGAGGGGAGGGGGGTCGCAACAAGAAGATTTGCTTCATGGAAGTGATTTGTTAAGATATGGAGAAGGAAGTCAAAATTATCTCAACTATTTTGGCCAGTATTGTGGTAGTCGGAAGGGTTGTAGGTTGAAGTCCTTTAAGGAACACTCGAAGTTTTGTCTTTACGATGCCTGAGGTATCTTCGATAAATAGAAAACTTCTTTCGCTTGCCCATAGTTAGTGGAAGGAACTATGGTTTGCCGGGCTTATAAATTACCATATTCTTTACAGTGATTGCGAGAATATCGTCTCTCGAAATTTCAGTCCAAGCGATGTACCGAGAGAATATCACCTGATTTTAGTTTTACAATGTATATGACAGATTTCTCTTTATTTACTCAGTCGCAACATCATGGTTTTCTGAGATTAAAACAAC
>OX421451.1:3368732-3418732 GCA_949126865.1 Montipora capitata
GACTTAAATCCTCTCCATTCTTGAGATACAAAGGGAATTGTGACACCCGAAAATGGCCCGTAAAGTTTCGGGACTTTCGAGAAACGGGCCCCTGGGGCCCGTATCTCGAAAGTCCCGAAAACCTTTCGGACCCGAAAAGCTATTTGTGAACCTGCCAACCGCTTGTTTTGGAAAGCCGATCTTCTAACATGTTTTCAGGGTAACTAAAAGAAACATGACTGTGAAGTTTGACGACTTAAATCCTCTCCGTTCCCGAGATGCAAAGGGAATTGTGACACCCGAAAATGGCCCGTAAAGTTTCGGGACTTTCGAGAAACGGGACCCTGGGCCGCATTAGTGGGAGGCGAGTGCTCTCACCATTGCGACATCTCCACGGAAAAAAAGCTACAATCTGAACAACAACGGGAACAGACGTTAGTTAGGTCACGTCTGACTTCAGATTCATATTCTTGAGACTGGACTAGAACAAGCGTGAAATAGAGCCCTTTTTTCCTTCCCAACGAGTTCAAAGAATGTACACGAGCCATGTTATTCGTTCTCCTAAATTTTCTGATTTCTTTGCAGGGACCATTTTGTCAGATATGCACGGCACACAGCCAGGTTAAAAAAATGCGTTCTCAACACCTTGAGAGAACCGAAACACTCCCGTCGAAGGCATGACTAGTGCATGTGCTCATAGGATGAAAGAAAACTGAAGGATTTATGCTTTAGGTATATCAAACTGCGCTATTCAATCGGTAATTTGGTCAAAAATAACAAAGATATTGTGAACAGAGAGAATGATGCAATCTGCTGTCACACCTTGCACCATCGAGGGATTGAAGGTTAAATTAAAATGACGAATGAAACTTCAAAGCATTGGGACATCAGCCGTCAAGACGCGAAGGAGCCCCGCGCATTGCGCGAGAACCCTCACAGCAACACCACACTTTCTCCTTTGGAAGAAACCAGAATTTTTTTGGATAGAACGAATTAGGTCTACGTGGTCAGTAGTCATATTGAAATTTGTTATTAGAAAAAAACAGAACAGAAATTATCGTTGATACATGCCTTCCTAAAACGATGGCTTAAATGACAACCACTCGAAAAACTCAGGAAAGTTTTCGTCAAATTTTAAAAGAACGTAACGCGCCGAGATTGCACATAGTAGCGACCGTCAGGTTGAAGTACAAGAACGCCTTCGCGTACGATTTTGAGTTCTACGCGCGTGCAGGGGTGCAGGGTGTAAAGCAGAGTAAAGGGCGACAGAAATAGGACTAGAACTTGGAATCAACGATCTATTTCCAAAAAAATGATAACGTAAAAACCCAGGAAGAAATAAGAAAATTGGGAAAAGGAACCCGAATCTTGGTGTAATTCACGTTATAAGAATTAAACTAGTTCCTCAGTCTGAAAGTTGCTACTATTTTTATATTGCCCTCGTAAAAGGGGCATCTATGATTACACCTTCACAAGAGCCTGATCTTGTAAATAAGGTTTTAAACAAATCTCGTGTCATAAGGGCAATAGATGCATGCAACTGTGAACGTTTTGTGCTCACACACCTGCCGCGCTTGGTTGAACGGCTGTCAAGAATCCGGCTGTTGTGCAATCTCGTACAAAGAGTGAACTCGAAAGAAGTGTTCATGTCAGCGATTTATTGTACACAAATAAGTCGAGAAGGAAATATGAAAGTCACTTTACAAAGAGTGTATCGGTTCCACATCAATTGCGTTATAAAATATAGGCCTTTTTTTCGTCTAAGTAGAATATTTGGATTAAAACATCGCCTTTGTACCGAGTACGCTGGACAAAGGGAGCTGCCTCCATTTAATTGAGCTCAGCAGCTAATCAAGGACAACGCAGTTCCCTTTACGGATATTGCGTGACATTCTTGATCACAGCTGTACAATACGTGGTGCGCGACTCAGGGTAACGCAACGTCCAGTAAAGACAACAATGCTGCCAATGGTAATATCAGTCGTGCTAAACACGAGAAAGAGATGCGATGCGCGAATAATCTTCCTATAATTTTGAACAATAAATAATGTCTTAAAAACCGGGAACATTGACCGTTTATACACCTCTTTACACAGTGATCTGCCCCTTTAATGGCAACGCAAAGCTACCCTTGTTTTCTGTTAATGACAGGGCCCTTCACTGAAGACCCAACGTGTTGCCATTTTTTTCTGATCAACCAAGTCAGACACTGAGGCGATTTCTTACTCCTAAATTTTAGAACCAGCTTGAAGTTATTTCTCTTGCAATTTTGTGTTTCTATATTATTTCCTTGAGTTAAGTTTGAGGCTACATGTAGTCTGTCCCTCTGTAACTACAACCACTCCATTTAGAAAAAAGGTTCAAAATGTTGAATAACATATACACTCTTACCAAACGCGTTCGAAAAAAGAAAACTCCGTAAACAAGCCTTGAAAACTGTTTTTAAAAAGAAAGCAACCGAACGTTCAAGCACCCCAGCCTTTTCTGTACAGCGCCAGAGAGGAGAGTTTCATGGCTGCAGTTACAGGGGAAGACAAGCCAATTTCGTAGCTACATCCACGTCGTTGGGTGAAAGATTTCGAAAGAAGAAACGTCTGTATTTATGAGTGATATTTGATTGACATGTCCCAGATTTCAAAAAATCCATTTCTGTGCATCATGATGTGAAGCCCGCTGTACCCTAGGAAAAGTCGAGATTTTAGTCCAGTCCATGGGGAAAACTCTTCTCCGATCCAAGGGCGAAATGCTCCACAAAACAACTACTCAGTTGTTCTTCTACTTCCAACGGAGCCATTCTGAAACGCCGTTATTTTACAGAGACCAAGACCGGCTACCCATCGGACAGACTCTTTATCATTTTTGACTTCAGAAGGTGCCAACATCCTCTTCGTTGCAGAATGACCCAACAACTGCCTCGAAGAATTGCTCTATTTAAGATTCTATTCCATTATTCTCGTAGCCCTGGGATCTCACGTGGCGTTGGGCAAGCTATTAATTGAAGTTCCTAACCCGTCCAATGTGCTTATGATGCCGTCTGTTCTTCTGACTACATCTACGTCCCTTTGAAAAGAGACAAGAATGGATTACGTATAGGTAATCGCACGTTTCCTCGTAAAATTAAGGATAAATATCACGCCCTCTGTGTTCGATTTATGGTACTTCGCGTTCATGTCACATTGTGTCACAAGATGTCGCCTAAAGGGTAAGGGTTCTGGTTCAAGTCATGGTTTGAGGGCTTCTTTGACATGCTCAACAAGTAGCGTTAATCTCATTACCGATCATGGATGAGTCTGTATTGGACAACCGCGATTGGCATCATTAGGGAGTTTAGCAACGCCACGTTTTTGAGCCGCGGACGGCAACCGGAAGTGAGCTGTTTTCCCTTTTAACTTGTCTTGTCACTACCACCTTTATATTGCTAAGTATTTTTCCGCTATTAGAGATGATCAGGTTAAAAATCTGGGAGACAACACTGTCCTGGCATGCGAAATGTTCATTTCCGGTCACAGTCCGCGGTTCAAAAACGTCGCGTGCTTAAACTCCCATATATTATCGTGTCGTATTACCGTAATTTGCGTGGCTTGTTTAGCAGGATGGAGCGCTTATTCTTCCTTCTCTTTCTTGTTTTGACGGGTGCTCCGATACGAGCACATAAAGGGGAATGCGTGGCTGGGCTGCATGGATTGGTAGCCTTTGGAGAGTGTTATAAGAGATTTACCGTCGCGTTTACGACAAATGGCAAACGTTAGACTGAAATTTGCGTCTCGCCAAAAATGGAGGAACAGGGTTTTTTACAGGTTTGCAAAGTAGCGGACATATTTCTGAAAATACCGGACGTTCGGCGCCTTGCGAGCGCCGAAGGCGCAAGCTACCTGGAGGGGTCTGGGTGTATGCCCCACGGGAAATTTCTAAAATAGAACACTCAGACACGCTGTTTCCAATGTTTCTGGAACCAAGGAGCCCATGACTAGCAGCCTCCCAATGCATTATATCCTTGAGTCAACCTTTGCGCATCTCTTTCTATTTTTAGAACTAATCCTTCAGCAGGAGACTCACATTTACAACAATTTCATCAATTTGCATACATTGTCTTTGTTCCACAATCACTTTATTCTGATTGGCCATTCTAAAAAACAGTGTGTGCAGAGCCGAAGAACTCGTGGCGTTCTAAAATAGAAAGATACGAGCAAAGGTTGACTCATAGGGCTTGTATGGGAGAGGCAAGCTCGTACTCATACGCTCCTGCTGGAACCCATGAATCAGTTTCCCAGGCAAGGCTGGAGTTCACTGAAATTCTCTTTTTAAAAAAATTGTAATAAAAAATACAACAAACCCGTCAAATATTGGCATCAAAGTACCGGACATGGAATGGGAAACCACCGGACAAAACGTCCGGGCTCCGGCCTTAAAACGAAAACCCTGGAGGAAACTTTATACCTGTTGGCTACTGTAACAGGAATCACGTGACTTATGCAGCAGCCTGCCGTTTCCCGCATACAAGATACAAAACACTCTATTATCACGCTGGAAGCACCAGGGGGCGTTGGATTACAAATGCGAAAACAAACTTACATCTCTTCCGGTCCTGAACTTTCACTAACAGCATTTGCCCTCAACGCGGCACTTGCTGGCGATGAATTGTGAGCCGTTGGCGAAAAGGGAGCGCTACCCCGAACTATCCCGTGCGCCGAAAGGTTTGAGTTTTCCGGAAAGTTCAAAGCGTATACGTCCTTCATAGGCGCGGTAGAGTACGCAGAATTCTTAGCAAGCGTCCCTGTCGAGTAAGCACCTTGATTTGACAATGGTCCGTTGGCTAAGGAGCTTCGACTCATGTTCATATGTGTAAAATTTGGTCCCACAACTCCATTTGTCGGTGTGGAATTAAGTGAGAATTTCGATCTTTGTTGCGTGGAGAAGCTTCTGTGTAAGCGTGGTCTGGGCTCGCAGCTCTGTTTGATTGACGAAGATTCTGTTGATGATAGTGAAGTGGACGAATGCGTGGAAAGAGAAATTTGTGAAGGAGGAGATTTGGGTCTGAAATGAGGCCTGGGGAATAAACAAATGTTAGGAAATAGTTAGAAAATATGGGAAATAAAAAAAATTCTGAAGGCATCCGTTACGGGAAGTTCACGTTCTAACGGTAGAAATTAAAGTCTGCTGTGCCATGTGGAGAGAGTCGTAAAAACCATTTCAAAGAGACCCAACTGGCAGCAGGAAACAAGATGGCTCCGTAAAAAAGCGTTGCGGAGTGGGATAGGACAGACAAACTCAGTCGGTGATCTGGGGAAGAGTTGACTTCGCAGTCCAGCGTATCACAAAACCACTCTCTACCTCGAATTAATAATAACCAGCATTTATATAGCGCACATATTTAAAAAAAAACAATTGACTATTATCGTTAATTCGCAATTTGCTCTGAGTTTACTGTTATAGTTAATTTAGAAGACTGGAAGCTTGATATGGATTATTGATCACATATCTTTTTAAAGACAACCCAAGTGTATGGACAAACATGTAGGACTCGAACTAACCCCACATACATACATACATAATTGACCGCTCCCCATAGGGGCTTTTCAGGGCCAATGAAAAACAACGAAACGACGGAACAGAACAACAACAACTGTTAAGAATCCCAACCGGCCGGAGGCAAACCAGTTGGCTATTTACAAGTGCTGGGAAGTTTTCCTTATTTTCTCTGCTACCACAGGGCCTAGGAAACAGTGTCCTAACTTAATGATAATAGTAAATCCAAAGCAAATATTACCAATCAACAATAATCGTTAATTTAGGGAAGAGATCATGTTCACGGCGCCTCAAGCCATATAGCGGGCTTTCTGGTTAAAGACAGCTTCGATTTGCTTTATATAGGGGAACTTGAGATCAAGTGTTTCTGTAAAAGTTACTAACATTATTAGCAGTAACGATAGCAAAGCTTGAAAGATGATGATCTCAACAAGCTCCTTTCCGTAGTACAAATACAATGTTTTATAAAATACGATTTCGAAAAACATTTAAGTAGGAAAACTAACGTAAGCAAAGTAACATGACGTTTCGACGACTTCATGTCATCATTGTCGAATGAACAAATAAAAAAATAAATATGCCTTGCCGTTATTTTTTAACACTCAGGGTCTTTAAATAACTGAGGAGAAAGTGCTGCCTTTGTAATTACATCCACAAATGGTTAAGACTTTCAAGTCTTCTCGGATAAGGACTATAAACCGTTGGCCCCGTCTCACAACCCTTCAATGTTCATAAAATCTGTGGGACGTTGAAGATTCCACACACTACTCGAAAAGAGTAGGGCATGTAGTTCCCGATGTTGTGCTCTGGCCTTTCCTTCAGCAATGTGGTCGGCTTGGCGTAATCTTCTGAATGGACTACTGATCGATGAGACCACACAACAGCAAAAACAGACAGTAGTCAAATTGAAGGAGTCCAAGTGCTGAAACTGGTGAACCTAAACCTAAACCTGGTAAACCTGGTAAGAATTCTGTCATATATATTCTCTTCATCCACACCCTCAACATATTTATTACGAATTCACAAAATGACCAGGGGCCCGTTTCTCGAAAGTCCCGAAAACTTTTCAGGCCCGAAAAGCCATTTGTGAAACTGTCAACCGCTTGTTTTGGAAAGCTGATATTTTGACATTTTTTCAAGGTAACGAAACGCAAACTGACTGTGAAGTTTGACGACTTAAAGCCTCTCCGGGAATTGTGACACCCGAAAATGGCCCGTAAACTTTCGGGACTTTCAAGAAACGGGCCCCAGCTCCCAGATGGCCTAATCGCTAGTTTGGAAGAGCAGTACCGGTATCGCAAGGGTTCAAATCCCGTGTAACCCTCTCAATCGCACAAACGAAAAGTTGATTCTCCCAACTAGTGCCACAGAGTTCTTTGTTGGGTAGTCATGAGAATTTGGTGTTATATCAAGATAAAACCTCTGAAACTGATAATAATCTTCATTCTCAATACTTGTCAGACCAATTTCATTGAAATTTACATGTCGATCATGGGAGTTTACGCCTGAATTTTCCAGACTTTGCCTTCGACGATGCAACGTAACGTTCATCACTACAGTGATCTAAAATCTTAACAAGCAAAAGCCTTAACGTTTCTCTTTACTTACAACAAGGGCTTCTTCCAGCCTGTGAGATGATCGTAAGGGAACAATCCATTTGGTAACGAAAACGAAGAGGTCGAGGAGTTCAAGCGCGTGTCTAATTCATCCAGATCTTCAGACAAAGGACTATACGCTCGATCCATGTATATTCTATTGAAAAAGAAATTGTACGCATCAATGAGTGGGTTTTAATTGAGTGCCAACTGACGTCACTTCGACAATAGTTTGACTTTGCATCACTACTCTTACTGGTTGCCTAAACTTTGTTTGTCCAATCAGCGTTAAACTTGTTTCCACTCGTTTTCCCGCCGGTTGCAGAAATTTGCTTTGGGTGTTAGTTGTCCCAGTCTGACACAGGGAGCAGACTATTTGACCGTTTTTCCAGTTAAATTCCCCGTACGAATTGATCTTGTTGATTTGAATCACCGTATGTGATCACACCACATACAAACGATCGTGTTACACTGCGGTTGAAATCATATCTCCGCGAAACGAAAGCCGCATTCAGTAATGACTGTGAGCTTTGTCACTAGTGGTCACTAACAGTACAAGGGATGAAAGCGATTTTCGGTCAATTTTTGAATCGTCCATAAATCGCTAAAATTTGGATGAAAATGCCTTATTTCCAGCAACTGGTGGAGAAACAGTATTCTCTCCCAAGTCTTTAAAAGAAAATAACCAGAAAGCGCGTGAAATTCAATTTTCGAGGAACCATTTTCCAAGCGTTCGTGCGTTCGAGTTCGTACAATGACCGGTGACGGAAATGCGTCATCAGTTGCAAGAAGAAACATTATACGCAGGATCGGAAGTCGCACAAAAAGGGCGGTAAGAAACGCCAAGACCAAGTGGTTGCCAATGCGGTCCGAAAACAACTACGCGATCTTAGCCATAAGATGGGTTTTACAGCATAACCGGTTTTCGTGGGCAAAAAATTGGGGCAAGAGAAATCAATGCGATGCGTGCGATGCAGACTGCCCGCCGATACATTCACCAACGCATTGCTGAACACAAAAATTCGGCACTTTGCCGATATTTTTTGGAAGCTCACGGTAGGAAAGATATTTTGAAAGAAAACCAATTTAAGGTCTCAAGAAAGAGCCAGGGCACATTTGATTGCTTAGGGCGCATTCTTTAGGGACGCTATTCTTAGTCTGGTTTACGAATAACAGAGTACACGGAAAACCAATTCTCAAAAGAACGCATCCGCTGCCTCCTGTTCCGTAATAGTCCCAAAAGATCGCGTCCTTAGTCTACGAAATGCTCTTCATTAAGAGTCTGAAGTATTATAAGTCGCAAGAGAAAATAAAAACAATGCTTATACAAAATTTTGGAGGGACAAACAAAGAGTATTTTTGATATTGGCTAACTGGACAGTGTTAGATCTGATGAACAAGCTAAACTTTAATGTGCCGATTTTTACCTTCCTCCTCTGCCAACTCTTCTCCGCACGAATCCCATAACTCTCTGCGGGGTCGATATGGAAGTACAACTGAAGCGAAACCTCTTATCGCCGAGACCCCCCTCGGCTGGGTCTACCCAAGGCAGGGGTTGGGGCGAGTCGAATCGAGGCTAAGGATAGACAAAAACATTCAATTTTAATTTGATAAGAACAAGAAAAAAATATTATTTAAATCTGACACTTTTCAGAAAGGGTTTTTTTTTTGAACGAAGGTTGAGCTTACTAACCGATAAGTACTTGACACCAAGTTTTCTTTTGAATGCAAATCTACCGTCTGGATCTTCATCGTCATCTTCCGGTTCCGATGGAATATCAACCTTTAAAATGGCACATGTTGTCAATGGTATCATTATCATTATATCTATCATTATGCAACCGTGACCGTCACTAACGATTATGGGTCAAACTGCAAAATACCCAGCCACTTATGTCTGAATGGTGTGGATTCTTATACACCTCGTTCTTCAAAGAATGTCGCTACAAGAACACAATAGTGGCATGGTATTCTGCAGTTACTCCTGATTTGCTTGGGAACTGGTGCCTTAAAAGGAAGCCAGAAGGGGATCTGTTGTGATTCAGGTACCGCAAGGTGGCATCCCTAGCAACCTGCAGGCGTGAAGCAACCCCAAGCAGCCACTAACCACCACCACCTCACTGGAAGCTGGTCTGGTGGAAAACACACTTACCTGGCCAGATACTTACCTCCACAACCAAGTAGCCTCAGTAAGGGAAGGGAGGGCCTAATTGAATCCACAATGCGCAAAAATGGCCCGAAAAGATTTCACGGCCACAAATAAGCAACCCTTGCTGGATTCTGGCCCCCAAAATAAAGGCATGCCTATTTGGCACGAAAAGGCCACATGGCTTTAGATTAAACTTGCCTAATTACAATATTTGGCCTCATTATGAAAATTCTAGGTATTCTAGGTATTATGTTTTCTTACTGGAGGTGGCGACACATGAATGAGTTCCTCTTCATCGCTAAACACCACTTGATCCCCGCCTGGCGCCACAAGTGGTACTTTAGCATGGTGATGCAGCTTAGGTCTCTTGATGCTAAAACAAAACCACACCATCGTTTTTAGCGCAACCACTAAGTTCAAAAGGTCAACACTGTTGTTAAAAACTACTATCCCAAAAGGCAAAAATAATATTAACTTTGAGAGATTTAAAGTTTTCTTTGTCATAAACTGGACGTAAACAGTTTGCAATTTAAACTGTAATTTTGTACATGTCAAATGAAAGATCAAGTTCACCAATTTTCTGACCAAAAAATGTCAAGCATTGCCTTGTGCATATATTCCTTATCGAAATCCATGGGGTGGGGGTGGGGATTTTTGGCGTTAAACATTAAAAAGTTTTTCTACACTTACCTTAATTCATTAATAAAATCATTCTTTCCTAATCGTGGCCTTTCCTGTTGAAAAGTTGAAAGAGCGCAGACAATGATCATAATCATTCCAACTCAAAGTTCAATTATGTTCATTAATAATAATAATAATAATAATAATAATAATAATAATAATAATAATAATAATACAACTTACATGTACTTGTCTTCTCCAAAGTTCCTGTTCTCTATCCTCTCCTGTGACTGCACCTGGTGTGACATTTTCACCATAGGCAGCAGATGTGGGCACTGTGAGGTTAGTGGCTGGTGGCTGATATCTGATCATATCCAAACACTGCTGAAGGATTTGACCAGCATAATCTCCTGCAGCATATCTACAATGTTGATTGACGACAGTATAAATGTGCAAGTACTTAAAGTGCTACAATGACCAAAAAATCAATTTTCACTTTTCTTTAGATTTCAAAGCTATGTTAACTAAACAGTAAGAGACTGAAGTTTTGATCCTTGACTTCAAAGAGATACCTGTTTATTTTAACTGGAATTTTCCTATTTAATGGTCTGCCATTGCTAACTTTGAAGTCTTGAGAGGGCTGGATCAAGGAGAAAATGAGGTCAAAAACTCAACAGTTTAAGAATGAAATGCGTGTGTAAGCGGCTGAATTAATAGGCAGCAGGAGAGAGTTCTGGGCTCTCAGACTTTTGAACTCATGTTTTGCAAATATAAAGTGAGACAATGACATCACTTTTCCCTAGATCCAACCCTCTGAGGTCCAACCGGTCAGTTTTGAACATGAGTAATGGCGGACCATGAAATCCAAAACTTACACTCAACATAAACAGGCTTTGGATAAAAATAAAAGCTCAAAATTTTGCCAGTCAAGTGTTAAGCAATCACACTTTCAAAATCTGAAGAAAAAAAGGAAGTGATTTTTTGATCATAGTAGCACTTTAATAAACCACTTATCAACCTCTCAAAAATGTCAAGAAGCCTCCTGCCCAACAGTGTCCATGACCACCTTTGTCCTTTCCTTACGTAAGGTGCATCTCAAACACTCTAACAAAGAGTAAGGCCTATTTCCTCCTACAAAGTGTGCCTGTCTTGGCACTGATGTCTCAAGGCAGCTAGAAAAAGAGCAATCTGCAGCTACATGTAGGTTTCAACAATGTGAAAAATGACCCTAACTGAAATTTCTGCGTGAAAGCAAGCAAAAAATAGTTTGCATTACAGAATACCAGTATTCTCCTTCCATGTAGGTAGGAAAAATCAGAAAACATGCACACACAGACACAAAAAGCAGGAAAATGTTTGAGCTTGCCTTTTTTCAAAAATATCAACAGTTAGTTGAAGTTGCTCCTTTTTTGACTGCTCTCTTCTTTTCACCATGTCGAGAATTGTGCAGGCTCTGTTCAAGTCTCTTCTCAGTTTAAGCATCTTCTCATATGAAGCCTCGTCATTCTTGCGATTCTAAAGATGAAACAGTTCAACCTTAGCACTGGTCTCTCAGGTTAATATAATTTATTAGATGAGGCAGAGTTTGATCTGAAGATTTTTATAGAAGGATGAAGGGTCAAACAAGGCAGATAACCTGCCTTCAAACACTTTGCATGAACACGTTCTAAGCTCTCAGTCATCTCAAAGAAGGAGCACCATCAAAATCGTGTATGATCTGTACCTTTCTTGTTTGCATCTTTTCAGTTCTTCTTCTGAATGCAACATATGGATCACTTGAAGATGAACCATCCCGCTTCTCCCCTTTCAGCTGGGGGATCAGTGAAATCACTAGATCCTTCTACAAGAAACACAAGAGTTACTTATCAAATCCAAAAAACTCCACAACGTCATGTACTTTGAAACCTAAATTGGTTCCAAATTTGGTCAATAGAATGAGTTGACAATTTCCTGTTTTAATTAAAAATTGATTTAATCATTTCCAACTTTAAACAACTTCTCTATATCAAGACAAGCTAAGATTTCATATTATTTGACTAATGAACATTACACACTTAACCCTTCTTTGTTAATTAATGTTGTTCCATAAGTCATTGTCTTACCAGCTTTCTTCTTTTGTTCAGCCAATACTCATACATGGGTTTGATAATGTCTACACTTAATTCTTTCATTAAAGACTTGGCTTCATTGAAAGACACAGCCTGGTTTCCTGAATTTTTCTCCAGCTGATCAAGAAGCTGTTCAAATTTGAAGGGAGTCAAGATTTCCTGAAATAAAAGACAAAATTTTAATCTTATTATTTCAGCATCTCTGAGAGATTAAACATTATGTTGTTTACAATGCAAACTACATTCAGCCGCCAACCTCACCTTCTTTTTATTAAAATTCTTTAGCCAGTCTTCATCCTCGGAGTCCATATCATATTCTGGCAATTCCTCCTCAAAGTTGAAAGCTTGAGATGAAAAGAGTCATACTATTAGTTATTCATACATCCCATACCAACTTAACTCTCACTTATACTCATTGTTGTTACCATCTATAGAGTTTCCTATGATCATAACAATCATTTAGCCACTCCTCTCTCTTGACATAAAGCCTCAATACTAGTTAAGACTGGTTTTCATATGTGGCGCAAGCAAAAACATGAGGACCATCATGAAGATTTAATGACTTTTGAGCATCAGAGATGTATCCAGGTTTCAAATTTGGGGCTCTTCTGGGGGTCAATTGCAAAATTCTGGGGGTCCAGCTAATTAATATTGCCTCTTGCAGTAATTACTGCTGCAGTACTCTTTCAGATTTCTAAATTGCACAGAAATGAAGTCTTATCCCTCCCCTCGAATACGTCCTTAAAATAAAATAATCAATTTCTTTGAAACTGTTGTGCCCATTGATTCATCGATCAAAATGTATGGGCTGACAAAGCTCCATCAATCACATCTGAAAACATCTCAAGGAATCTGTACACTGTAGGAACTGTTGCCTCCAGTTGATAAACGATCTAGATCTCCACAGCAAAAAAAAAAACAGAACTGAATCTCAATTTTCCGTAAACGAGCACCATTTATTTTAACAACACAAAATATAAGCAACACACAGTTCATTGTAGGCCTATGACTTCGTCATGACCATTGTTAATAATCGAGCAATTGAATACATTCAAGTTTCACATTAAACATATTATTTTTAACACTAACTCTGAAAAAAGAGGCATAATTTGCTGAACAGAAAAGTTACATGCAAAACAAGAATCAAGACGATGACACATGCGCCCCCGGAATTAATATCAACAGGGTTGTACAAAACAAAAATTTAACATTCTTCGCCGCTGGATTCTCTGTCATTTCGCTCACAATAAACAAACCAATGCTTGAAATTCGCTTGAAAAGCTTGCCACAAACTGAACTTCGACTGAAATATTAAATTATCATTGGCACATCAAAAGTGTCGCCAATTGTCTCGCCTAAAAAAAACAGCTTAGATAATGTCACACAACACATGGGAATTAAAACAAACCTCCTCCAGCTGGACATAATAGTTGACAATATGAAACCATTCGACTACAAAAATCCGAAAATAACAGCTTACCTTGAAGTTTAAGGAACTCAATCATTTCTTCATAGTGAGAATTGGGAATGTTCAATTTCGTTTTGAAATATGCCATGCGTATGTTTTACCTGGCGTATGGAATTTGCATAAACATTCGATTTTTTTTGTGTCCAATTGGACCCTTGATTCTATATTCTGTGCGTCCAAAAGAAAAACGAGGTGTCCCAGGACACAATGATGCACTCTGGATACATCTCTGGAGCATGTAAAGACCTTTGTCATGCTCAACAACAAATTG
The DNA here is from genome assembly GCA_949126865.1 of Montipora capitata. Lineage (NCBI taxonomy): Eukaryota > Metazoa > Cnidaria > Anthozoa > Scleractinia > Acroporidae > Montipora > Montipora capitata. Next base: position 3,382,450 of record OX421451.1, read on the forward strand.
ACACCAGTGTGTGTATGTTTCTTTTGCTTGTGCTTACACTGGTAGTGAACAGAAACAAAACTATTTTGCAAGCAGCCAGGGGCCCGTTTCTCGAAAGTCCTGAAACTTTACGGGTCATTTTTGGGTGTCACAATTCCCTCTGTGGCTCAAGAACGGAGTGGATTTGAGTTGTCAAACTTCACAGCCAGTTTGCTTTTTGTTACCTTGAAAACATGTTTAAAGATCGGCTTTCCTTTGGGACTTTCGAGAAATAAGCCCCAGACCACCCCCCCCCCCCCCCAAAGAAAAAAATTCACTGAATGTTCAACAAAGTGAAAAAGGGGGAACAGCTGAATTTGATTATTTTAAGTCAATCAGGGAAAAAGTTCCAAAAGATCCTATTGACTTTTCTACCAAGGTGATGGTCTACAGTATAAACAAGACTACAGCTTCATATTTTTACTATGGCAACAGTACCTGCCACATCCCCTAAGATTCTATAGAAACTATTTAGTGATTTGATAAGTGGCCATTTTTAAAACAAAACAAAACAAACACTTGAATAGAAAATGACTGCAAGAGGAAAAGATTGATCTTTCACCTCTGAACTAGTTCCCATTGACAACTAAAATCACCCAGCATTGGACAAAGTAAGAGCTACAAGTGTGACTGTTAAGAGCAAAATGGTTTCGGAAGACAAAGTTTTGAGTGGACATAAAGTTGTTGACACTTCCAACCCAATGACAAGTAAAATCATCTTTGGTTACACAGAGTAAAACCTGAAAGTGTCGCTCTTTGAAGGGGAAGGGTTGAGACACTGATATAGCCCCCATTTCTTTGATTTGGGATACTAACATGGCCTTTATAGAGAGGTGGTATTGAGTTGGGATGTAAGGCCCCTTACATCACTCTGATTATTTGGTGTTCCAGATACATGAAAGAGAAGGATCCTGTAGTCAAACCTATGGAAGCTGGAGGCCTGACCAAATGAAATAACTGATACAAGTAGATTTCACAAAATGTACTCAGCCACATGGAGAATGACCCCAACTTGATTCTGTGTCTAAACCCAAACTGGAATTCTGACAACACACAACACCCTGTACCTTGAACATGAATGTACTGCTTTGGCTGTTTGAAGACGTCATAGTTAAGTGTTTCTATCCCTCTGTCCCTTACTTCTTCAGTGTCTGGAGTTGGAATTACAAGCTGTTGAGTGTCACCATAAACCTGCTGTGCTGAAATTGCTCGCTGGAGATGATGCTCCTGGACACAGAGAGCAAATTACAAAATAATCAGTATTTGACTTGAATCTCAGTGACCAAGTTTAGTGTGGAGACCTTTCTATTAGTCCATCAGTCGCTTCAAAGAAAATCTACAAAATGCAATGTTTTTAAAAGGAGATATAGAATGCAAGTGAAACTGAGGTGTAAAATTTATTTCTATGCAGAATTTTTTGGGAAAAATACTTTCACCACTACCTTAAAATTCACAGGCAACAGCTCTTCCCAAAACTGAAATGTTTTTTTCTTCTTTTTTGGGTGCTTACTATGACAATTTAGTGTCAATAAACTTGACGGTTTTTTTTTTGTCACCCATGTTGGCTAAACTTTTATCTTAGTTTTTACATGCTACTAACCCCCAAAAATAAACTTAAAAAATAACATCAAAACTACATTGAAAAGAAGAATAATCAAATAATAATATACACTGGTCAACAAGGATTTCCACTAAAGGGCATGAGCTGTTTTCAATTTTTTTTAAGTTACAAAAATATAGAAACGAAAATACACTTTAAAACATTATTTCTCTTAAATCAAATTCCATTATGTCATTAACAAAATTTCCACAAAAATTTTATACAGAATGGCAATGGACAAAAAATAATTATTTGGCGAATGACAACGTTCCCTACCCACCCATCTCTTATTATGTTTTGGGTAAGGAAATGGACAACACATTTATTTCATTAACTCACCAGAAACAATCGATCAAAACTAAAAACCAGAAATATATCTTACTCCAACCGAAACTTGGGACAAAATTCGTAAAAGTTCTGCCCTTTCTTAATTGCTTCTAACTTCCGCGTTTACTGGGATTCTCGATGACACCGTCGCGTTCAAAAATGGCGGGTTTACGCACAGACATCACGTGAACAAAATAAAAGTACATTTCGCAAAGCGATAAAACTTGATCAATCGTCCAAAGATGTAGCTGAAAAGTTATCGATTTGCAAAGTAATTGTCCGCTTATAATGCGACTGTAAGTTTTGATTCATACGCACTTATGTCTTCACTTCTGTAAGAAATGAGCATAATACTACGAGTTGACAACTTATTTTTACTCACTGTTTCTTCTTCTTTCTCCATTCCAGTGGGCATTTGAGGCACAGCACGGTTTATGGTGCTGAATTCCGTCAAATCGGGTAGTTCCTCGGCCCGATAGACTGGAAGAGCCTTGTTGGAATCGAGCTGCCGAGCTCTGAACGACAATTTACTCATCTTGACGCGCTGTTGAGTTTCCAAAGCGGCGCTCAAATTCAAAAATTTGAAACGCTGCACAAAGCGTGCAGGTTCGGGAAAATTTTAAAACAAACACTAGAAAAATCGTATTAGAGCATTTTGAGCTTTTTGGTGTGTCAGGTCTTCGTTCAAGACAAACTTGGACGAATTTTCTTCTTTGGATCCCATTTTCTAGGATCCATCATGGCGGTAAAAACCCTCATAGGAGAAATATGTCCCAGAATGCAACGCGCTGGACAGTGCGCGCGCATACTATTTGAAAGCCGATTGGGCGTGACAAGGGTATTCCCTAATTTTTCCTAGGAAAAAATAACATTCAATGTTTCAAATGGTGCCATGCGAAATATTTAAAAACGCTTTAAAGAATCTGAATTGATCATCTTTGCAAATATGCGGCGGTCTTTTTAAATTGTACAGATATCATATACCAGAAAGAAACCTATCTGACAAAGCGTGAAAACTTTATCAGGAAAGTTCTTTTCCCTACGGTTATCACAAACTATGTATTGCATAAATTTAGAATCAAATTGCTCCCAATTTCTTCAAATGAATTATTTGTAAGGACACTTGCTTCCTATTTTTCAGTTTCACAAGAACGCGCTAAGTCCCAGGACCTCTGAACCCTTACGGCATTTCGCACATTATGCCACAAACAACTAACTGGAGAAATCTTCAAGGGAAAGTACCAAATACACAGCTAAATACAACTTGTACAAGGAATAGACAAGAAGTATGGTTTGACGGATCCAAAATTCATTATTAGGCTAAGTATAAAAGAAGCCAAATCTGTCATCGTCCAATATCCAGTGACCGTTAGGTGTTTGTGTCCCCTCGGTGTGTCCCTTCCTTTGAAAAACAAGGATAATTTGAGCCGGCTGATCATGAGGCTGGTTTTCACTAAGGATGAAAACATAAGCACAGCGCACAGGCAACATTCGCTTACAAAATTGCTTGTTAATTAGAGTCTTCTGATCTAGCAAAACGTACTTTTTGCCGTTCAAAACTCGACTAAGTTTACCTTTGAGCCGTGATACTTGCAACGCCAGTAAATTTCAGCCCTTTGGGCCATGTGGTGATTATGGCCGGGTTAGGGTCATGGGTTATCGCCTATGTTGCGCAAAGTAAAATCGTCAGTTTTTCTTTTACTATTTAGATTTTTTTATGCCAGCTGATAATTTATGGTTTAATTAATCGGGCCTTGTATTTTCGTGGATTGAAATGAAAAGAAAAAGGTGTCGTAGATGAGAATAAGCCGCCACCAATATCGCCTGCTTTTGCTTGACCTGCTCTCTTTTTACTGCGCGCTTCTCGGGAACAAATCAAACTCTACCTTTTTTAAAGAACACACAAATGAATGTCTGATAACAGAGTTGGACCGTTATGACTCATGGCCATGCTACGGATGTGATTGTTTAGTGATACAAATTGTAAATAGATTCATCAACGACTCTGATCAACATATTACTGAAGAAGAAGTGTTGTGTGACGTGTTGCGTGACAAGAGACTGGTTCCAGACTCTTCACGCAGTGAAAGGTGTTATGGGTAGGTAAAGGGCGAAAAACAAAAAAAAACAAAAAAACGGCAACAAACACGGATCGTTGATTTTGGGAAAGAAAAGGAGTATTTTAGCCTGATTTGGCCTCCGTCATAAAGATACAGTAAGAAGAAGTAAGTACAATTTTTGTTGTTAGTGGCATGGATAAACACTGAAAGATAGAAATCAGAAGGATTCAGGTACGACACAAATTACATCACTTTTCGAACTTTTCACATACAACACATGCACTCGTTATTTTCTCGTATATTTCACTCCTTATCTTTAAAGAATTCGCAAGCAAAAGGTAGACGAATTATCGGCGTGTATTTCAGTGGATAAGACTGAAAGGAGCTACAGTGATTTAAAAAGTACTTGACTTTATTACACTGTAAGTACTGTTTGGTCTTGTGGGTACGGTGAATACAAACGCAGAAATTATTCATCTTATGTGCTTAAGCCCAAGGTTGACTTACATGTAGCTACCTGTTGACTGTTCGGTTTTTTAAAAAAATATATCCAAATGTATGCTAAGTTCTTTGTGAATATCAAGATAAGAGTCTCAAAAGTTAGTAACAGTATTTTGGTCATTTAGAATGGACATCTGAACTTCACCAGAACTCTCCTGCAACGCGTAATGTCAGAAGACCTGATGCGTTTTCCTTGTGGGCCTCCACCATTATACAAAACATGTCAGGAACAATCTCTTGATGATTCTAAGAAACAAACTGCTGTTGACTTATTCAATGTTAAAAGCTGTGGTAACATAAGCCTGGCATTTGAAGATCCCCCATCATATAAAGAGAAGGAATTCCTTGAAGAATCAATCATTGGCTTTCACCATTTATCTCCAATGATTATTCGCCCTTGGAAAAGTTTTTTCAGCACATGTTTAAAGTGGCGTTGGAGTGTTTCAGCAGACAATTTCACATACAACCTGAGTTACTACCACATCAACTATGCCTGGATAATGTTGGCTTTTGTTATAATAGCCCTGGTTGTGTGAGTATCATTAATACAAAATTTGTCGTTTTTGAATATCACTTATCATACCCCCCTCTAAACCTACCCACTGTGAGTTTTGATTTAATTCCCCCTTGTTATGTGTCCACTCAAGAAAGATATGCAAATGGACGAATAGGAAGTAGTAAAGTAGTGATTGAATGAGACTCTCCTCTCAAAGAATTTCCATTTAAAAAAAAGTTGACCGAAATTTATGAACTGCCATTTTAGGGTGCATTCAATAGACCTTTTTGCAGATACGGCAGCCATTTTAATTTCTATTGTTTCAAAAACATTATGGGATGCCCAGGGGGCAAATTAATGTATATTTGCCCCCTGGGCATCCAATAGCTATTCGAAACAATAGAAATCAAATTGGCCGCTGTATCGGTAAAAAGTTCTATTGACCTGGCTCCAGTTGTTCAAACAATGGATAGCACTATCCACGAGATAAATCACTATCCAGCGGATAAACTCTAGCAAAACTAATTGAGTTATCCAGTGGATAGTGATTTATCTGGCAGATAACGCTATCCATCGTTTGAACAACTGAGGCCTGGGCCGTAGCCTGAGTATGAGGCAAACCGATGCACTTGCCTCAGTCATTTTTTTCGTGATTCTTTAAAACAAAGCATGATTCCAGTGTTGTCTTTAAGATGTACACATCATAAACACCTAAAATACCTACAAAGAGAATTTAACCTTGGACATTGCCTCAGTCATAATTTTTTTCTGGCTTCAGCCCTGTTGACTATAATTATTATTCCAGAATAGGATTGCATGGAGTAGAAGTTAAAACTTCTTTGTTTTTACGGAGATTCACATTAAAATTGTCAAACACCTGCTTAAATGCTATTTTAAACATATCATTATTTATCCTTGTTGCTTCAAAACACTAGACATACCTATTCCTATTCTGGAATATTGTCAATCGAATGCGCCCTTAATGTACTGTACAGGGCAAAGGGGCTTCACATGTACTTGCTGGAAGTGGTCCGGTAGCATTTCCAATTTTCCATGATGTTTGCCTGTAATTACCAGGAAAATTTCGTGAAAAAAAAACCAATCAATGGAAATAAAATGGAACAATAATTAAAAATGCCACATTACAACTTCCTCTGTTCTGCGCGCTGAATGGAGTGATGTTGTGCACAGACTGCTGGCCCTTACAGTCAATATCATTTCAAGAGAGGTTTATTTGCTGATTTGCTCTTGCCTAGTGAATTTAAGTGTTTTTTCATTGTAACAGTTTCAAATGAATATGGATATAAACTTCAAGGTAAACTGACTGTGGCTTATTTCTCTTTGTCCACCCTCTGTCTTCAAAGGATTGATTCTGATGAATTTAGGTTTTGCGTTCTTTGGTCAAGTATCGCTGTTCTTTTTGTTTACCTATTAAACCTCAGTGGCTGTTCCCCAGAGTTGCTTGGTAAGCTTTTCAAAATTAATGAAACAACTTTCATCAATAGGCTTGAATTATTACCTTAACCTGTACAATACATAATTATGTTGCACGTAATTTTTTGTTTCAGTTAATTTTATTTTTAACCAGGCGAATTTTTTTAACTAGGTAATTTTTTTAACTAGGTTAATTTTTTTTTAAACTGGTGCTATCAAAGACCAACAAATTGTAGTGATTAGGGTCAGATGCTCCTCTTAGTGATTTGGGCTACTGAGTGGTTAGCTTTCATGTAAGGTTAGGGACACTGCCCATATTTCAGGAATTAGGCTTAAGCTTTCAATTTAGTGATTAGGGTTATGCACTATATCTTATTTGAAAAAGTTAAAGCATTCCAGTTAGCATTCCAGGAGGTGTATGACAACCACAGCAACTGCAGACCACGTACTGCAGACAGTGTCTACAAGTATCACTGCTAAGCAGTATTTAAGTCTAAGGACCCATTTTAAAATGGTTATTTTTCAATAACTGTGAGATAGAATTGTCTGCAGTCAGACTGTCTGCAAGTGTCGGACACTGCATGCCAGGCAAGGGATATAGCCTTTTAATTGTAATTTCAAAACGAATGGGAGCGTGTTGGTTTTCATTTGTCAGGGCACTGTACGGGCTTCCTTCAATAATTTTGACCTTTATGTGATAAACATGTAATCACAATGTGCCCTTGTGCAATTAATTACGGATATTTCACTTGTATTTTCAAAGTTTTCCTAATTGCCCTCGTTGCTTCGCGACTCGGGCAATGTTGTGAAAACTTTGAAAATAATGTGTAAAATTAATGCCTAATTGCCCTCGGACCCATGCGATTACATATACCAACATTCATTTTCTCACTCATTTGCCTGGGTTTTTGGGGGAGCTTCTTGGTTTGTTCTTAGCTATGAATTTACAAGGGTTTCAATAAGTTGTCGACGGGTTGAGGAAGAGTAACCAACTGTTGTCATTGTCAAAGTGAATTTCAATGTCCTTTTCCATAAAACAAAAGGTCAGCTGGATACTTATAGAATGGATTTCTTCCTTTTTTTGCTTATTAATCTTTTAGGTCGAAAACTTCCTTTCTCGGAACAGTTAACAGCACTCATTGTCTTTGAGTTGCTGTTTTACGGCCTCTTTCCTGGTGCAGTACCATTTGTATATTTTATTGGTAAGTCTACAAAATTGAGCAAGATTGCAGTAGTTTTGAAGAATGCCTTATTGCTGATGAGATTGATGTCTTGGTTATAACCTTCCTTGTTTGTTCTATGCTAAAAACCAGAAGATTTAAAATGATTTCAAACCATGCAAGTATTCACAGAAATGTTTGACAGGCCACCTAACTCGTCTCTTGAAGTCTCAGATTCTATTTTTCCAGCCCACCCCCTCTGGTTCTTTATGACCAGTCCCTAAGGTGCAAATCACCTTCCAACAAGTTGACGAAACACCACTTTTAAAGTGTTTATCCATGCACAAGTGAGCAGCCATTCGACATGTTTTTTTGTTCTGTGGCCCCCCTTGAGGCAATGACTCTTAGGAGTGAGACTTCATAGATTTTACTCTGTCTAATACCAGATGATTTATCTTATGAAGAAGGGAGGGGGGGAGTCTGATTGCCTTTAAATGTTTGTTTGCTATTCCTGTCAATGCCATTCAGGTGGACTAATCCTAACAGGGTTGTTCCAAAAAGCCTGTCTTAACATCACTCATCAAGTAATTCCTTAAATGTTATTTGAACTACTAACTTCTTTGAATTTTATTAATTTGATATTGAAGTCATGCATTGAATTTATTTCTTGTTTTCACTTCATCTTATCACAGAACTCTACACTTTAAACTTTAATCCTAAAGCCATACTGAAATAATAATCTTCCAGGGGATTTTCATTATCTAGGTAATTGCAATCATTATGGTAGGAATAAGCAAAAACTGAAGACAAGTCAGGAATATTGGCATTAATCATTTACCAGGCATTCCTTTGTAACTGTAATACATTACATAATGCTGTTTTGTTTTTGCATTATCTACATGTGCTATTTTTTGTTTCTTTTCAGTGCTGTTCTGTGGTTTTGTCGTTGTTCATGCTTGTCTCACACCTGCCAAGATGGCTGTTCTGAAGAACTATCAAATTCAGCATGTTTAAAATGAGAAAAAAACTCTGTGTATTAGTCATGGTAATGCAGTAGTTTCAATAACTATCAACAGCCAACAGAAAGCGTCGGCTACTTCACCCACAAGAGTCGGCAACTTTTTATCCTTAAATAAAAAAAATAATAAAGCTAGATTCTTTCAAACCTAAGATTAAAACTCATTTTGCCAATGACAACAAGAAGTTGTCTAAACCTTATCGTAAATTTTGCTTTGAAATGTGGGAGTGTTCTTTTAAATATGATGTGCCCCCAGACACCCATAGAGATATGATACTGTGAGTTACTCTAACAACTGCCAACTTCAAATTTTATTGGAAAAATCCAAGTACCAATAATAGTTTTCATTGTATAGTTACTGGTACAAATTGCGAGAATATGACATTTCATAAACTATTTTTACATCTGAATTTGCTAAACGTTTAGACATGTAGACTTGAGAAAGAAGAGAACCCGTAAAACAAAGTCTGACTTGCGTGTCTTTGATTTTTGTGTTCTAGTTAGCCACTCTGGCATGACAAGGACTGTTATCCAGCTTTTTTGTATGACATGTACCTCTGTCCAAATAAGGCTTCATTGGCCTCCAAAATTACCATAATATTCAACAATTAGGATAAGTTTCTCATTCAATAGTTTTGAAAATGAGCATAAACACAAATTTAATAGCTGCTGTCTTGTTCATGGATAAACACCAGGTGCGTACGCACGGGGGGGGGGGGGGGGGATGCATCGGGTGCACGTGCCCCCCCCCCCCCCCCCCCACCTGATAAAGAAGGTCCGCTCAGTCAGATCAGATACGGCAAGATAAGAACAATCAAAGAAAAGGGATAAATGAATCAACTTTTACATGTTTTCTTAAGGTCAGCTCAAGCTTAAAGTGCACCCCCCCCCCCTCCCCGCAGGAAAAGCTGCGTAAGCGCCTGAACACTTATAATAAGTGATGTTTCACTGACTTGTTGGAAGGAGATAATGATTTGCACCTTAGGGACTCGCCATAAAGAACTGGGGGGGGGGGGGGGTGGTGGGCTGGAAAAATCGAATTTAAGAAATCGAATTTGAGAAGACACAATTTTGGTGGCCCACCCCTCACACAAAAGTTAATGTAGTCCACCCTTGAATCCAAGCACAAAAGTTATTGGCCAACCCCACTCATGCCCCTGGCAACTCCAGGTTATGTTAATAAATCATCACCTGACCTTAAGCACTCTTGTGTTGCCATCCAGACCTGTGGACAGTTTTTGTGCTGGAGAGGTGCTAGTGAGTGCCAAGGGCCCTCATTGACAAAGCCTGAGATTCTAGGCGGTCCGGGGGCATGCTTCCCCCAGAAAGTTTGAGAAATTGGGTTACTTTAGACTTCATTTTGAAGGTCATTACATAGAAAATGAAATAGCCTTTGACATAGATAGTGATGTCTATATTGTAAATAAATTAATGACACTTACAATGCAGACCATGTGAAAAATGTTAGTATATCTGAGTTTGCATAAATGTTGCTGTTTTGCCATGATTGTGATAAAATGTCTCAATCAGAATTACTTTTAGGGCTGTGTGTGTGTATAGCTGTCTAAAATAGAATTGATGCATAATTTTCAATACCCATCCCCAATCGGAGGGTCTAAAACACAGGTCACATTCCACAGGTTACCCTTTGCAAATCATTGTTTTACGTTTTGGAAAGTAATCGAAACCCTCAATTTGGTTAACCCTAGGCCTAAGGTTGGTTTTTAGGCCTAGGGTTAGCCAAATTGAGGGTTTTTGGGTTACTTTCAAAAAGGTAAATAACCCGCAACGAGTGACCTGTGGAATGTGACCTGTGTTTTAGATCCGCCGATCCCCAATGTATAGAATGATTTTCCTTGACCCAACCCTTTTTTCATGCACAAAAATGATGGCCCACCCCCGCCTTTACTTCAGTCTGACCTTGGTAGATGGTAACCTGTGGCACAGAAAGAAAGTAATCATATGAGTCTACATTCCTCCCAGACATGTCAGCAGATATACCCATTATCATAGAAGCGACACGACACGCATTTCCAAGATGGCGGTCTCTCTTTAGTCAAGAATTGTCCTTTCACAGTAATTATAACCAGCGAAGGATTGCAGTTTGGACGTTTTTCTGGCTTTGCGTCGCATAAAGTCTTAAGTTTCTCTCTCTCAGTGTATTATGCTCTCTTTAAAGTCAAGATTCACGTGTTAACGGACGTTAACTTCAGCGCCTTAGCCTTGTTTGAATAGTCCGATCGGCGAATTGATGTCTTCGACAGACAAGTGCATTTTTCGCTTAATGTCACTTTGTGGCTTGGCTCGGACGCTCGATTAAGAAGAAAACAAATTTTCATGGATTATCATGAGTGATTTAGGAACGAGTGAACAACCAGACAATGAACCGAAGTGCATCGAAATACCACGAGGTTGGAATCGTATCCTCGAAAATGGTTCGATTTTGTACATCAGGTAAGGTGGCACAACTTTATTCCTCTAGTAGTCAATAAACACGAATTAAGAACGATTGCTTCAGAGCATGCAGAGGAAAATCACGAGCTTTCTCTTTGTTTTTAAATCTTGTAAAAAAGCGATATCCTGTAAAATAGTTGTCGCATATCTTGAGCTTTTATTTTGCATTCACCAATGTCGCCGGTAAATACATTTGTTATAATTAATTTCGTAGCTTAAGTTCCTTTTTGTCGTAAAGTTAACATAATATTTTGTTGAAGTGCTCTCGTTTTTTCATTAAGAAATTATTTTCCTGTTTGGAATAATTATGTTTATGATTTGGATAGTTCCTAAACTAACCTATATCACCGTGTTAATCGGTTTTTCAATATTTATTTTAAAAGCCGTCTTGATTTTGTGTTAAAGTAAACTTGACTTTAACACTGAGCTCAAAGAAAGCAAACTTCAATTTCCATGTTAGTAAAATTTCAAGTCTCCCTCAAAATTCGTTGTCATGGAGATGGACCTTATAAAATGTATTCCTTGCCTCGAGACTGGAAATAACTCTTGTTCACTGGTAAGAGCAAGTTTGTGAAAAAGTGGCGACAACTGGGAATATCGCCAGGTACCATGTAGTTTTGGAAGAATAAGCTTGTTTTTAGGATAACTACCCCGAGGAATGATTGTTTCAAATCAACCTATGATTGGGTTGATTGAGCCTCAAATAACTTGTTGCAGATTTTTTTGGAGTATTTGGACTGTATCTTGTGATTCCAAGATACTAAGCAAGGTTAATCCACTAACTAATTGACTTTGTCTTTTCTTTTTCAGCCCAAATAATAGTCGTTTAAGGTCACTGGATCATGTGATTGAATACCTTAAGACAGAGGGCACCTGCAAATGTGGATTGGACTGCCCATTGTTCGTTCAGAAGGTTTTTAATTTTGATGCCAGAATACCAAGCAAGTTGCTCCCTGTTGGATCCAGGCCTGAATCATCCACATCAGGCTGTAAACATTGCGTTAATGAGAATTCCGATGCTTCCAACGCAAACCAATCAGAGGATATTGTTGCAAAGCCGTCAAGTGATGGTATACTTCAAGGAGTTGAAAAGAAAAGAGGTAATTCAGTTCAGTTCAGTTCAGTTTATTTAGCCACAATACATTATGAAGTACAGCATAAAAAGAAATTATTATTCCATGGTACCCTTTACCTCAGAGTTAAAGCATCTGCATTCAGTTGTTTCCTGGAACACTCCAATTTTTGATGACTATGCCAAAGGAGTCATTTGTACCCTTTCCTTTACTTCCAACGTGATTATGCCAATATTTTAATATTTCAGTCCAAGTGTTATTCAGGACTCTTGTTGCCTCGACATAGATTAACCTTTAACCCCCTTACAAGTGTCCCCCATTGATGCAGTAATTTAGTAGCTCTCGTAACCTGCTATTGTTTTGTTCTGTAAGCAGCTTCTATTGTTTTAAAAGTCTAACTCATTGTTTCAATTGGTTGGTCTTTTGTTTTTGGGTATCGAGCCAATCACATGACACATTATGAGAGCTGCTACATGACTCCATTGATGAGTACAATCATCTGAAGTTAGACAGAGTAAAAGCTATGTTTCATTTTCAGGATTAAAAGGGTTGATTACCGTATTTACCCGTGTATAAGTCGACCCCCCATTTTTGATGGCAAAAAAAGCAATTTCTTAATTTCTTTGTTAAATGTTCATGGGACACTAATCTTGTATTCTTCGATTTCTGGAATGTGGATACACAAAAAAGTCAGGGCCTCAAGCACTTAATAGTTTTGTTGTTCAGCAGTTGTTGTATATGCGGGCATTTTGTCCTTGAGTTTCGAAAAAGTTCTCAGAAAGTCGATCTGACTTGTAAACCTCAAACTAACCTGTTTCGTTGTTCAAGGATAAAGGGCTTTAGAGGATAAGCATAACATTAACATCACAGAAGCAGGAGTCAATCTTTGAAAATAACTTGCGAATGGTGCGAAATGTGCAAGGTTTAATTGGTCCTTGACTTATAATTTCTCACATGACAAACAAAGCAAAACTCATAAATCAAAGGATACGAAGTTTGGAAAAGCATTTAAATCAGCCAGGTTTGTATAAAGAATAAAAAAACGATCATTACCAACCAGCATTTTCAGGTAAAACGAGTGACGATGCTTGCACGCAAACACGAGGTATTCTGCCAGTTTACTAAGCCATTAAACGATCGCGTTTTATTTGAAGAAACAGAAATGCCTTTTACAGCTTTCCCCCTTTGGAAAACGAAAATTTCCAGTGTCTATTTCATATTTGTGCTTTTGAGTATCTTGAACATTTAGAGTTAAATCCTTTTTCATTTCAACTAGAATTGCTTACATTCATTTTGAAGTCTTTTGTCCACTGCGTTCGTTATGCCCAATGCAAGACAACATTATTATGTTAATTTCAAATAAATTACTTAGCTGGAACATGGCTCTAAATCTTTGACCCGTGTACAAGTCGAGGGCGATTTTTGGAGCTTCTTTTGAGGCCATAAAAGGTCGACTTATACACGGGTAAATACGGTAATTAATATCCTTTGTAAGAGTCCTGTAGCCCAGTAGCAGAGCCACTGATCTATTAACCAATACCTTGTAGCTTCCACCTCTGTTAGGACCATTGAGGTCTTCTTGACATACCCTTGACACCATTGGTATCTTATTTATCATTTTTATGGTGTTATGTATGTGGTGTTAAATTTCACTGACAAGATAGCTTTTTACAGTAAATGTTTAAATTTTTTTTCACTTATTGCTTTGGAAGAACAATAGCAAATCCCTTCTCTTTTTGGAAAATCGAACTTTTGAAATTGAAAAATATACAATTAACCCAGTAAGAGTAAACGTTTGCTTATCTTTCAGGACCTGGGAGACCCAGAAATCCTACATCAAAAACAAGGAGAGTTGGTGTTCGAAAACCAGACCTTGATAGGCCAATGTCACCTCTTCACAACTTGCCCTTGCCTGTTCCCAGCTCCGTGCTTAACAGTCCTGTTCAAAGTGTACCAACTAACATTTCTGTTGAGCAAAGACCTTTGCCAAGTTTTGCAACAATTGTAAGCAGCTCTAAGCTTTTCAATCCTGGAGCAAGTTTGGGTAGTAACAACATACTGAGCAGCAGCGTAGTAACGACTGCAGTAAACAGTACCCCTTCAACAACAACAACCTTGCATCCATCAAAAGGAACCATTATGAACAACAGTGTTGCTGTTAGTTCATCCAGCTCATTAACCAATCCAACAGTCGCAACATTAGCAGGACCTGTTATTACACAGGCTTCAGCAACAACAGTTCCATTAGTAAGTGCTGTGACCACGAGCCAGAACAAGGCTGCAACCGTTACTGTTACAACACAGTTGCCATCTAGGCTTCCTGGTTCAATCAAATCCAATAATTCATCTAGCCCTGCCGTCAAGAGCAGCTCCTTGAGTGCTTTACCAGCTATCAGCCAAGGTCAAACCAGCAAGACCTCTGTTTCGAGTTTTACAACCTCAGTTGTCACAACCTCTACTAGAACCATCCCTGCTGCAAAACAGCATGTAAGGCAAGTTTCTACTGTGGGTAAGGGTCCCGAAGTCAAGGCAACACCAAAAAGTATGGCTCCCCGAAGCAACAAGTCATCTAGGCCTTATAGTGCCAGAAAAACAGTTGCGGCTACTTTGAAGGCAGCTGCAGGGGCAGTAACAGCTGCAAATGCTAAGGTTCCCAATTCCTTGGATATTGCAAAAACAGGATTTCATAATTCATTCCAGCAATCTCAAGCTGCAAAGACTGCTGACTCTGGTCTTTTCTCAGACAAGGCTGCAACTAGAACAGTCAGCAAACAATTGTCTCAAACTGTACACACCAGCACCGTGGGTACATCTACGACAACTGTTCAAGCTCCTGCATTATTTCATAGTGTTTTGAAAGATGCCATAGTGAAAGAACAAGGACATTCAAACCGTGTGTTGTCATCTCCAAATACTCAGGCACCTGCAGTGTCCCACTCAGCCACTGTTCATTCTCTGAGAGCTACTCAAACAGTTAGCGACTCCTCCAGAAGCAAGTGTGTCAACACAAAAGAAGCAGTGCAATCTACGTCTGCTTTGGTTCAAGGTGTCCACGTTCCACCTGCTGTTCCTCAGCAACTTCAAGCTCACAGGCCTCAAGCTCATGGAGTGAGACAGCCACTCGTGAACACTACAGGTGGTTTTTATACTGCAGTGTCTTTAGCTACCACTGTAAGCCAACAGCCAAATAATGCCCAGTCTGCGGTGGCTCAGGCTGCCACTCATGTGGTTCCCTCGTCAGCAGGTGTTTATGGTCAGGCACATAATACAGCGGCATCAACACAGATACCATCGCTGCAGCTTAATGCCTCTCAAGGTCAGGGTGGTGTGTTCTTTCAAGGAAATGGAAACCAGATATTTCAGATGAATCTGGATTCTAATCAACTTAAAGGAGCTTATCAACTTCATGGTGCACTGTACCAAGGAGCTATACCTGCAACGTTTTTGACAGCAGCCAATGCAACCAAGGCTGCACCAAGCAGTTCTCCGGGTGCAATTCCTCAAGCAATATACCCTACGAACCCTTACATGCTTGGCATTGTGATGCCCACTGCGATAACCCAGTCAGTGTCAAATCAGTCAGCCCAATCCATAGTGACGACAGCAACCTCCCCGTCGGCAACAGCAGTGGCTGCGTCAGTTGCATCATATCCTTATGTCACTCAAAATGCTGCAATTGCTGCTGCATTTGACTCATTTGTACCCATTGCTCCGGCTGCAGCACCAAGATTTTCACAGACTTTGGCTCATTTGGCGAGTGCTTACACACCATTTCTGCCAACAGGTGCTGTTCAAGGGAACGTCCCAGTGCAGTTTGCTGCACAGCAGATGACATCAGTGGGTGCTTTGCAGTCTCAAACTGGTGGAAATGGTCAAATGGGACCAGCCATATTAAACCTTGCTGATTACACTGTTAAATACCCTCTCAACACAGTAAAACCTGGGTCATTTTCATCCCCGTCATCTACTACCACCGTTGGCTCCCCCAGTACTCACTCTCACACAGCTGTTGTCGCTGCCATGCCGTATTTCGCATTTGGTCAAATCAACAATCCTCGTTTTCCATTCTCTGTGAATTTTGCGGTGCCGGGAACAAGTACCAATCCACCAGCTACATCATCTTCCACCTCACCTTCCTGTAGTTTTGCTACATCAGTGACAACATCTCACCAGTACAACCCTGGATCCACTGCCATTTCCCAGGTGGGAGGTGCTGTGTTGGGTCATGTATCAATCCCATTGCAACCTAATGCTAACCCCAGTGGGGCAAGTCAGTTGCAGACCACTCCCAATCCCCACCCAGGAAGCGCGTTTTCTCCACCGTCAAGCCACAGCAGTGGAAGTCACGGGAATCAAGCATCCGCACTGGCTAGGCAAGTGCCATCTTGGTGCACTGGCGGCAAAAATGCGGCTAGCACTGCGTCGTCTAAACAAAGAAAATGCACCGCTTCAGAAAGTAACAGCAGCAGCTGTGGCAGTGTTAACAATAGCAGCGTCAGTTGTTCTAGCGTTGCAAATTCACATTCTTCTGGATCAGGTTCAGTGAGTAGAAACAGCTGTGGCGAGTCCAGTTCTTTGGAGACCTCGAAAACATCCAACCCAAGCTGCAGACAGTCACCAAGACATCCAGGCTTATCGTCTCCATTAAACTCGCCTTTAGCATTACCGGTGTCAAATCAAGGGCTCTCTACCTGTCAAGGGTCTGTAAAGAATACTTCATCTCTGGCATCTGAGAGTATGCCTGTCCACAGTCAATCATTTAGTACTTTTGAGAGTCAACAAACGAACACTCCATTCGAGACGTCTAATAGTTTAAAAAGACCGTATAGCGACAGCAGCGAATTGGCCAAGAAGGCCAAGTACGATGAGACGGCGTATTACAAAGACAATCCGCTGTTGGGCTTGAAAAGATCCTGTGAAGCCATCGAGGCGTACTGCAGTCCTCCAAGAAAGGAAACGAATAACGTTGACGATGATGGTGAGGATGATGATAACGATGATTTGAGTGATTCTGCGGTTCAAAAAAACGATCAGCCTTCCCCTGTGAAGAAAGAAGCAGGGGAAGGAATTGGAAACACTGAAACACTAAGCAATTTGAATAACTGTGATCAAAATGATGAATGCAAAAAAGGTAAGTGGAATAAAATGTCAAACAGAACTTGAGAATGGTCTACGTTTTTTCACTAATATCTTTATTGCTTACCTTCCCTCCAAGAGAGCTTATAAAATGTAAAATGAACGTGCTGCGGAAGTAGAATAATATGTAAGAACTGGTTGATGACCTCTTTTTGAAGATTTTAATTAACAGCAACGTCCTTCGCCTAGAAACTCGTAAAAGTCTTGTCTCCTCGTGTGACTTTTGCCGAAATTCTCGGTTAATTTTTTTTTTATTTGACCGTTCACCATTTCGTTTTGTTTTTCTTTCGCTTCTGTAGAAATAGAGAGCTTTAGATTCTAGTACGAGAACTACTACGAGTACGAGATTTTCAGTGAGCGCGCGCAAACCAGCGTCATTTTGGCGGGAAAAACGTGAGGCCGCTGTCATTTTAGTACGAGGTTTTGCAAAAATGTCGTCGAATCAAAACAAGTCAACAACACGGTTGCAGGTTTGGTTTTTTTGATGAGTAAAAAGGCTCAGTTACCAGCAATAAGAATAACTGAGCAACCTATACTGCTAACAAAGAGTAAGATTAAGCGTACGGGTTATAAATTTCCTTAGTATTTTCGCTAAAAACGGGCAGTCAAAACTCGTACTCGTTCTCGTCCTCGTCGTAGAATCTAAAGGTCCCTAATGATCGGCACAAGGCACCCTTCATAGGGATGAAATCGGAAGAAAAGGCGTGCATAATGGCGAACGCTCAAATTGGAAAAACAACGAGAAACTCTAGCAAACTCAAAGCCTTTAAAGACGACTTTTGGTGGTTTTTTGTCAAAAATAGAAGATTCTTACACAACAAGAGGCTAGATAACTCAATGCGCTTATAGCCCGTTGTGTTCTCCCAGATAAAATCTCTGTACGGCAATAGAAACGGTTTATCCCGTAGCTCAGTTTTTGTTAACCGTCCGTTGTTAGTTTTCTCTTTGTTTTGTTTGACTTAAGGTGGTTCGATTTTCGTTTTCTTCTCAATCATTAGGTAAATGTACAGAAAAGTCAAGTCTTGGTGGTATTCAGCCAGTAGAAGATCAACACAAGTCTCATCAGATTTATAATGGAGACGTTTCAGGCGACCAGCATGAAGAGCCACACGGTAAGAAAACTTTGAAATAATTTCGGCTCAACCGAACTTCCTCAACCACAATAAATTTTGATTAGTGATATTATCAATCTTAACATTTTTATTGTGGCTGATGAAGTTCGCTTGCGCGGGAAAATGTGGGATCGTGTCGTACCTCATTGAACGGGCTTCAGGATTGGCCAAAAGAAGAACAATAGAACGAACAAAGATAACAACGGGTTTAGTCACAGAAAACAATTGGAAGTACGGCACTATACAGCTAATGAAATATAGTTTTCAACAAGAGGTACGGCCCTACCCAAAATGTGGCGCGTGATATTTACAACAATCACTCAGCGTAGTTATAATATACATGAACAGACTTAACTGATTAGAGTGTAATGTGAAGTGCTAAGTTTCTACTCCATATGAACCATGTGAGCGTTAGCCCTACTGACGGAAATGGGCCCACACAAGGACAGAGAAAAACTCCGACCAGGATGGGAATATACATGGAAAGAAAAATACTCAGTTCTAATTGGCTAAAGAAAAGAGTGCATTTCTCATGTAACACGGGTGCAAATTGTAGCACGAGACAAATCAACTCTGATTGGCTTAAAATACAATGAAACCAACAAGAGCCAATATATTTATTGCTGTATAGAGCGGTTTTCAAATGAGTGTCGTAAAACCAAAAGCAAAGTAATTACTTTGGCCAGTCAAAAAGGACGGAGACAATCCAGTAAAACAAAACTCGAAGTAATTACTCGTAGCCGACACAAAGCGAGGGAAAATGTGCACGCGCGAGCCACGATTGGTTTTGGTTTCACTTTTGATTGGTTAAAAAACAAGCGCGAGAACTTTGAACCAATCACTGAGTGAAGTAATCATAAACCAAAGTAATTCGCTAATTACTTTCGACACTCAATTGAAAACCGCTCTATAATTATTACTGGTTTCTTTGTGAAGAGTGACTGAACATAACATAATAACTAGGAAAGATGTTGATTATTTCTTCGGCGAAAGAAATTGCTTTCTCACTCAAGAAATAGCAACTGAACTAGTTTGAAAAAAGTTCTCCGTTTCGTTTAAATTTTACAGTTCGAATAAAGCAAGAGCCGTATTTACCAGTCGAGACAAGTCCATTACCGACCAGTACAAATGACAAGCAAGAATATCTGGAGAAGTCTCAAGTACATAATATCAGACCGCAGTTTGAAATCGGTGATATTGTATGGGCGCAGGCCCGGGGTCTGCCCTCTTGGCCTGGCAAAGTGGTGGATGCTAGCGAAGTGGGAAAAAGCCGTCCAGATGAAGGAAAGGTAAAGAGCGACTTCCGTTTTTAGTACATTTGATCAATCAATCGTTCATTTACAACCGAAACTGATTGTTGCAATGGTATGTTTTCAGCGCTGGGTCATGTGGTTTGGCGATCATACTTTCAGTCAAGTTGAAGTTGACAGACTGAAGACTTTGTCTGACGGATTAAGAACGCTCGATGATAAAGCTCGCAAGAAGAAATACAAGTATGCTTTTATATCAGACTCGAAATATACGTCACACGTGCACGCTCTTCTGTTGAACAAAGGGAGAAGTACTTCTCAGTATCATGCGAACATGAAACGCGCGGGGCCTGGGGCTGATTAAAAATTTTCTGTGCTAGCCGTTCTCGTCCCTCGGGCCTTCTGACCCTTATAGCCACTGGAGCTGGAGACTGGATATTTGGACCATTTGACGAACTGGTCTTGTGTCCTGCCTCTAGTGTCTGTAAGGGCTATGCGACTCTGGGGAAGAATAATATCATGATTTCAAGAACGCGGGCCTTATTGAAGTTCCCATGAGAATTTTTCTTCAAAAATTAGCGTTAAAATGACAACGTTTCAACCTCTTGAGCCTCTCGAAGGTCGTTTCCAAGTTGTGGTAGAGTAATTAAGCTTTTTTTATCTTTGGTCTCTCATATCATCTAAGGCACGGATGCGGAGTAAACTCAACGTTTTGTTTAAATCCCGAGTTCTTAATTTATCGGTGAAAATTTCAGTCAATTGACTTACGTTGTACAAGTTTGCTTTCAAGCACTTTGGGTGCAGCCTGTTTTGACCATTAATAGAAATACACAGAATTTTCCCATTTATCTCATTCTTTTGATAACAATTTTTTGGGGGAATGAAAGGAGTAGTATTTTATTCACCCCAGTATTCCGATAGCACTGTGAAATTAGAAAGAGCACATGTATAGAGCGACTTTCGTATGACCTTGAAGTAGTGTTCGCAATGATTTGTTTCACGGACCAATGTTTGGCAAGATTAAGACACAGCTTCTCCTTATTCCCGCCAAGGAAACTCCTAATATGGGCAGGAAACAGTTCGATTGACCAATCACATTACTGCATAAATCAAATGACGTCAAAGCGAAATGCCAATTGCTTTCCAGAAAGTTCCAAGGAGAGATGGCGTTGTTTGCATCCGCGTTCGCTAAGCCTATGAAAATACGCGCTCATTTGTTTTTGTTCGATAAACCAATTAAATGTTTTGCGTCTCTGTTGACGCTCTGTTTTTACTTTTATTTTTCAAGGTCATATGGAAGTCGCCTTATCGGAATACACAGAATTCGTATTTTTTGCGGGTGGGGTGGGTTCTATTTTGGCGCGAAAATCGTGCGCGATCCTCTCGCCGGCTGCGAAGTCATTCCCAGATCACCTCCGGAATAAAATTTTCGTCTTTTATTGAAGGGCGAAGAAGACAAGGATTGGTTTAGAGCAGGCGATAAGTGAAGCTCTTGAAGCACTCGATATGGTAAGTACCGTTTAGCTCTTGCTGTATCAATTGAGCAAAAACTCTCTTTGAGCTTGGGTGAGCAACAAATATCTGCCATGGATCTCGGTTGAACATTTTCCGATAACTTTGGTTATAAATCGTTCACTTGTATAGCGAAAAGGAAGTCAGTAGTTCGATTCGATTTTTTGATTTTTTAATCTTTTCCGCTAGTCTTACATTCTTTTGTTTGTGTGTTGTGAATTTCAGCGAGAACGTCTTCGAGGAAGACAAGGTGAGCTTTCCTTTTTCGTTTTTACTGTGGTAAAAATTTTTTTTATCTTTTTGGCTAGAATTGTAGATACAGCATTCTTCTTCAAAATACCCGTGATCAAAATATTAGGTAGGCCTTAGTAAAGTAAGGAAAGCTACTTTTGAGAGGGCCTCTCGGACAAATTGTCCCTTTTCTCTGTTATTAGGGAGCTTACGAAACGACGACGCCAACGGCAACGAGGACTTCATTTAAAAATACAAGTTCGCGTTATTCATGTCACTAAGAAACTATTTCATGTCATTTCGCGTTAAAAATGTGTAGTAACTGTCGAGGAATTAAACTGGTATGAGTGGGTTGGAAGCGTAGAGAGAGTACTGAAAATTCATCGTCATGTGCTAACGTCTTCCACAGAACCTTGAATTTGGTCATTTCACGTCGTCGTTTAGGAGATGACGGCAAAGAAATGTACCAAAATGTAAAACGCACGTGCAGAGCGTGCAGAGAGAGCCATTGTTTTTGCTCACTAAACCTATTGTTTTGTAGTGTCGTCATTGCTGCCGGCGTCGTCGTTTCGTAAGCTCCCTATTGTTGGATGTTCAACGTGGGTTCGCATTCAAATTTGCCCCTTCGGTGCTCATGAATAAGTAATGAATGTCATTCTGCCCGAGGGAAATTTTATCCATCACAACTAAGACATATTAGCTGGTTATAGGTATTTCTGATCTTCCTATAATTTTTTCCTTCCCATTTGTATAGCAGCAAGGTCTAAAACCAAGAGGAAGAGACTTAGATGACGATTCCGTAACCACAGAAAACAAGAACGAGTATCCAGGGAATTTGTTACTGTATTTTATCGAAGTACTAATATATTCAATGATAAATGCTTAGTCGGGGGATTTAGGATATTATGTATATATATATTGACCCGAGAGGTTTTTAATGCTAATATCGTTTCCCAAAGGAAGTAGAACTCTCGTTACCTTGCATCCGTTTTGTAACCGAATTTCGGCACTTTTTACAGGGACCATTTTGTTACAATCTGCAAATTGTTAAATACGTCCTTTTTTTTCTAAAAATGGTGCTCAATGTATACAGCAAGCTACTTTTGGCGCCAAATACTAGCACAGTAAGTTATACCAGAAACTCGTAAGGGTTGAACCCTTATGGGTTTCTGGTTATACAAAGAATGCATCGGCACTTGAAGGCAATAGGGGAATCTTTGTTTACATTTTTTTCGTCATTAGCACAAGGCTATCGTTTTCTAAGCAGTCAGCTGAGAATTAGGCACTGAATATAGGAAGTGCATTGCATAATCAGCTATATCTGAAAATTTGAACGCGATATACCAGATAATCTCTGAGCAATGGTGCTTTGAAAATTCGACATTTTACAAAGAATGTGTGGGGTCATTAGCGACATTGTCACCCAAAGATTTATCAGTTTTTGATGGCTAATAACCGGCTCGTTATCAAAGCTAAAAGACTTACAATTGGAGATTTAAGTGTTTTTTTAACCTTTTGAAGTCAATTGCGTGATGCCTTCCGTGAGCAACCTCGTCATATTAATTTAATGAAACAAAGTGTTAAACAATGTTGTCAGCAAAGATTCCTTTACACGTGCACTGGGCTCTGCGAACGGGAAATTCTTGTTACCTACTGGGTCTTGGTAACCCTTTTAACGTGTCTTATATGGAAACTCCTGAGGCCTTCCAACAAAACTCGCAGGGAGATGGAACCGCAAAATGTAGATTGCAACACAAACTTGCTTCTAATTTTTAGTGATATGAGGTGGGGGCATTTTGTTCAAAGCTGGTTTGTATTAACCTAAGTGGAGTGTCAGTTAACGAATATTTGAATAATTTAGTAATAACTTCCCTTTCTCAGCTTTTGAGTATATTTAGTACATGGTTGTCCGTATAAGGGTTGGGGGGGGGGGAGGGGTGGGTTAAAGGAAGAGGTGAAGCCACGTTGCAGCTAACGAAACAACAATTTTACACAAGCGGTGGAGTCGGAATATTAGCGAGCTTACGCAACAGGACGGCTGGAAGACTCAGGACGGCAGAATGGCGAAACTATGTCGCGCGAGACTGTGCATTCCCAATCTTACGCGACATGTTTTCGTCATTCTGCCGTCCTGAGTCTTCCAGCCGTCCTGTTGCGTAAGCTCGCTATTGAGTGAGGACATAAGATCGTTTAGTTTAGGTAATCACATGATTTCGAGCGCAATTAGGAATAAATAAGCACGAGTACATTTTTTCAGAGACGACCAAAATAATTTGTTGTCTTTGAAAAACATTACAAGTGCTTTTTTATTCCAAGTTTCGCGAGAAAATAGTGTGGTTACTTATTAATAATATACATGAAAAAATTCGAGATGGTTAAGCAGAAGAAACGCACGCGTATCACGCAATCGGGGAAAAAATTGCGCCATCCAGGGCGCACGCGTGATTTGAAAACAAACTATTTTATTGGTTCTGACCAAACCCTATTGTTTATTAGCCAATCTAAACCGGATTTTTGATGTGTAATTTGCACTGGTATTACACTTTTTGCACTGTGTTACACTTGAACTGCACGGCAGCTCTCAGCCAATCAGAATATAGTAATTTTTGCATGTATATTATTAGAGAAATACCAATGAAATACCAGGTGAGCTTTCGCGCGAAAACATGACATCTTCAGGTGTGAAAATACAGTATGATTTTCATTTGAAGAAGTCGTAGAGTTACGTTTGAGTTTCGTTGGATCGAAATACTGTACTCTTCTTATTAACACGACTCGACTCCTAGTTTGACGTTTGTCAGTGCTAGCCTTTAGTCTGTATTTGGCCCTAACCATCTTCCAAACAATCATTCCTAGCTCGTAATGCTAAGGATGACCAAGGAAACGTGATTCCTGTGCTTGTAAGAATCTTCCTTTCAACTCTTGCTCAGAAAGATGTCGTAATGTTAGTTTGGAAACTTTCTACGTCAATATCGCAGTACCGAGGGTGACGGATTTCATTGATTTTTGTGTAAATCAGTAAGCATTATTTTTGTAAGGGATTCTGTAAATATCTGTAAAAAGTTTCCCCTCTTTACTAGGTTTCTTTCGACTCAAAAGGGGCAACATGCCTAACTGAATAGTCGACAAGAAAGCCTTATCAGAAATAGTCTTCAACTTGTTTAATCTGAAATTAAACGCTTTAAAGTAAATGTCTGATTGTTTCGTTCTGAGGATGAGAAGCTTACTTCCCCGTCCCATTAGATTTTCCAAGCAAAAAAGCGGGAAAACGGAGGCGAGCAGTGCATGTAGCATTGTCGAACCCAGGGTCGCTCTTTTTGTCGTTGCAAATGGTCGCATTGCAACCATTTTATTTTATTTATTTTATTTATTTTTTTTTTTTTTTTTTTGGGGGGGGGGGGGGGGGTAATAGCCCTTTTCACGGTTAGTTTTTGCTCATTTGCATTACAATATAATCTAGCATGTGTGTGAGGCAATTTCGGGCTATTTTGTAGTTTTAACCCGAAATCACTTCGTATCCATGTTAGATTACATTGTAATGCAAATGAGAAAAACTAACCGTGAAAAGGGTTATTTAAAAGAAAACTAATTTGTTATGTCAGTGCAATTGAATAAAATCGAGGCACCCTGCTTGCGGTATTGTAAAATTGATGTGGGCAGCGACAACTTACTGGACGCTCGACGTAAGAGTATGGAAAGAGCCTGGGTTCGGTGTTCTCGAGTTAACTGAAGCAAAAGAAAAAATTGGCAATCAGCAGGGTAGAGAGAAAGAAGACCAAAAAATGCAGCTCACGCCGGTATGACTTGCACTCCGGGAATCGAATACTCCTATCACTACGCCAACAATGCTCCCTTTAAAAGGGTCAATATGTATAACTTAACCCTTTTGCGCCATGGTGAATAACACAGATATCAGAACTTTCTGTCTTTGACAGGACCAATGCAATTGGTCTTTCCATCTCGGACGCCTCGCCTTTCCCCTTACGTCACATCCCATTACTAAAATGTTAAAATGTTAAAATGTGTTACGTATTGAAAACCGATTGGACGATTTTCACGTCAGAGCCACCACCCCTTTGCCCCCCAAACTAGTTAGTTTTGTTTTCCCTCGAGTTCTGATGTTTCCCTCGACTTCGTCTCGGGAAACATGAGGACTCTCGGGAAAACAAAACTAACTGTTTCCCTCGGGACCATACATTAAGTGTGGATTTTATGGGGAAACGGTTTTTCTCAAAATTCCAAAAAATCTTTACGATTTAAAATGAAAAAATAGCTTACATCCTCAGTCTTGTGTTTCTGGTCTCTGGTACAGTTTCTGGGTCGATTCAGGGAAAAGAAGAGGAACGTATCACCGTTGCATAACATAGTACTAATACACATATATCGAGCTTGGGCTACCTCTGGTTACACCCGGTTTCTGGAATACCCCAGTCAACTAACAGCCCGCATCCCTCTGTGTATACCAGATAGAATCTTTTGGAAAGGGGGAGAAACAGCAGGGAGCGAAAGCGGACACCCTGTCAAAAGGCTCCCCTAAGCGCTACACTGCTTGGAAAGAAAGATCGCTCCGTTTAACACAAACTGGCTCAAGCGAACAGTAATCATATCGGGAGCTTTCAAATGGACGGTAAATTTGATTATCATTAGTGTAGTTTCCACTGCCGAGAAAATCCCGATGCTTTTTCGGGCTTGTATCGGGTGACTTAAAAGCTTTTTATCTTCAAAAAGGAAAACGTTTCATATCAAGAAAATTTGACGGTGTTTTGTTTTCTCTATTTAACGAGAAGCTCCAAAAAGCTTACACTGGGTTGCCTGTGGTACACACTACCCAAAAAAAGAAGTAACGGAATTGGGTTGTATTGAACTGCAGCGTTCCGGTTAATTTTTTCAAGTGGGGCGTCATTAAGACCATTTGAGGGGTCACCCACATGTCGCGCCAGCCGAGGCCCTTTGGCTCACCCGTTTAATTATTTTGTAATGTCCTGTCCCATTTTGAGGTCTTTTCGTTTTTTAAGCCTTGGTAATAAATTCAGTTTAAAGATAACAAAACACGCTCTTGAGTAAAATTCACTCGTTTCTTCTTTAAATAAATGAAGGGGTAGTTTCTAAAGAAACTGTGGTGCTGCGTCGGTGGGGAAGTAGTATACAAAAATTTGGTTTATCAACGGAGTTGATAATGTAAATTGGCCACCGTACAGAGATTCTAAAAGCTGACGTTTCGAGCGTTAGCCCTTCGTCAGAGCGAATCTTTAAATAAATAGTCTTTAAATAAATAGTCTGCAAAAAAACTAACTGCAAATTGCTCTGACGGACGTTTTCCAGCATGTCTTGCAGTTGCACTAAGCAAACTTTTATTGCACACACTAAGAAAGGATTGAAGGTGTTGTTTCCGCTTCATAATTCCTCTTCTTGTTAGTCTAATCTGATGCCAGGTCAAAACATTGTTTGGCTTTGCGTTTGCACCAGAAAGGCAGATGAAGAAAAAAATAACATAGTTTTTATATATATAACTCTGAATCGAATTCTCATGGAAAGATTAATGACAATCGATCTTAAAAACACGAAAATTTCTGCAGTCTCTAACTTTTATGAATAAACGGAAGAAATTGATCACGTGCTAGGCAACCATAAAGGTGCACGTGATCTCTTTGTGATGAATGAACTCGGGAAAGGATGTTAATCGTTTGTCGTTTTCAAAGTAAAACAACGTACTTTTCCGTCGTTGGTTCTTTAATTTTGTTGTAATATTTAACTGAATATTTAGATTTCATCTGTCGGGTCAGGAAGCCTTCTTTGTCGGGTTCCTGAGAAACGAATCTATTTTAGCCCGGTTTCCAAATAGTCGTCCCTGTCGTTACAATCGTCTCTGTCGCTTCAAATTTTTGGAAGCGACAGGGACGATCATATGGAAACGCTCTAGCGATCACCCGGGACGATCCCGGGACGATCCTTGCGACAGAAACGATCAGTCGTCCGAGATAGACTCGAGTTCTATCCTTGCGACGGAGACGACCGGAAAAGACTCTCAAGCGATCGCATATTTTTAATGGAAAGGGGGTTCAAGCGTTGGGACATATCCCACGATGCACCTGATTGCTTACTTCACGTCCATATACACGCTTCAAAATGGCGGCAAGCAACTCGAATAACACCTCTACATTTATGGAAGAAATACAGCGGTATGAATGTCTTTATAACAAATTTTAGAAGGATTATAAGAACAGAAGAAACTGGAATATCGGCCGAATCCAAAACCGATGCTTTCTTCGATTTTCTCTCTCTCTTCTTCTTCGCAAAATAACACGGAGAAGCAAATAACAAGCCAAAAGTCTTCTTCTTCGATTGACTGCCGCCATTTTAATTTTGATTTCGTCGGCAAAAGAATTCCTAGTGCCAGTCTTTTTTACCGTTTGATCCGATACAAACGATTTAATGGTAACCAAGGTATCGCAAGAATCGCTTCAATCGCGTCTGTCGTTTTTCACCACGGGAAGCTCTTTTCAAGCGACAGAGACGATTCTAGCGACAGGGACGACTATTTGGAGACCAGCCTTTTTTGACTTCAGCGTGAACTATTTAAACAATCGAGAGGTTGAGTGACCATGTAATTGAAAATCTAGATATGTATGAGATACAAAAACAGACTTGCGAATTACCGCAAATCACAATGCTGACAACCACAAAAGCAGAAGAAATGGTTAATTAAATATGAAGTTTGTTACTATCTGAATGTTTTGGGTTAGAGTAAATGGATATTTGTCACGCAAATTATGTAATTTCATGACACTCAAAATTCTCAAAAAGCGTTTGTTTCATGTAAACAATCTTCGCACTAGCAAGTCGTAGCAATAAATTGAATTAACCACGAAGTTAAAGAAATATTGTTGGCTTCCCAAATAAATTTCATCTTACACTACAATGACAAAATCATTTGTCAGAGAAATAAAATTCCTGTCTCCTCGCATATCACATCTCAACACACGTATGCAAATAACTCATTTTCACCGCGATTCCCGCGAAATTTTTCTTCTTTCAAATACATTGTATTAGCAAACCTATTATTTCTCGTCAAGCGTTGCATCTTTTATGTTCAAATAACCGCTAAAAATAAAGATTTTTTAACGCTCTATCCGTAGATATTTTTTCATAATTTAATATTTGCACAACAGTCAAATCACAAAAATAGCAACGCACGCAACAAATTTACTCGCATTGACCTCTTCGTCGAATTCTAATGCTTAACACAGAAATTTTTAGTTATTGTGAAAATCTTTCTATATTCGTTAGCAATCATCCTTTCAAATTTCACAGAAATCGACCAGTCCGCGAATATTTTACGAGTTTTTTTCAATGGGATGTCAAAAGGCCAAGTGGATGTTATGCATACTAGGGGAAGTTCGGGCGATCAAGTTGTACGTGTGACCCGTTATAAATACTTTTTCACAAAATGTTCCCGAATCATCAAGTATCACCACGGAAGACAAGAACATCATTTTAAAAGCTTATTCTACGCACAAAGTAGGTTTTGGAGGTAATTGTGAGAGTGGAAATCAAGTTTACGACGCATGGTATCTTTATATTTAATTTAGTTAACACAACAGAAAGACGCTTACCTTATTTTGACACGAAACTGCTTTACGATTGCCATAAAAACTATCCAGTTAAGCTCGCATATTACACAACATGATGAATTCATAAAGGCCACCTTTTCCCGCCATATTTATTTTTTGAAACAAACAACATATTTGCTATAAGAGGCAAAAAACCCTTCCTATTTCATTACGTGCGTGAAGACAAGAAACTCAATCGTGTCAAATTACACTCCGTGTCAAAAACGCAACTAAATAAATTTCCCACCACTGTTCAGCATCAAACCCTTTACTTGAATTGTCAAGCAAAAATGGGCAACAAGCTTTCTTTCAAATAAGTTTTGACTAACAAGAATTAGTGAAATTTCCAATTGTTACCAGAAGACTGTGCATAATTTAGTACAAACAACAGATCACAGATCCAAGTCTCTGTCTTTGTTTAAACCCCATAAGTTACTCGAGAATTTTCCATTTGATTTCAGTGTTGTACACAACACCACACTTGTACAATATTAGAACTACAGCTCACTTTGATTACGGCTCGACGGGCGACAAATTGTTGTCGAAGTCCATTACTCGTCCTTTTTAAGATTCCAGTTTTTTTTCAGCGTCTGTCTTGTTCAGTATCCAATTGACTTTCAATTATTGAGCTCCATAAGGGTATATTTTGTGTAAAGATCCACTAAAACGCCATTCGCGTTTTCATGACTTTCGACGCCATTGCCGGTTAAGTTAATCATTCTACTGTGTCCACCAGAGAAATCTACGAATTTCCCACTACCCTCTCGATCCTAAGAAAATACGCGCAGAAGGCTCCATGCACAAAGACACCACTTAGCAGGAGAGTGACAGGCAAGACTTTTACCGACACGGAAAAAAAAATAAAAAGGAAAAAAAAAAGGAAAAAAAAAATTAAAGGAACAAATGAAACGCAGATTCCGACTGGGTTTGCCATACTGGCAACCCAGTAATTAAACGGCTCCGACAATGGAGCCTACACTTTGAGAAACGATCGACAGCAACAAGAAACGGAAAACGAACCGTACTGGCCAAACGGTTCCAGCTCCAGTAGCCCGCAGAAAAGCAAAATTGTCAACAACGCTGAGGGTACACTGGGTTGCCTGTGGTACGTGCACCGTTCCGGACAATTTTTTTCAAGTTGGGGGGTCATTAAGACCATTTAAGGGGTCACCCAGAAGTCATACCAGCAGAGGCCCTTTGGCTCACAGGTCCTCACACGTTCGTACGACGAAACAGATCCTTTTCGGAGGTTAAAAACCTGGCTACCGGCCCATTAATTAATCATTTGTGAGAAAGAAGAAATTCCTGTCCTCTTTAGAAAAAATAGACACGCATTGCTTACGTGTGGTAGTGAAGTAACACAGCGATTTATTCCATATAAAATGTCAACTGAGCTGTGTGTTGTCTTCCAAGAGATTCAAGTTTGCCTTGTGTAATATGTAGCTCTAACAGTGTATGATATTGTTTTGGTATTGCCTATCATTGTAGTGCCATGGTAGAAGTCTTGAGTAAATAGCCTGAGAGGACATGTGGTTACTAGCAAAGTTCTGAACCCAGAAAGATTGAAGAAAATAAATGGGAAGTGAGAAACATTGGCTTCTGGGCTGACATGTTGATAATTTTCAAGCTCCCTCACAACTTCTTTTCACCACAAGTTTAAGCGTGCCCTCTGAGCATCTGACAGCTTTGTAATAGTAAAGTTTAGTAAAGTTTAGTAAAGTTTACTTAAACCCCTGTCCGGCGGGGTTAGTACCTGGATGGGTGACCTCAAATATATACCCCTTCGTAAAACAGAAGCATTGGACCGAAAATAGTATTAACGCTAACAAATGCGAACTCAGCAAGGTACAGATTTTGTTAGCTTGTTTTATGCAAAAACAAATATTGATGCAAAAGTAAATAAATATTGATACACAGTTTTTAGAAAGAGCCGGAAGGACGTTTCCAGGACGGTCGCTCGAGAATAACGTATTTACGACATGAAAACAACATTAAATTTGAACCGTGAATATAGAATATAAAAAGTTACGATCAGCGACAAACATTTTGGGAGATTTTTGCTACGTTCAATTTTGTTATTGTACTTTTGGTTGCACAAATAAATCGCAAAATCGAAAGTGACATCGCCGGAATTCGGCGGGCGCCGTGATTAAGTTACTGCGGCATGTTTACTCGCCAAACAGTGAAGCATCTGTGTCAAATGATGGCAAGATACCGGGTTTTCGTAAGTTTCTTTTTCTGTCAAGTGTTTTAAAGTTTGACAATAAATGTGCGAAGTCAAAACAAAGATCACAATCGCCCAAACTCTTGAGGTTGACCCCGGGGTTGACCATTGTTTCTGCTAAGTCAAAAATTTACTCTCCAAGACAAGGTTATTTATCACCAGGTAATTCCATCATTTTGGAAATAGCAGCTACTTTATTATTCATCGGCGTCACAATTTTTTGCTGATTTTGGGGCTCATTTTGTTGAAACTCAAGCACGCTTCCAACAGACCTGTTTATTTTCGTGAATCTTTCCTGCTTACAAGCAATACTAAAAATATCCTCCCGTATCACATTTCAACCGCAAGCTCGAAAATTCAATACACAACATGATATTATAATTCACAAAGGCAGAAAATATCACAGAATCCTTTTCCAGCGAAACATTTAATTGAAACAAACAACATAAGATGCACTAAAACGCCGTTCGCGTTGCAATGACTTTCGACGCCATTGCTGGTTAACGAGAATAACAAACTCACGAGGCAGAATGTATATTTATATTTAATTAAGTTAGCACAACAGAAAGACGCTAACCTCATTTTGACACGAAAATGCTTTACTATTGCCATAAAAACTATCCAGTTAAGCTCGCATGTTATAAAACATGATGAATTCATAAAAGCCACCTTTTCCAGCGAACAATTTTTTGAAACAAACAACATATTTGCTATTAGAGGCAAAAACCCCTTCCTATTTCATTACGTGCGTGAAGAGAAAAAACTCAGTCGTGTCAAATATGCGCAATATTACAACAAACTAAAATTTCAGGATCAAACCGTTTCCATGAAGAACCTTTTCCTTGAATAATGAAGCACAAAATAGACGACAAGCTTTCTTTCAAATAATTCTTGGCTGTCACATTTCCCTTTTTTTTTTTTACCTGAACACTGTGCAGAGTTGACCACAGATCCACTTAAGGTGTTCGATTCGTTCTCTGTCTTTGTTGAACCCATAAGTTACCAGAGAATATTCCATTTGGTTTCAGTGTTCTACATAACAGCACACTTGGTAAAAAATTAGGAATGCAGCTCACTTTGATTTCGGCTCGACGGGCGACAGATTGTTGTCGAAGTCCATTACTCGTCGCTTTTAAGATTCCACCGCCTGTCTTGTTCACTATCCAATTGACTTGCCATTATTGGGCTTCATAAGGGTATATTTTGTTCAAAGATCCACTAAAACGCCATTCGCGTTACATGACTTTCGACTTTTAACCTCGTCTTGGAGAGTAAATTTTTGACTGTCAACCTGAAGAGTTTGGCGATTGTGATCTTTGTGTTGAATTCGCACATTTGTTGCCAAACTTTATAACACTTGAAAGAAAAAGAAAACTAACAAAAGCAAAAACCCGGTATCTTGCCATCATTTGACACAGATGACACTGTTTCGCGAGTAAACACGCTGAGGTAACTTGATCACGGCGCCCGCTGAATTCGATGTAATTTTCGATTTTGCGATTTACTCGGTGCAGCCAAAAGTACAATAACAAAATTCACCATAGCAAAAATCTCCCAAAATGTTTTTCGCTGATGGTAACTTTTTATATTCGCGGTTCAAAATGTTGTTTTCATGTCGTAAATTTTGTTACCGATGGGAAAATATTTTATTCTCGATCGACCGTCCAGAAAACGTCCTTCTGCTCTTCCTAAAAACTGTGTATCACTATTTATTTACATCAATATCTGTTTCGCATAAAGCAAGCTAACAAAATCTGTACCTTGCTTGGTCCGCATTTGTTAGCGTTAAAATAGAATTTTCGGTCCAATGCTTCTGTTCCGAAGTGGTATGTTTTTTAGGTCGCCCATCCAGATACTAACCCCGCCGGACAGGAAAACTTCAATGACCTTCTACACTACAAAGCTGACGGATGCTCAGAGTGCACGCTTAAACTTGTGGTAGAAAGAAGTTGTGGAGGGATCTTGGAAATGATCAAATGTCAGCCCAGAAGCCAATGTTTCTCGATTCCCTTTTATTTTCCTCAATCTTTCTGGGTTCAGTACTTTGCTAGTAACCACATGTCTTCTCAGGGGGCTATTTAACTAAGACTTCTACCATGGCACTACAATATACAATACCAAAACGATATCGTGCACTGTTAAACCTATATATTACGTAAAGACAACTTAAATCTCCTGGAAGACAAACGCAGCTCGGTTGACAATATGGAATAAATCGCTGTGTTACTTCAGTACCACACGTAAGCAATGCGTGTCTATTTTTTCTAAAGAGGACAGGAATTTCTTCTTTCTGACAAATGATTAATAGGCCGGTAGCCAGGTCTTTAACCTCAGAAAAGGATTTGTTTCGTCGTATGAACGTGTGAGCCAAAGGGCTTCTGCTGGTACGACTTCTGGGTGACCCCTTAAATTGCTTTAATGACCCCCGACGTGAAAAAAATGGCCTGGAACGCTGCAGTTTAATACCACCCAGCTCAGTCCCTTCGTACCACGGGCAACCCAGTGTACGCTCATGGAGCGTCTAGTTTGCTTAATTTTTTTATTATTATTAGTACTGGGTTGCCAGTATGGCAAACCCAGTCGGGCTCTGCCTGTTTCCCTGCTAAGTGGTGTCTTTGCGCATAGAGCCTTCTGCTGCGGATCGAGAGGGTAGTGGGAAATGCGTAGATTTCTCTGGTGGACACAGTAGAACGATTAACTTAACCGGCAATGGCGTCGAAAGTCATGTAACGCGAATGGCGTTTTAGTGGATCTTTGAACAAAATATACCCTTATGAAGCTCAATAATGGCAAGTCAATTGGATACTGAACAAGCTTTAAAGCGACGAGTAATGGACTTCGACAACAATCTGTCTCCCGTCGAGCCGTCTTTTACCAAGTGTGCTGTTATGTAGAACACTGAAGATTCGTAGGGCAGCGATAATAGTGAATTCAAAGACTAGACCAGGTGGATTGGATGGAATTTCAAGCGTTAAAATCGCTGAAAAGGTAAAATTATTTTCGGAGCGATGCAATTGCGTGTCTTAAACAGATTTTCCTTTGATCTCACATAATTGTGTTTTCCCTCAAAATATTCGCTTGTTTTCGCTTTCGCTTGAACATATTTACCTTTATTACATGTCCAGTGAATAGTTTTATCCTCTGGGATGAATTTTCCCTCGAAAAATCGGTTATTTGGGTGGTTTTTGGCAAACAGAGGTTAATTATTCGTAATGCGATCGCTTCCGTTGCCGTTCGCGACGGGTCGCATATTTGACACTTTTATCGCATTATCACATTACGCATTGATCGCTAGTCCGATTATTCCTAAAAATCTAAAAATATTCGTGCCTCATCAGTTTTCGGTCGACTTTATGTCCAAGAAAGCAGATAAATTGCAGAAAATTTTAGTTTTGCATCCAAAAATTCGTAATCAACGCTAAAATGACCAAATTTTGCCTGGAAAACATATTTTACTGTTATTTTTCTTAAATTTTTTCGTTCAACTTTCGCTTTTATAAAATGTTTCAGTTGTCTGTAAATAAGTTATACGTTGTTGGAAATATGTTTTTTTAATTACCTTTTGCTTTGTTTTTGCAAGCCGGTAATCGGCCCGTGGGCATTACGGGAGAATAATGCCCTACAATTCAGTCACAATTAGCCAATCAGAGCGCGCGTTATATCGGCTACAAACACAAGCCATATAATAAATGGTCTTAATGACCCCCAACTTGAAAAAATTTGCCTTTAACGCTGCAGTACCACAGGCAACCCAATGCACCCTCACGGAGGGTCTAGTTTGTTTAAAAATGCACTAAAACGCCATTCGAGTTGCAATGACTTTCGACGCCATTGCAGGTTAATGAAATATTCTCCCGTGTGCACCAGAGAAATCTACGCATTACCCCAGCCCCCTCAAACCTAACACAACACGTACAGAAGACTCTATGCACAAAGACACCACTTAGCAGGAGAGTGACAGGCACGACTTTTCATGACACGGAAAAAAATAAAATAAATAAAGCAATGGAGAAATATACCCATTTTCCAACTGGGATTGCCATACGCCAACCCAGTCAAAATAAAACAACGGAGAAATATTCCCATTTTCCGACTGGGATTGAAATACGGCAACCCAGTAACAAATGAAACGCAGATCCCGACTGGGTTTGCCATACTGGCAACCCAGTAATGAAAGTTCATATAACGCGCTATCAACGACCCTTGAACCAACCAACATTCCTAACTGTTTAGTTCAAAAGGTGTGGGACACACAATGCATTGAAACAAAGCTGTGAACGTTTAAGCGGGTGTCAAGCAAAAGGCTGAAACGAAAACTAAACCAGGGGCGAATCCAGGATTTTTCTTAGGGGGGGGCGGGGGGTGGGGGTGCACCACTAAGGAATGGCGTAGCTGACTGATGAAGGTTTTTTTTTCCAGAATACCAGTTGTATTAGAAAGCCTCAGGTCATCTCAGGGAGGGGGGAGGGGAGTGCGCATCCCCTGTACCCTCCCCCTAGATCCGCCCCTGAAGACGACACTCGCAGGGGCCTCAGTTTGCCAACTTTAACGCATACAAAGGTTGGACTTTTTGTTAGTAAACGACTTCAACAAGTTAACTAGAGGTCAAGCCACACAACTAGTCTAAAATACTTTGCATATCGTAAATACATAGATCTACAAACCCTGTTGGTAATTAGCGACCAACAAATTATTCGTTAAGCTGATTAAGTACATCAACTAGCCATATTTTAGGGCAACCTGAAATCCCTTTGCATTTGTTAGCGGTTGTCCCAGACGACCAGAAAGTTTACCGGCCGACCAAATGTGGTAAATGATGAAAAGCCTGGTTGCCCGAAGAAAAAAACAACGGACAGCCCAGCGAAAAATAGAAAATGAGTTACATAAGCAGCACCCGACTCACGTGTCGATTTTCCAGTGGGAATGTCCGATGCTAGGGTGAAAGTAAACAATAACTAATTTGCAAGAACTGAACCTGGCTTTTCCCCGTGTTTTAATATCTATGGCTTTTACAAAAAGTTGCCGGATGGGAAAATACAAGAGACAACATGCATGTAGAAGAAGAAG
>OX421451.1:3433732-3438732 GCA_949126865.1 Montipora capitata
ACATGAAGACGCGCAAAAAGGGCATGGTGTCTGAGGCACATGCAAATGATTTATCAACCAAGCGTAGATGCAACCAAGCTATGTGCACAAAAAAAGCACTAAAAAAGCTCCTTATGGCAATGTGTCCATAGTATGTCATAAAGTGTTATCCGTCGTTGTTTTTTTAAATCCTTAGTCCCTTTTTCTCTTACTAGAATATCTTTTAGGGCTTCCATCTCTGTGTTGCTGTTTGTTGATCACCATCTTGGATAATTAATCAGTCGTGCTTGAATGATTTTGAATAAAAACAGAGCATGAAATGATCCCTTTTATAGTGTGTCTTTGTGTTTAAGACTTGGCATAAGAATTTTTTCAGATAAAAGGATTCAGAACTTAACACCACAGCATTTTGTTCAAATTTTAGGTGGTGCAAGTGGTATTGGCAGAGCTGTGTGTCAGGCATTAGCAAGAGAGGGAGCAAGCGTTGTTGTCACAGACCTCAACGATCAAGGTACTCAGGACACTGTTGACAGCTTATCAAAACATGTGGACAGTCGACATTCAAACTATTCACTAGATGTGACAAGTGGAGATGAAATACGCAAAGTTTTGGAATACATAATAAATGGCTATAGGAGACCTCCATGTATTTTAGTCAATTCTGCTGGCATTACTAGAGATGATTTCTTGCTAACAATGGATGAAGAAAAATTTGACAAAGTTATTCAAGTAAATCTGAAGGTACATACCTACTACCATAAACACCACTTAAAGAAAAAATCCTTTGGGCTACTTTTAAGAGGGGTCAAACTCTAAGGTGTTGGCAGTAGCGTTGAAATACATTGAATAACTATCAATGTTTAGACTTACTGCGCCTTTCAATAACATGCAGACTCTTTAATTCACAGGTCAACCGACAAATTCATTTTTCGCTACCGTCAATCTAATGTTCGGCGGCTCCTCCGAACATCCAACTACTGTAGAGCGCACAGTAATCCAATCACATCGTTGAGCCCAGTTCAGTCAACATAGTCGGAAGCTGGGAGGAGCCACCGAACATTTGATTGTTGGTAGCGAAAAACGCGTTTGTCGGTTGACCTTTGAATTTAAGAGTCCGCATGTTATTGAAAGACGCAGTAAGAAATGTATCATTGGAGGAATGCAAAGTGAATGATATAGGACCCCTAGAGGTGATACATTTTATATTATTTGTCATGTCAGACACATCAAAGCACAGAATTTGAACCTGACGATGTTAATGTGACACTTAGCTTGTTCACAAGTTGTCACAGCAGTACAGACAGTGCACCTTAAGACAACAAAATACAGTGCTTGCAACATACACAAAAGGACAACTGAAAGGCTTGCTGTTAAGGCAAAGGCTGAGTGACTTACATATTTTGGACTCCTTGACAAGCTTAACTCCAACAATCCCAATGAGAGATTTAATCTCCAAACAGCTTATACAGAAAACTAGATGGACCGTTGAGCACACATAGCATAGAAGTGTGTGTGTGCGTTGATGATGTGATAGAGCTCCCGTGGGGGGTAGGGACAGGCATGATGAAAAAACAAAAATAAACTATCCCTAACAGGCTATATCCACTATTTCAGCTTCTGTCCCTGTCACAAAGATCCTAACAAGTTGGGACGGATTCAATAAAATTGCAAAACAATCTTACTTAGCCTATCACTATTTGTAGAGTGTCTCATTAAATGAAATTATTTTTTAACTGCCCATTTTAAAATAGATAACTTACGAATGTCTTCATGTCCTGCAGTACCACTTGTGCCTAATTTTTTAAAGAAAAATGACTGACAATATAATTCATTTAAATTTGTTATTTTTGCCAAAATAATGTGGTGAAACGTAACCCATTGAAACCTGGGAGTGAGGTTTTGAGGTTTGAGTGAGGCTCCAGCACTTGACTAAGTAGCCTGACTTCTGGCTGTTATACACAATTGTGGTCTCATTCACACAGAAGCTCTTCAATCTTCAAGCTAATCCTGCCAAGCCGACCACATGCTGGAAAGGTCAGACCACAACACCGGGAACACTGTCCCCTACTCTTTTCGAATAGTGTGTGGGATCTTTAATGTTCCACAGAGTTAATGAACAAGGGTTGTGAGACAGGACCTCCGGCTTATCGTCCTTATCCGAGAAGACTAGAGAGTCTAACCATTTGCAGATGTAATTACAAAGGCAGCACTTTCTCCTCAGTTATTTAAAGACCCTGAGTGTTGGTCCGGCCGGAGTTGAACTCACGACCTCCCGCGTGACAGCCCGGTGCTCAACCAACTGAGCCATCGGTGCGCGGTGAGACTTAACAGAATTTTCTCTGTCTAATGCCAGACTATTTTACTGGTCAACTGGGGGGTCCTAGGGTGCCTGAGTGTTCAATGGGTTAAGGACGGTGCCTACTAATTCAAAGGTATTTTTGTGCGCTTTACTGGATAGGTGGGAAAAGCAGATCTTAACAAGTGCTATTGAAATCCAAAAGAAAATTGGGCGTAACCATGCATTTTTCGACGATAATTAATCAAAGCAATATATGGCGTTCTTTTCCAAATTGAAGCCTAATTATCTCTGAAGAATGCGTGGTTACCCCCACATTTAATTTTCCATTGGATACCATGATCACTTGCTAAGCTTTGCTTTCTTCGCATAGTTTTGAACCGTGCAAAAATATCCCTGTACTAATAAGCATCATCCATAGGAGAACGTATGCACAATAACAATAGTAGGCACCATCCTTAAGGCAAGAGACAGCATCTCAAAAGTGGGCTTCAATTTTAATGAACTTTATCTAAGTGTCCACAGTATTTAGTGCTGGATCAATTACATACCTGGGTATTTCGGACATTGTATAGAAATCAAATCAAAACAAAACAACTCGTATCAAATTGTAGGTTGGTTTTGGAGGAGAGGGGAAAACCAGAATACATAATAAATGGTTATTCTCAGGTTGATATCCAACAATATTTCTTGCAGGGCACATTTCTTATGACTCAAGCAGTTGCAAAAATCATGGTTGACCAAGGTGTTGCAAATGGTGCGATTGTTAATTTGGCCAGTATTGTTGGCAAGGTGAGTGATATCGTTAGTATGCTTGCAAGTGTTTTACCAAAGAAGTTCAGAGGTGTCACTGAAGCTGCAGAAATCATGCTGCAGCTGTAGTCATTTAGGAGGGAGCCTTTCATTCTTATCAATGAATTTTTGTCAGTTAATTCTCGAACCTTTAAATTATTAGGTTGGAAATCTTGGTCAAGTAAATTATTCTGCTTCAAAAGCTGGAGTAGAGGGCATGACCAGAACATGTGCAAAGGAGCTTGCAAGGTGTGTTATTTGTTAACTTACGGATGCGTAAATCAAGGACTTCTCACACCCCCACCACCCAAAAAAACCCTGTTAATTAAGTACTTCTTGAATTAAAATTATCGTAACAATAAAGTTGTCGTCATCATCATTATCATCGTCATCTCATCATTATTGTCATGGTCGTGCACATCGTGATCATGATCATAATCATACTGCTAAAAACTTCACAGCTTTGTTATCTTCTGGTCATAAGTCAATTGAGAGTGAGGTACAGCCCATATCCTCAGGCCTTAAAAGGACATTTGTTCTCAATTATTAGTATCATCATTCTTCAGGTTTGGTGTCAGATGTAATGCAGTACTACCTGGCTACATTCAGACTCCCATGACTGATGGTGTGCCAGACAAAGTTATAGAAAAGGTACTGGTGCAACAATCGTATACACATTAATGAAAGGGAGATGGATATTATGTGCTGTGTACTGTGCTGCCCTTTTCAGGAAGACTACTGCAAACATATTCCTGCTATTTGTAAGATTTTTCACGGAAGGGCAACCCCTCTTCATCTGAACTTCTTTGGATGCCTCAGTTCATCTACAGAGAGTGAGACTGCCTGACCAAAGAAAAATCAGGGGAGAGAGGCCACCCAACACAAAATCTTCCCTCCTGATGCTTTACCTCCAGGATTTGAGTCTGAGGGGCTGCCTTGGTAGAAGTGGGGTCCTCACCACTGCACAATTCCCGCTTCCTTTGTGGGTGTGGGGAAGTTATGTCCGGTTGCACAGATACATGATGCAGTGCTCTTTTTCTCTCTTTCTTTCATGTAGTACAAGAAACGGATTCCTTTGCAGAGACTTGGTAAACCTGCAGGTATTTGATAAACAGCATCTTTTCCATAAATGGCATTGGAGCTAACTTAGTGACAACGCAGCTTCAATGTGCTTCTGGTTAATAATATTGGACTCTTTGGTTTAAGTGTTTTGGGTTGAAAGTTGAACAATTTTGTTGCCGACTTTTTCAGATGTGGCTGATGTAGTAACGTTCCTTGCATCTGACAGAAGTAGTTATATCACAGGAACAAGTATTGAAGTTACAGGTAAACATCCTGTGGAGATGATCAATATTCCTTGCCGTAATTTTTTAAGTTTATATTCTCGGACAGGTGACTCGTGGAAGCGTGTCTACCTCTGTCTCGAATCCTGATCATGCAATAAAACAATAGAGTTTATTATGCGCGCGGGCATAAATATGTTTTGGGCCCGACTCACACTTATTTTAGCCCGAGCCGTGAAAGGGGCAGAGATGCTCATTCTCTTGCTAAGGGATCTACCGGTAAATTTCGCATTTTGGTCTCACTTACAGTATTCTGAGCAAAACGTCATAATATGTAGCCAATCTGTAGCCGTGAAGGTTTCCTTTAGGGTTGCCAACGCCAGATTGGTCTCCTTTAGGGGTTGATTCAAAATTCAAAATTCATTTCTATTTGGACAATTCAAAACCTGTATGAAATTTGGCAGCCGTAGTTGCGAGAAGTTTTGCCCTAAACCATTTTTCTTCTGTTGTTAGGTGGTCTGTTTATGTGAGATGTGTGTAAATGATATGGCTGCGGTTAAACCATAAACATTTGGAGATGGCATGGTACAAACATGGTGAAGACGTTTGATTTGCCTGTTGCAATCCCGCTGAGACCACTCGCTCAATAT
>OX421451.1:3443732-3503732 GCA_949126865.1 Montipora capitata
GAAGCTCTTGATCCTCAAAAACGGGAATTACTGGAGGCCAGGTTTTCCACTCCAAGGGTAGGCTGGACTCTAAAAAAGCTAAGCCACTCGTGAAAAAAACAGACTTGCTTTTAATTAATCATGATGTCGTTTCATTAAAAATGGCCGCCATTTGGTGATGCTCATAGCTTCTTTCTTGAAAAGGAACCCGGACATAAAATGTGATCAGTAACCCAATCATGAATTCAGTTCGTAAAACCTAGATAACAGTTGGCTTCATGGAAACAAGCTTGTTTGTTGCGTCAACAAACAGGCTGCAGAAGCAGTGTCTGATTCACGTCAGGTGGAAGTTAACCAATCACAACACCTGTGAACAAGATATTTTGACTAAGTTGAACTTCTTTGCTTTGCTTTTCATAATTTTTTTGCTCCAGGAAATTTTTTTACCCTACCTATAGCAAAGATATGATGTAACAAAATGTACCAACAAGGACCTTTTGAAACAAAGGGTTCTCTTGTTCTGGTGCTAAAGCACATCTGCAACATATACCATTACCAGGTATCAAATTACATGTATCACAAAGAGCCCC
Organism: Montipora capitata; assembly: GCA_949126865.1. Taxonomy (NCBI): domain Eukaryota; kingdom Metazoa; phylum Cnidaria; class Anthozoa; order Scleractinia; family Acroporidae; genus Montipora; species Montipora capitata. Next base: position 3,444,302 of record OX421451.1, read on the forward strand.
TTTACTTAAGTTAGGGCCTCTTCATATGAGCCCGGTTACACGAGAGCTCACCTTACCTCTAAATCTGAAGGATTTACCAACAAGGACCTTTTGAAACAAAGGGTTCTCTTGTTCTGGTGCTAAAGCACATCTGCAACATATACCATTACCAGGTATCAAATTACATGTATCACAAAGAGCCCCTGTACTTAAGTTAGGGCCTCTTCATATAAGCCCAGTTATACGAGAGCTCACCTTACCTCTAAATCTGAAGGAAGGGGGAGGGGGGGGGGGGGAGGGGAGACTCCCATTTAAAAAGGGGAGGGATGCTTGTCGGAAATGTTAAATTAAACCCCTAAAGGAGACCAATTTGGGCGTGGCCTGGGGTGACTTTTAACTTTTAACAATGGCAAAGACATTATCATCTAATACTTTCACCTAGGTGAAGAAATGTAAAAGTGTAAATATACACTTTTATATTTCTTCGCGTGCAACCCTAAAGGAGACCTTCACGGCTACATATAACTGCGTTTTGCCCAGAACACCCTAAGTGAGACCAAAATCTGAAATTTACACCCCTAAGCAAGGTGACTAGCATCCCTCCCCATTTTATATGGGATTTCCCCCTCCTTCTCCCTGGGCTCTAAATCCTTTGTAAAAACTTTGATGTGTTCATATGAAAGGGCGGGCTGGCTCAGTTGACGTGATCACGGTTTTTCCAACTGGGATCTCGGTAAGTGGGCTGGAAATTTTGCCATATAAACACTTCATTCCGGTTACCTGAGGGAAAATAATACAATGCATTTTCGTGATCGAGATTTGATAGTTAATGTAAAGTCAACAGAAATTTGAAGTTGTTTAAACAAAGAAAATCGAGAAATTCTCGCCACTCGCCAAACTTGTTCATTAGATTTCACTCCTCGGAAAGCAGGCTGAAAGTCACCATATGAACACTTTAATTATCTGGTATATAATTAATAATTTTGTCATTGCAGAATATCAATCAAGACTCCCAGCACAGTAATGCCAGTATTACTTCTGTTGGAAGCGACAGGGATATTGAGGTACCATGATGGCTTGTTAGGTCCCCACACTCCCTCCCTGCCTCACTCACCCACCCCACCTGTCTTCTCTTCTATCTCCGGGACAGTATATTACACTCTGAAATTGATTTGATCCATACCAAGCAAGCATAAGGTAGTGTCCAGTCCCCAGTTGTTCAAAGGTTGGATAACTTTATTTGATGGATTAGTCATTATTCGGCAGTTGAAAGTGCTACTGTGACCAAAAATCAATTCGACTTTTTCTTTGTATTTCAAAACTATGATAACTGAACACTAAGTGACCAAAGTTTTAAGCCTTCATTTCAAAAAGACACCAGTTTATTTTGACTGGAATTTTCTTTAATGGTCTGCCATTACTAACTTTAAAATCTTGAGCGAGCTGGATCAAGGATAAGATGACATCAAAGACTCACAGGTTTAAAAATGCAATGCGTGGGCATGCACATTAATTAATATTTAGCATGGGAATTTCAAGCTTTCACACTTTTAAACTTGTGTTTTGCATGTATAATAAGCTGCGTTTACATGCTGAAACTTTAAGCTAGCGAGTCTTCTACGTCATCTTTTGCTTGATCCAACCCTCTGAGGTCCAATCAGTCAGTCTTGAACGTGAATAATGGCGGACTGTGAAATCCTAAACGTGCACTAAAAAAATAGTCTTTGGATAAAGTTCAAAGCTTAAAAATTTGCCAGTCAGGTGTCAAGCAAACACGCTTTCAAAATCTGAAGGAAAATGGGAATTTACTTTTTTGATCATAGTAGCACTTTAAATCTGTGAAAAGATTTAAGTATGTAATTATTTGCTCATGTAACCATGAATATGCACACTTTCAGTACATCTACATGTAATTATAGGCATGAATGAAAAATTCAGCCAATGTTTAAACTGGAGTTTGATTTATACTCTGGATAGCAGCCTGTAGACTGGATAATGTTATCCAGCCTAGTTTGAACAACTGGGACCAGAGCCTTACCAAATGTGTTTGTTTAGACTGTCACGCCCAACAACAGAAGCGAGAAGCATCCAGGAAGAAAACGGAAGGCTACCCAAGATGGGGATTCCCCAGGTGATGGCTATATTTTGGAAAAATAAGTTTTCAAATAATAATGTTTTGTATTCATTATTTTTTTGACTCCTTGATCCATGTGCCAAAACAAGTATTGTTTCAAGAGCACTGTTACGCATTCATTTACTTACTCCCGGGCTCTTCTTCTCTAACCTCTGATCTGGACAAGCCAAATTTTAATGTCTTGCAAGCTACCTTGATAGCTTTTCTCAGGTACAGTAGTAGGTTGTACTTTCTAAGGTTTCATGTAGGAGGAAAAACAATTGTTCTCTGTGTATTTTTTTAGGTTTTCTTAACAAGAGTGGGCGTTCAGAGACAAGCAATAAAATTACCGAGTACTTCAAGGTACAAAAGTTATGATCAGTCTTCTTAAGCTGAGGTTAGCTGTCTGCACTCCTTTGCAAAATTCACATTCTTTTGTACTTTTCAAATCTGCAGCAGAATGAAGTTTCCTCGTCACATTCTTGCAGAAGTCCACAGAATCTTTTGCCCTCATTTATGTCTCAGGTATAATCACATGTATTTACAGTTTTATTTACATTAAAATAATAATAAATAGGGTAATTACTTTAAGAGCAAATGAACATTTGCTGTCACAGTGACGAAAATTATTTGAAAGTTATGAATCTTTTTTGGGTGATTGGTATGGATATTGTTCCTGATATTATACAGACTGTCCTTTTTTTTTTCAGTTTCCAGTAGACAGTTCATCTACATTACCCTATCCACTCAACATGAAATCTATGAAACACGAAGCAGAGTCTGATGGCTCTGATGGGATAGACTCTGCAGGGATTTGTGTTCATGAATCAACACAGGTTTGATTAACTGGTGATGACATACACTTGTCTAAAATGAGATCATTGCTCTGCATGTTAATTAAACATCATGAATTATTCCACCATGTCAACATTACACACGTCCAGAAAAGCTGGTGATAAATGTAACAGTAACCCTTAACCTAACCTAATAATGATTACAATATCATTTAACTAGATGACTCCTTGACATTCATTATCAATGGAAAAAATGTTAATCATAGCATCAATTGCTTAGTAAAAAACATAGAAATATTATTGACACTCAGAAAAAAACTTAAATGTTTATTTGCAATATTATTGACAGTTTTACTGCTGTGTGCCATTAAGCCATTGAATAGAAAGTAGAAATGTGCATACACTATTCTAATTACATTATAGAAGTAAAAGCTGTTGGACAGTTAACTCAATGTACTATGCAAATCAACTTTCTGCTCTTTATTATATCTCTCAGATAGTACGCACGCTGTAATTGGCTAAATTAGCAGGCCGTATTCTACATTATTATATGGTTCTGTCTCACAAGGACTGGGAACTACCAAGTTCACAAATTTGATTGGCTGAAATCGATATTGACCGCGGTCTAGATTTTCCCATCTAGGCCGGCATCTAGACCGGTAATGTTTTGCGGTGGAAAGATGCAAACTAAAATGCAAAAATATTGAGTATTTTCTTCTACCAATATTTATTTATGGAAGTGCCAAACAGCATGATGACAAAAGAGAGGATGACGAGCAAACTTTGACAGAATTAAGTTCAGTTCATCGCCACTCATCGCCGTTCGCAAGCAAAATGTCAGTTAGTACAAACCAGTTACATTAAACGAATTAAATTGTTCTTGTTTGCCATATAATAAACATCTTATTAACCGAGCTTAGTCAGTCTGTATGGGAGAATCTTGACCTCGGTCGTGTGTACAGACCTCACTGCGTTCGGTCTGTACTCACGACCTTGGTCAAGATTCTCCCATACCGACCTCCTGCTCGGTTAATAAGAGCTAAGTATGGCCCGCTGTACAGCCCGCTAAATTTAAAATTTCGACAAAACATCATCTAGCGAGTTTTTCATGTCATTTCTGTTGCATAAACTTGTACTGAAAAATGTTTGAATCTAGCAAGCAACTATTTCAAACTTAACAGCCAAGAAGATTTAGTTTTTGGGATTTTGGCACGGCATTCTTTGTGGCAGTTGAACCTTCTGCTTCACTTTGACTAGTTTCCTTGCCGGCGCGCCGGTTAACCTCAGAGATATAATAAATATCTTACTAACCTCGTTTTCTCGGTCCGTACTGTAAGTTACGGATCCTCGCTTTTTCCCGTTGATTTATGGCCCACGCGCTTCGCACTTAGGCCATAAGAAAAAACTCAGACCGTAACTTACAGTACGGACCTCGAACTCGGTTAGTAAGAGGTATTTACATGTATGTCATTGTCCTAAGAATTTGATTTAGAAGTTTATTAAAAATTTTTGTTTTTACAATGGTTTAATTTGCAATTCTTTTTTTATCTTATTGCAGACAATATTGACAACTGCAAGTCTGCAGGTTGGTTCGGTATTTCACACACTTGTATTAACCCATTGACTCCTGGGGGTTCCCCATTGATGAGTAAAATCGTCTGGTGTTAGACAGAGTAAAATACTAAGTATAGCCAGTTTAGGCCGGTTTAGAGGTGAAGGGGTTAACCCATAGATTATTCCTCAGGTGCCCTATAATGCCCCCAGTTGAAAACTAAAATTGTCTGGCATTTGACAGAGTAAAATCTGTTAAGTCTAACTTCTAGGGGTCCATGGGTTAAGGGAACATACAGACACCCACTAAAACTGACTGCAGTTTGACCCCTGCATGTTACACTGTACTTGCAGGACCTCTGCCTCCAAATAATTAATCTTTTCTGTAGCATTGAGAGGGAGAAAGTGTTGGCATTAATTTTGTTAGAATCTGGTTATTACAGTTTCATGGCTTTACAACATACCCATATTTTTATAAGACCTGTACAGTCTAGGCAGTTATGGTGATAATGATTAGACCAGTATAACTATATGAATTGTAGGAAATGGAGACTTCCTTATCAACTGGAGCTGCATCCTCTCAAGAAAAAGAAAGCAAGATTGAAAGTCTCAACAGGGTAACAAATAATTAAATTTTATACATGTATGTACTTCTGACTGAATATTTAAAATAATAATAATAATAATAATAATAATAATAATAATAATAATAATAATAATAATAATAATAATAATAATAATCAAAGTTCTCTCTTAATCTTTATCTTCACTGAAGATTGATACTGTAATTACTGTGACTGGAAAAATACAGAGAGCATTTGAAACATGGCTGAGACAGTTGGGAATGCCATATTGCCTGGAACTTTTACAATGAATAACCTTGCTGGGGTCAGGAGGGATTCTACGAAAAGTGCAGAGTTGGCCTTAGAGTAAAAGCTCTCACCTGCCACCTCATAATATTTTTACAGTGTATATAGGTTAAATTTGTTAAAATAAATCTGTTGTAAGATGTAAATATTGTGCATTGTTTATTTAAACTGAATAGGACACTTCTTGGCATTAATTTATCAAAAGCTGTCATCTCATTTCTTCCAAACTTGGACAAAAGTGGCTCTGAGAGGTTTTTGCTGGTAATCTCTTTTGTTAGTGCCTCAGCAATAAATATTTATTTCACACCCTTTTTCTTCAAGCTTGTGGAAGATTACAAGAAAGAGGTTGAAGCTCAACAGGTATTTAAATAAATTATAAATAGAAATGTAGTGGATGACTTGTCATTATTTTGTTGTGGGGGAGGTGTGGGGTGAATAGGCTGAAAAGTGAAAAGAAATTTTGAGCAACCCCCTATTGCCATCAGCCCCTTCCTCCTTCTCCTTCTCCTTCTTCCCCCCACGCCGAGCATCTTACTCCTACTGTAAGTACGGAAACATCCATGAAATGGCATCCTTGTGATATTCATGATTGGAGTTGTTGGGCATTTCCTAGGAAAGGGACTTTATTTAAGTATCTAATCTTCCAGTGCTGGAGCACTAATTGGGGACACTGTAAACTGAAATCAACAAATTAACACAAATCAAATCAAATGTTGGTTTTTTTAGGAGAGGGTGAATACGGAAGTACCTGGAGAAAAACCTGTCGGTGCAGAGTAGAGAACCAATAAACCTATGACCTATTCTACCGTAGGCTTAATTATCGAGCCTTCTTGGTCAATGAATTTTATTCCTTGCTTACCTTTTTACTCCCCATAGAAAGCTCTTGCAAAGGTGAATCAAAGCCTTGAAAAGTGCCTTGATATCAACAAGAACTTACTTATAACTGCAGTGAGTATAAAAGATGCAATGTTGAATTTTTTTTTTGACATTTTTCTCTGGTTTTGTATTTTTTGTTTTGTATCAGTGTGAATTTCTTCCAAATTGGCAAAAAGGAATTTGGAAGTTTGTTGCCAGACCTATCAAGACTTAATGATATAGGTTTGACTTTTTTTTACTAGTCTACCCTTGAAAAGAAGACTTCGCGGGAAACTTGCATGAAAAACAGATTACGACTTGGGCAATTTGTTCCTGTAAGGTAACTATTTTCCACTTTCTATGTAGAACACCAGGATACTGTGCACGAGGTTACTGTTGCACACCTTTGCAAGGCCATAACTCAGAAAGTACTAACCTAGGAGAAAAATACTGTCTTTGGCCTGTCAACTTCTGCAAAATGGTTTTATTCTCTGTGGTGGTTGTTTATTGTTAATTAAGTTATATCTCTCCCAAAGGAGAAGCTATGTACATCAAAGTCCTCTTTGGTCTACATAACATTACAAAATGTTGTTTTGTTTTGTGGTCAAATGAGAGGTTATGGGTAGCCTGCACTTTGTTCAAAGTTCACAATGTTTCAGTATTTCATGTTACAATTTATGTATCTTGGCCGGTACTTGCTATGGTTGTTTTGCTGTTTACTCTGATTTACACTCGGTCTGCCATTGTTATCTAATACCTGTTTCATATCCAGTTCAATTCCGAAGTCCACATTCCATGATAATAATAATAATATTTAATATTTCTATAGCTCTTTTTACAATGAAAGATCAAAAGCGTTTTACATGTCTTAAAAATAAAATAAAATAGTAAATCTAATTACAATAATTAATATAGAAATGATTAAAAGTATATAATAATTATAATATGTATAAGTAAAATATAATAATTTCTAAAATTTTATTAAAGTAAACCTATCTGCAAACGCTTTCCTGATTAAAAATGTCTTTAATTTTTTCTTGAAAGTCTTAACTGATGTGACATCTCGTTGACCCATTGCAATGGTTAAGTGTGACTGTAGAATAGTTGGTCACATTTAAAACTGTTGTTAGTGGCGGCATTGAATCCAATCAAAAACAGTAAACAGATGCTTTACAAGTTCCTACTATGGTATTTTAATACTTTTTTAACAATATAAAATTATGTAATTATCCCAGTGAGATGTGTTAATCATAATTTTATGATAACCAGATATTACATGCAACGAAAACATAAGAACTCGTTTCCAGTCATGCACACAATTCTTTAATAAAAATTTTCCCCCTAGTCTAGCCTGCATAGCAAGCGTTTCTGGAGGGGAACATGCAAGATTTTTGATGTTCTGGCTGTGTGAAATGTGGGGCGAGAGAAAAAGAGGGTGGGATGGGGAGGGAACCGTATTTAGCATTCTCAATGTCTGTTTGGGTGCATTTAAACAACTAGCCAGCCGAAATCCCTACTGACGAAGCTTCCTTGATTTGATCGTTTTCAATACTTTTCAGCGGACAAATTACAAGACAACATGGTGATAAGACTCAAAATGTCAAACTTTTCCCAACTCCCATAGGGAGCACAGCAAGTAGATCTCCTCTTGTGAAGAGCTGTTTCTTTGACGGCTTTTATTTTTGTCTCAACTCATGACTAGATTCCTGTTTGGCAAGAAAATTTAAAGCTCTCTCTAAACTTGCTTTGAACATGTCTCTGCTTTGTTAGATTCTGTTTATCAGATCTTTGATTGACACATGTCAAAAATATGTGACTATGCTAAGCCAATCACAAGTCACAAGAGAATGATTGATTATTTTATTTTTTTATTTATTTGAAACACATTCCTTGTGTTTTTCTTTAGACAAGGAGTATCCTTTGTGGAGACGTGGGTTGATGGACATGCCTTCAAAGAACTTGCAGTGTAATAAGCTCATTTTCATGTTTTTTGCAAAGCATTCATCCAAGCATAAATGTCAAAGTTGTCCTTGTCACATTCGTGCACCACCTAAATCCAGGATATTTTTTCCAGGCAACAAGAAAGAATTAACCATCAAAGAGAAGAGCTAGAAAAACAGAAAAAGAGCTTAGCAAAGAAAAAGCCACCATCTAATGCTGCAAGTGAGTTTTGTTGCTTCTATTACTTTTTATCGTTAGGGAACCATGGAAGATGAGCACTCAGGTCTGGAAATGCAGCTGTATGTGTTAAGATTAGTGTTGATTTTGATAATGCCAATTTAGCCATCCCTGTTCTATACTGCAGTCTCCTTGAATTTCAGCATATAATAAATTACTTAGTATCAAATCTGACTCTTGATTTGTGAAAGGTTGGCAGTTTAAGGGGGTGTTCGATTGACCGTATTCTGGAATAGGAATACATGGAATAGAAGTTAGAAATCCTTCTTTTTTGCAGAGATTCATATTAATATTGTCAAACATCTGCTAAAATGCTATTTTAAACGTAGCTTTATTATCCTTGTTGCTGCAAAACGCCACGCATAGTGTTTTAAATCATCACTCCGCATATTCTTATTCCGGAATAGGGTCAATCGAATGTGCCCTAAGTCCTTACACCAGAGATATGTGGTAGTGTAATATTTTTGCTTTTTTGAAGGTGCCAAGGAAAGAAAACTTCCAAAGACAAGTGGAGTAGATATTGATCAATTTGCAAGACCAACTTCACCAATGTACGTGCATTTTATAACAACTCTTCATTTTAGGCCTAGTACTTTAAGGTACAAAATTGCAGGTCAATGATAATAGTACCATTTCTTATTTTGCGATTCTGTAATTTAATTTTATCAAAAATGGTGCTTGTAGGCTAACTCCAATGGAATACCATGAGAGGGAAGAAATTTTAAAGCTCAGGGCAGTGGCATTAAAAAAGGTGAAACACTGTAATCTTTAGTAGCGTGGGATTTTTTTGTGTTGAAACAACATGTGGTGAGACGTAAATGCATGTAACTTATAACTCTAAGCAAGACGTTTTGAAAACATCATTTCAAAACTTGTCTTGAACTCTTCCAGGTCTTTAGCTAGAATTGACTCACGGAATTGCTCTACAAGGGGTATAAAATTTTTAGTAAAACTTGTTTGCATGTGGCTGCCTTTTTAGCTTTGTGATTATAAAATGCTGATGTGCTCACGTAATATGTTCTACAATGTATAAGAACAGGATAACTATAAAAAATTAAGCGATATTTTGAATCTTTTAATTGTCTTACCAGCGTCACCAACGAGATGAAAACTAGGCCAAGAAATACAAGAGAAACTGTTATCTGCAAATTATTAATAATATATTCAGTAAATAAAATTGATATCTGTAGCTGGCAGTTATGATAGGTCATAACTTGGCTTATTCAGGATTTTTTCTTACCGCAAAAAGGTGTCTCGATTATTCCAGATCGAAAAACGTTTCCTCGACTATTCTAGATGAAAAACTATTAAAAAAAACCCGTTCTGTTATGTTCTTGTGGCACCAGATTAGTGAACGTTTTTCTCAATGTTATGTACAACTGGGAAATAGCCCTTAATCAATACAGTTAGTTGCCCTATTTTCGGACACTTTTTGCAAAATTTTAAAAACGTAGTCTTTAGCTTAACTTTTGTCGAAAAAAAATTAAATCTATCGCGCAATTTGCTAAAACAGACCGCTTAATTGAAAAGACATTTCGACGCGCGATAAAAAATCGCATTTAATTCGAGACAGATTTTACTTACCTCAACGAAAACTTTAATCTTCCCACGTGAATGGAGCGTAACTTGGTTACGAAAAGACTAAACGCAGACCGACTAGTCAGTAAGTCCTTCGAACGTATCGTGCGCATTTCAAGGCTGTTGCCTAAGAAAATTCTCCGGAAGCCCCTGCCAACATTAAAATTTAGTAGCCCGAGTAATTTTTTCAAGAGCCCAGAAATATTTATTAAACCCTGTCGCCCCCCCCCCCCCCACGAAGTCAAGTAAGTCCCTCCCCGGAGGGGTTCCCTAAAATTGTTTGTGTCCCCTTGTTTCCTAAGATATTTTGTCATTGTTCCCCAGTTTAAATTAGCCATGTTCCCTCGTTCCCCAAAGCCCTTGGGTGGGACTCTTAAGTGGTCTGCCTTAGTTGTAATTATTTGAAAGATGTAAACGTGCCACAGATGACTTGCCAAAAAACTGGTGTGTACCTTATGACAGTGAACGTTGTATTTATAAACGAAGTGAAAAAAAGCAATCACATATTTTTTCCAATTTAATTAAACTCTGTTTATCTTCACTGAAGATCAAGGGCGATAGTAGTCGCAATTCTTGATCCTGTCCGTCACTGATCAACATTTCATGTCGGAATAGTAAAAGTGTACTTCAGAAAAGAATTTACCGCCTTATGGTTGGTTTCTTTGTTAATTTTTTCGCTCGCACGTCTTGAGTGCGTACAGATCCAGGTATTTGGCGTTAGGGAAGAACCTTCAGCGATCATTGGGAGATACAGCGTCGCATCATGGAAATGCGTGTTTAATTGTATCACTGAAATGACCACGTAAAAAGGAAAGGAAAGGAACTTTATTTAAGTGTTTAGTCGTTTTAGCGCTGAAGCACAAATTGGGGACACTGTAAATTGAAATTAAAAATTAACACAAATCAAGTCAAATTTTGGTTTTTGAGGAGAGGGGAAACCGGAGTTACCCGGGGAAAACGTCTCGGTGCAGAGCAGAGAACCAACAAACTCAACCCACATATGATGCCGGATCTGGGAATCGAACCCGGGCCACATTGGTGGGAGGCGAGTGCTCTCACCACTGCGCCATCCCTGCACCCCTAGCACCCCTGCACCCCTTATTAGAGTTCAGAATGACGACACGAGAAGCAAAAAGTATTGCTTACGTGTTCCGAGAGCTCCATTGCCCGTGCAAAAGACCGAGTAAACCTTCTTCATCCGTCAGCAATTAATGCGGGAAAAAGGAGATTCGCATGTGCAGCACGTTAAAATTTTTGTTCGTAGTGCAGCATTTAATTCAAGGTAAAGAAAAGCTAAGAAATCACATATTATACCACGTTTTACTAGTATCTCTTGAGAGCTGATGGGATGTACATGGTTAAGGTCCAAGGTTTCCTTTGTCGCGTAACTTCCCGCAAACGAACGCGAATTTAACTGCCTATGGGCCTTTATCACACGGCGGCGATGTTGAGTCCCGAGGGATTTGCCCCACCGAAACTCGTTCCCAAACATTTCAACTCGAGGCCGAATAAGGCCCATTCGCGCGTAAAATAGAAACGTGTAACAACATCATGTCGGTTTTCCATATTTGGGAATCACATTGCGACCCAATCTCCGTACGCTGCCAGGAGGTAACGCAACGAAAGCCCTTAGCAATTGCTTAGCTGCCGTTCTCGCCCACCATGCATATCGCTTTTTTCTCGTTAAATCTCCAGCTGGAATCAAATTTACAAGAAAGTTAGGATGAATCACCTTTTGATAAGTTATGAATGAAGGGGTAGTTTCTAAAGAAACTGTGGTGCTGCGCCGGTGAGCAGCCTTGGGATTTATTTCGTTTTTACAATGAAATACAGAATCGTAAACTCTAAGTGTCCGGAAAAAGAAGTGTCCGAGAAATCGTGCAACATACTGTACCATGTTTCATTTTTCTGGATACTGCATGGTTTGAATTGCTTGTGAAAGTTGCGTTATTTTGCGTGTTATTTCATGAGCCCAGACACCATGCTAAAACAAAGGCATAGTTAAGATGATCTCGTGTGTTTTTGTTTCGACTAACAAGACGTGCGTTATCTCAAAAACCCGGAGGTCTGTTTTGTGGCCTTGCGAGGAGATATATTTGACGCTGTGCCAACAAGTATTCTTGTGTATAACATTCGATTTTGTGTTGCTTATGTCTGCAAACTATGTATATGTTTTATTCGATAACAATTATTGTAATACCTTCTGATAGAAATTTGCCACCTGTTGAAGTGTGTGTTATCTATATCGTTTCAAGGAAGAGACAGACCTTCAGGTTGAACAAGAAAAATTGGATAGAGAGAGAAATCTTCATATACGAGAATTGAAAAGGATACACAATGAAGACAATTCAAAGTAAGTCGAAATGGATGTCCACTTCTCTTGAGCTAGGCAATCAGAACAAAGCGGCTAAGCTAAACTCACGAATGAAGGAGTATAATACTCAAGTTTCCAAAGGAATAGTAGTGCTGCGTCGGTGGAGAATAAAACACGAAAATTTGATTTTATCAAACATGGTGATATAGGTAAATCATCCGCCGTAAGAGAGATTTGTGAGGTGACGTTTTGAGTGGCTAACGCGAAGGGATACCACTCTAAACCTCTGCTCCCTGTTCTTTTTCACGGTGGTCAGTGGTTAACCCGTTTGTTGAACCAGATTTTCTTGTTTAAAGTACAGTAACTTTCTTTAGCCAGTCACAGGAGGTGCAGGAAATCACATGAGCTAATCGTAAAGCAGTGCATAGGCATGCAGCCGGCACTAAGCGCAGGAAACTCGTGCGAACAAGTCACAGCTGAAGTCACGTGTTAGAGGCTAGGGAGTTTAGGAAAGGGTTGCGACAGTGACAACGCGACAAATCAGTTATATCATTGGTTAAAAGAGGAAAACAGTCCGGCTGGATGTGCAACCCGCATTTTAGCACATATTCTTGCGGTACTCTGCGTAAAATCACGACAACGTCCCTATTTAGCGATCGTGACGCGTGCTTTCTAGGAAGTAAACCTAGTGCTCCTTCGACCGAGCGAAACCGCTGACCTTTCGATTGCGAGTTCGGATTTTACCATGCGTTTCGTTTTTTTTTAGTATTGGATGACAACATATTGTTTTTTGATATACTTTTTCTCTGCAGATTTAAAGATCACCCTACACTTAATAACAGATATTTGTTGCTGAATCTTTTAGGTAAAGGAGGGTTCAGCGAAGTTTACAAGGTAACAACAATACGGGATTTCCGAAAAATAAGGGTGACAAGCGCGCATGTCACTCATTGGTCTGAAATTGTTTCCGTGCCAGTGAGTGAGTGCAGTGAAAGGTCAAACACAACTGATGCCGTTGATAGAATGAGCTAGTCGTTACGCAAAGTTAAGTTATGTAACCAGTGCTTTGCGCGGAAAAACTCGGAGCATTAGCACCGAGGACGGTAACGACAACGGCGAAACGTCGCTTGAACACAAATATCGCGTGCAATCTTGACAATTTTGCGATTGCTCAATCCTGGTTACCCTCAACAGTGGTGGCAAAGTACTCTGTAACTGCATTAGATGCGATTGCTCAATCCTGGTTACCCTCAACAGTGGTGGCAAAGTACTCTGTAACTGCATTAGATGGAACACCGTTGAAATAATTGTGAAAATGTTGCATTTAGGAGAGTTAGCATTAGAGAGATTAAGCATGACGTTTACGGCCAACGGCAAACGGGAAACGGCAGGCTCCTGCTTGTCATAAAAGCGTGAAAATTATCTCATTTTAACTTGTCTCGTTCCTTTGAGAAGTTGCTTGATATATGGAGCTAACAGGACAGAAATGAGCTAATATCAAGCAGGGTTCTTCCATCTTTGGCAAAACCCTAATTTCACTCCGACGTTTGCCGTTTGGCGTAAACGTCATGCTTAATCTCTCTATTGTGTTGACGTGAACTGACGGCGGACGGCAGGCTACTGATTTTTATAAAAGCATGGAAATTCCGAAGCTCTTTTTCTAAGTGGTCTGTCTCTTTTGAAAAGTTTCTTGGTATCTGTTGATAACATGCAAGAAATGAGTTCAGATCAAGCTAATTTGTGTTATTTTTGACAAAGTGCAAATTCCATCCTAATGTTTGCCGTTTGCTGTAGACATGATGGTAGATGTTTTGCAGCTGACGAGAGCGAAATGTACCAAATGGATCAAAACCTTGGCGCCATATTTTTATTTATTAAAAAGCCTAGTTCTTTCTGGCGTCGCCGTTGTCGTTCCTAAGTTCCCTACAACTATTACGTCTAACTGTAGCGCGAAAGTCTTAAACCAATTGCGGAAACCCTTTGAGTGTATACGACAGTTTTTTTTAATTTACTCAAGTGAAAGGTCGTGGGTTTCTGAAAAAAAAGTAACCAAAAAAATTTCATGCCGATTTTTATTCAATGCCTTTCTTTTAAAAGTCGGAATTTTCACTTCCGGAGTGCTAGTAAGGAGACTTGGGAAAGCAAAACTGTGACGTCAAGACAGAACGAAATTGTTTCAGGGCCCGAATTTTCCTTTTTTAGATAGAGAAGTTCCTGAAACTGCTTTAGAGATGCGTTGTATTTGTTTGCAATAATGCTAAATACAAAAGAACGAATAATTTGTATCATTAAAAGTCCCTGCGGGACGTCACTGGCCTGCTATTCCCAGTCTCCTTGCTAGCGCGGTTTTGTATCCCCCGGAAGTGAAAATTCCGATTTTTAAAAAGGCTGAAAGGCTTATAAAAAAATCGTTATGGATTTTTTGGTTGTTTTTATCCCAGAAAAACGTGATGTTTTACTTGAGAAAGTATAAATATAAAGAAAAATTGTCATATCAGGATACCATTACCCGGAACTTCCATCTTCTATCATTTCAAGTTTAGAAGCAACTCACAGGGAAATTTTCGCGGGTGTTTTCACAGTAGCCAACCGTAAGAGACCTATGGTCGGCCACTGATTACATCACTTGCAGCACACCCGAAACACGAACGTATTTCAAAATGATGAAAAAGATATGGAGTGTTTTTACTCACGTGATCAGTAACCTTGTTTTTCGACCGAAACAAAAGAAAACGTTTGCATGATAATCGAGCTCAATTCCCGGAGGATTAGTTGGGGACACCAACATGGCCGCCGTTCCTTTGTTTAGGAACACCTACATGGCCGCCGTGACATCAAGTCAAAACACTCCATAGCAGTTCCAGAAATAAATACGTATTATACTCAAGGGTATAATACGTATGCAGGCTCCAGGTAATGGACTCCTGTGGCCCGTTTCTCGAAAGTCCCGAAAACTTTTCGGGCCCGAAAAGCCATTTGTGAAATTGCCAACCGCTTGTTTTGGAAAGCCGATCTTTTAACAGGTATTTAAGGCAACAAAAAGAGGAATAACTGTGAAGTTTGACGAATTAAATCCTCTCCTTTCTTGAGATACAAAAAGGGAATTGTGACACCCGAAAACGGCCCGTAAAGTTTCGGGACTTTTGAGAAACGGCCCCCTGGTCCCGGTTGTTGAAAAGGTGGATAGCGCTATCCACCGTATAAATCACTATCCATTGCGTAGGGCAATTGGATTCGCTATGACTTGTCCACTGGATAGTGATTTATCCGGCGGATAGCGCTAACCCATCGTTTGAACAACTGGCCCCTGGTCATATTCACTTTTAAGCGTTCACGACATTACCAGCGACGCAAACCTGAGAACTGCTCTGTGACGTACCGTTTATGTTTTGATTTCCTTTTCGCAGGGTTATGATCTCGTAGAACACAGATATGTTGCCTGCAAAATTCACCAATTAAGTAATGAGTGGAAAGAAGATAAGAAGGCAAACTATATCAAGTGAGTCTACCCTGCTGCTTATTAAATTCTGAATGAAGTTGCAACTTTGCCACTCAACTGTGTTGTGCACTCGTTTATTTTGCAGGCACGCCCTTCGGGAGTACAATATTCACAAGTCACTAGATCATCCTGTGAGTTGCTGTTAAATCCTTCGGGGCACGTTGGAGTCCAGGAGTGTCGTTTAGAACTCCCCTGCGAGAAAATTTGTTTCTATTGACAACAAATTTTCGTTCCCGTCTTCTTCGGAGGACTTGACCACGGAGCACTTACTCGAATCGTAACGCACGCATCGTTTTAACCAGTGGACTACGTCACCTCGCAGTTTTTACAATAGGGAGCTTAATGGACCTCTTTAGCTTGTACGTTTTGTTTTCCCATTTCAGACCACGTGATGCTACCCTAGGGAACAGTTTCTTTCAAATGTCGTCTTATACACGTGCATATATATGCATAACTTATGAAAAAACAAAAGGAACATTCCCTTGGGAACATCACGTGGTCTGAAATGGGAAAACAAAACGTACAAGCTAAAGAGGTCCATTAAGCAACAACAACGGCGACGGCGACGAGAACGTCGTCTCAAAATATAAATTCGCGTTATTGTAATTACTTCGTGACTATTTCAACCGGAAGACCTTAGCCAGCAATGACCAGAACTAGGTTGCTGACCAGCGGTTTTTGTTAAAACAATGGGTTGCTAGGGGTGCTCAGCCCCGCGGGCTCAGAAAACCTGGTTGTGGTCATTGTTATTTAAGGTTTTTCATTTCAACCTTTGTAATTCTTTGATTGCACACGGCACTTAATTTAGGGGAGGAAAAAAATTATCCTTAAGTGCTGACGTTATTCATAAAGGCCGAGACACACTAGGCGACAAGTCGCAGCGGCAGGTCTCCGCGACAAGTCGCTCCGTGTACAAGTCGCTGCGACACGATGCCTGTTCGGTGCACACGTGGTGATCTCGTATGAGGGGGAATAATAACTAGTTTTCTAATTCAAAATGGCGGACCAGCGAATACAATGTGACGCTCTCTCATTGGTTCATTTATAATTTGTCGAAACGACTTGTTGCCGAAGTGTACACACGGTGCGACAACGCTGCGATCGGTCGCACGAATTCAAACTGGTTTGAATTCGTGCAATTGATCGAAGTGACAATGATTTTCTCAAAATTAACCGTGTCACGCGAGGCGAACTGTTGCAGCATGCAGATTTGTGACGTTCTCGTTGGCGTCGCCGTTGTCGTTGCTTAACCTCCCAAATGACAGAATAGATGGAGACTCAATCGACCAAGATATTAAAATAAATAATTGTCAATTTTGAAGTATTTTCACTGTCAATTTAATTTTGTTTTCTTGGACCAGGTGTAGATAGCAGTCTTTTATTGGATGTTTTTTGCTTCTTTTCAGCGGATTGTTCATCTTTATGATGTCTTTGAGATCGGACAGCATTCGTAAGTTATAACTAATCCACAACATAAGTTCTTTTTATTGTCAAGGGAGGTTTTGATTTGAGTGTTTGAGAAATGAGTGGCGAAAATTCAGCGAAAAATGGATCTTCACTAAGAATCAAGTTGGTGATCTTGAGGCCATTCGAGAGATGTTCTGTCTGCGATAGTTCGCCTTGCTAAATCTTCGAGATCAAGTCGCATTTCGGCCATAACAGTAACCTCTTTCAAGTCAATGAGGTTTTGCCGTTTACACGACAGATGATGAATTGATTGGCATCCCTCGCGGAAATCGCGAGTCCTAGTTGGGGACTTGTCTTCTTCTTTTTACCATAGTTAATAGACGGGAATGGTTATGAAACCCGACAACTTTCTTTGTTGTAGGTTTTTGTTCTCTTTTTTGGCCTTGACCGTGCACAAAACACAATAGTTGTTTACTCCGTACTGAGGAACTAACCAATAGAAACGTGCATGTTGGTTACGTAATTCATGCATAGTGTATGAGCGCAAAACAAAAGATTGTGCACGGTCGTGGACTTTCCAACCTAAATCTTGGCCTCTTTGTTTTCTCCTTTGATGTTTGCCGAGCTTCCAAACCAGTCTCCTCTATTAACTATGTTTTTACCTTTTACGATTTTCGCAAAATTCGCAATTTTCGCAAACATCGCGAAGTACCTTGTAGACGGAAGGCGCAACAGCGTTAAAAGCTAATCGGTTGCAAATGAAAACGCTACCTACCGCACGAGTTTTCCGCGCTCAACGTTTGATTTTGATTGGCTAGAGTAGTTCTTTTTTTTTCTCTTCGGTTTCAATTCTACGACGCCGATTTAAATACTTGGAATAATCCTATGTTTTTGACAATAGGCCTTTTTCGATATATTAAAATTCAGCTTGAAAGAGAGGTTTACTGAGAGGACAAAGAGAAAGGAAAGTGGATGATATTTAAATATTTTACACTTATTTCAACGTGTTTCTATTGTTTTTGTCGTCACTGCCTCACTATCAAGCTGAATATTCGAAAATGGCCTATTCTGCCATTGTTGAAGGGTGTTTCCGTGGCATACTTACATGAAGTGGCTAATTTTGCCCATTCTTCTGTTTTAATCTTTAGCTTTTGTACAGTTCTCGAATATTGCGACGGAAACGACCTGGATTTTCTCTTAAAACAACATAAAACAGTCCCAGAGAGAGAGGTATGCTTCTCATTCTCATTCTTAATTCAAAACCCGGCTTTTCTGAGTCTTCAAGGATAATTATCAATTATGCGATGTGAATATTTAGCAATTATTTCATGAGAGCGCGTTGGATATGAGATGGTAAATGGTTGGCTATAACCAGCCAATCACTTTCCAGCTTGGCGACGCTTGATGCACTCAGGTTCCATATTGGGTCATACGGTATATTTAGTAAATAGGCCCCTTCGGGCGGCTGGTATGTTGGCTTATAATGTCCGCGGCATTTCGCAGGGCAAATATCCACGCAAGCGGGGGTTATTGCGTGATAACTGTCGTGTGAGTTTGCACCGCGTGTCGTAAATTAGCCAATAAAATCGCCCGAAAATTAATGGGTTGGTTATAAGGGCTGATAACCGACATTGAGTGAACCAATCAAAAAACTAAAAACAATATCCGAGGTCGAGGATTTAATAACAATTAGTAAAAGTTTCAAGTCTCTAAACCTGCGTAATAAAAAGAGCTCCGAAAAGCCAAAATTCTCAAAACAAATACTTTTGCGCGTCAGTTTGAATTCTCAATTCATATTGTTATGTTTCCCACCGTTTTCATGTTGCTTTTCCTAGTCGGACTTGGAAGACTCCGATCGTTCATTGTTGTAAAGAATCTTTGGCAAGACACATCAATAAGGAGTTTTTTTCTTTTCTTTTTATCACAGGCGAAGTCTATTGTTACTCAGGTATGTCCTTTTCACAGTGACAAGGCTTAGGAATCGACGGCTTATTTCAAAAGTAGATGAAAAAGCTGTATGATTCGCTCTGCTCGTTTTCCATTCTTGTCTGTTGTGACGCCCGCTCATCGTAACCCTGCATGCCATTTAAAATACAATACTGGCCTCGGTTGTTCAAAAGGTGGATAACGCTATCTACCGGATAAATCACTATCCAGCGGATAAACACTAGCAAAACCAATTGAGTTATCCAATGGATAGTGATTTGTCCAGTGGATAGCGCTATCCACGCTTCGAACAACTGGGGCCTGTGGCCCGTTTCTCGACAGTCCCTGTAAAACTGGCAACCGCTTGTTTTGGAAAGCCGATCTTTTGACATGTTTTCAGGGTAACAAAAAGAAAAATTACTGTGAAGTTTGACGACTTAAATCCTCTCCGTTCTTGAGCTACAAAGGGAATTGTGACACCCAAAAATAACCTGCGATCAGGCGTACTTTTCCTTAGACATGGTGCGAAAAGGTACGCCTGATACAATTTCGACGACTCGTTAAGAAATTGTATCAGGCGTACTTTTTAGCGCCCTGTCTCAAGAAAAGTACGCTTGATCGCAGGTTACCCGAAAATGGCCCGTAAAGTTTCGGGACCTTCGAGAAACGGGCCCCTGGTGTTTCACTCGGAGTCCCCACCGCTGCAGCACCAGTTTCTTTAAAATTCCTGATCAAGCCCCATTATTTCGTACCTAGGTCACTCAATTGTCAGAAATGACATATTCATTGACATTTATGTAATTTTTTTTTTACCAGACTATAAGTGCTCTCAAATATTTGAACGAGATAAGACCACCTGTTATTCACTATGATTTGAAACCAGGTAAGATTCATTGTTAAAAAAAAGTCGGTAGGCTAGAAGATGCGAGAATCAGAATACAACTTTCATAACATAGATAAAAGGTTACGACCTCGTTGACAGTTTTGATCGGTGTCAGCTGAGGGCATCTTCATCTCTGAAAACTAAACTGGTTGGAATGCAGCTGACGGGAGCAAACTGTACTAGATCATGCCGCACTTGCTGCTGTCGTTTCCTACGACGTTTAACTGTGGCGCGAAGGTATTAAGTCAATGACCAAGCGCAGAGGTCAAAATGAAGCCTTCACGAAGCCAAGTGCGAGTTTTACATGTCAGGCGGCCAGAACGATCATACCGTGGATTGGGAGGGAAATGAAATTGTAGGTCAGGAGAGTGAGAGGTTCTAAAGATGGATCAAGGAAAGTTCTCGTGTTAGGGAGAATGATCAAACGGTTAACAGGGGCGAGCTGCTATCCGCAATATTGACCCAAGTGATCTCCACCCCGACCCCATGGGGGTGGAAGAACTGCGGCGCAATTAAATTGCGAAGATGGATGGATGTTGTCATAATAAATGGTCAATGATATTCCGTTCAGCGCAGTTTTGTTAAAGATGGCTGAAACTCTCAACGATAATGTGATAAATGTTAGGCTATGTGTCAAGACTCTTGTATAATTTAAGTAGGATTTGGTATAATAATAGAGTAGAATAAACCTTGTTTGAGCATCCACGCACCATTCCTCATAGGGGGTGGGAGAATGTGTGCAGAGGGCTAAAATGCAGCCGCCAAATACCGCTTCTGTCAAGCTCAAAGTCCCCGGCTTGCACAAGTACGCAGTTGCACGGATTTTGTTTCGTTTACGAACACCTTTAGTTCCTTAAAAATCAAGACTTATTTTACATTTTACTGGTTGATTGGCGGTTGTTATTGCTGCACAGGAAACATTTTGTTGGTCAGCACTGGCGCTCTGAGTGGGGAGGTGAAGATCACAGATTTTGGTCTCAGCAAAGTGATGGACAGCAGTGATGACAGCATGGATCTCACATCACAGGGGGCTGGTACCTACTGGTATCTACCCCCTGAGTGTTTTGTCGTTGGAAAGGAGCCGCCAAAAATTTCTTCCAAGGTATTAGAGAACATCTCTGCCCAGCACCCTCGTCTTGATTCGTTTCATATGGATCTCCGTTCGGGAATGTTATTGAATTTCTGGGTGTCTCCGTAAAACAGAATTTCTTTTTGCAGGTCGATGTGTGGTCTGTGGGTGTCATATTTTTTCAAATGCTTTACGGAAAGAAGGTATTTTACCGATGGTTTGAATGGCTTTGCTTTACAATTCGACGAGAATTTTTTGAAATTATTATGAGCTTCAACGTCTGCGTTTCCAAAGAGCTATGGAGCGTTTTCACTCACGTAAACAGCAGCCATATTGGATTACTGAAACAAGAGAAAGTATTTGCATTAAATTAGGTTCATTTCACGGATGATTATCTTGGTACACCATCATGGCCGCCATTTCTTTGTTTTGGAACACCAAAATGACCGCCGTGATGATGTCGTGTGAAAACGCTTTATAATTTTTTAGTGTGTATTGAAGACAGTTTGTCTGATATTTGACTTTTCAGCCATTCGGTCACAACCAGACCCAAGCCTCAATCTTGGAAAATAATACCATCTTAAAGGCGAGAGAAGTCGAGTTTCCTGCTAAACCGGTTGTCAGCAACGAAGCAAAGGTGTGCACGGCTTGGTATCTTAAAATTACTCACTGTGGTGGAGCGATTTTCATGGGATATCGAAATATTTGCTGCACGCCACATTACAGACAAATACAAAGACCATACACGTTATTCCAAAATGGCCGCTGAATTGGCCCTTGTTGCCTCGTTCAAGATAAAATATTCTTTTGAATTTTAAGCTTAAGAACGAGGCATCAAGAGCTTATTTGAATAAAAACAAAAGAATATTTAAATGGCGGCCATTTTGGAATAAGGTGTATAGACTAGAACGTGTTTCCCGCGCTTAGAGTCGGCTGCATGTTACTGATTTGTGGTGTGATTGGGTCGTTTGGTTTCCAGCTTCCTTTGTGATTGGCCGACTGTTCTGAGGGTTTTCCTACACTCCAATGAATACCGCTCTATCGCAAGGTGTTTTGAAAATTTCAGTGCTTAATACGGTTTCCTTGATCTTTACGCAGAACTTCATAAAGAGATGTTTGGTCTACAGGAAAGAGGAACGAGCCGACGTTTTAACATTATGTGAGGAGCCTTACCTTAAGCCTCCAGTGAACAAGAAGAATACTTCAGTGCAAAATGCCAACCCCCAGACATGACAAAACGTTTTTCGTAATAGCAAGAAGCAGTTCCGTTGGAACAATGTCGCTCAGCGCAGACGCACAAATGCAGGCACCCCTTAAACGATATGGGATCCTGGGCTTAACAGCTAGCCGTACGCAATCAAGTTATCAAAAACTGAGTCAGTTTTTTGAAGTTGAACGATCTCGGCGTTGTCAACTTTCCGCCATTGAATTGTCTAGAAAATAGGTGTTCAGCGTCTCGGGACCCTAAAAGAGTTGGTCGGAACGGAACGAAGTAAACTTTCGTTAACGTTCGGTTCTCGACTACTTGTTTCCTGATATTTCCTGATCGCAGAGGCTTGAGTGAGAACTGAGTTCAAACCATATTGGTTTGGCTGGAGTTACTTTATAACAAATAATCTTTTTTTCTCAAACCGCCAGCGGGGGTTTCACCTGCCTCAAAAATGAAAGTTTTATTGTTAATTTTTTTTTTCTTGATATGATCGACACTTGAAATTTCAGAGTTTGCAATCTTCGACCTTAACTTGTAACGTTATAATGGTGTTAGACGAACACTGGACCGGAAAAACCTGTATTCTAAATAGATGCGAGATTATTATATAAGAGACGTTTAATTTAGTCAAATTGCCGGATTAAAAGCAGTTGTTTGACTCTGAATGTCGGCTTACTTTCCCTCCGTACTTTCCAATTTAGGGGGTGTTTACATAAGAAAACTCGCACCGGCGCGAGTTTCACACCGGGGTGACTTCTTGAATTCGTATTAATTACGTGCGTTCGTATTAATTAAGGAAAAGGCGGTGAATTTGATTTGCCGAGAAAAAAGTACTCGTGCGCTACCCTTTCCAACCTACCTGGAGGCCGATTTCACACCGGAACGAGTGGTCGTTCCTCGTTTACATCCCGTTGCGAGATTTCGCACCGGAACGGAATTTTCCCTCCGGTGCACCAACCGGGGTGAACTCGCGCCGGTGCGAGTCGCCCCAGCATGACTTTTTTTGGTGATATCATGTAAAGAAATACAGAGCTAAGAGAGGGAACCAGAGTGAACTCGCGCCGGTGCGAAAGTCGCCCCTGCGTCCTGAAAACAGCCACTTATTCGTCCCGTAGCCATCAATTGAGGGAGCCCAAAAGTAGTGGTTGTTGGAGAATTCGTTCTGGTATGTAGTTCCTGTTTAGTTTGTTGTTCGTTATCGTCGTCAGCTTTTCTTGTGGATTCCAACATTCCTTCCTTTTGAAAGGAACATTAGAACTTCAGGGGACAAATCCTTGATTTTTCGGCCATGCCGGTGTCCTTGTTCAGAGAGGCAACGGTTGTGTTCTTTTCCTCCAGAAATTGAACTTCGTTCTTATCCGAACACTTTCTTAAAGACTGCTGGTTACAAGCCGAGAATAAGCAACATAGAGGACACGCTTGTGATTGGCCTTTCCGACAAATTAACATATTCGACGAGACTTGCCACAAGTCGGCCTCACGAGAAAATGTTTTGGCGAGCGAGACATGAGCTTTGAAAATAGCATTTCCTTTGATCTTCGCACAAAGCGGCCTTGAATCAGCATTGTATTCTCGATTAGGATTCGTTTGGGAATCAAAACTTCTTACCATGGATTCGCTGGTTCTTACGTGACGTTATGGCCGCCATGTTGGTGGACGAAAACAAAAGATCTCTCATTAGCTCCTTTTGTGTTCGGTCATGACAATCTGTTGAAACACCTGCTTTTTGAAACTCATGGATCGTAGTCTCAATTGGCTTTCCAGTCCCGGAAAGTCACCGGAATTTGCAAGAACAGGGCCCAAATTTCCATGTCTCTGAACTGGGAAAATTTTCATTCCCCTTCGTCTTAGCTTCGTTAATGTTAAATATTCATTACGTGCTAAATTTAATAACAAGGAAAGACTTAAATGAATGTTTAAGTAGAAATTATAACTTTCTTGAAAATGTACTGCTATGACAAATGGAGGCCGTTTGGGATTAAATTAAGACCTAGGTATACAGAATTTCACTTTTCGTTGGGATGACGACTGGAATTACTTACGCCTTAAAAGAAAAGCTGAAGTGAATAATATTTGCGCCGCAGGCTGAAGTTTCTGTCTAAATACATCCGTGATATTGAAAGGCGTCGTTCTACATCTTGTGCTGCTGGTAGTACTTAGTTTCAGACAATGTTTTCATTAATCTTTTATGAGCAAGTCCGTCTGGGTATAGGGACTTTTGAATTAATTCGTGAGAAAAAAATACAAATTAACTCGTATTTGAGAAAAGTATTTAGAAACAAAGAAGGTACCCTCATGGGGCCCTCGTAGGGGTAAAAACCTTTTGTGTACATATGTTATCAAAATATTCATTAAACGTCAAGATTGTTTACACAATGAGAATAATGCATCAGATTATGTAATTATATATTTCTTGCCTCTTGGGGTGCCTCTTTTCAAACATTTCTGGGGTTGTTAATACTTGTGAAACGACAATCGTGGAAGTTAAGTTTTGATTAAAGACGATGTATTAAGCTTAACTCGGTCACGAAAGTTGCATGTGAATCAGGTGCATGCTTATTTATACATTGTTTCGCAGTATTGCCATTTTACAGCTGTCTCTTGCACACGCGATATTTTCGTCAAGAAAGTGTAAGTAACGACTCAACTGCACAATGCGTTATCTCAAAAGGGAATCTTTAATTTAGTTGACATAAAATTAATAAATATATGAACCTGTATTCTTTTGTCGTTTAATGATATGTATATATATATTCATAGTTTTTTTTCCTGGAGCTTTGAAGCGTAATGATCGACAAGTCGAAATCCATTTATAAAACTCGAGACAAACCAATAAGAAATACGTTTCAAATAAAATTTTCTTGTAAATGTCGTCATTCGTCACGAATTACACAACTACGTTGCCATAAGCTGCTGATTGTCAGTAAAATGTAATTGACCCAACATCCAGGGTGGGCCTTCAAAATATTAGTGGTAAAAGGACAGTTAATTTATTCAAAAAGGCGTTTTAATAACTGAACTGAAATGACGGCGTTTTACCATTCTGAAAGGGAAGTTCAACTTAGGGTAAGTACTTTTTTTCTCGGTTTCTCAGGTTTGTTACGGCTAAATAGAAGATATTACAACAATTATACAGTTATAATTTATAATTTAGCTGTAGCTGATATACACAGAAAAGTTTAGTGATGCCACTGCTCCAGGGTTTGTTGAAAGTTTTATTTTTTCAATCAGGATTTTTAGGGAAAAGATAATCTATAATGGAATCCTTTATGAAAATTTTAAAACTAATTTAACTGTTAATGGTACCAAAATGAATCTTAGGATGCGTTCGATTGACCGTATTCCGGAATAGGAATACGTGGAATATAATTTAGAAATCCTTCGTTTTTACGGAAATTCACATTAAATTGTCATGTATCTGCTGCTAAAATGCTATTTTAAACATATTTCGAAACGCGCCAAATATACCGTTTTAATCATTACTGCACGTATTCTTATTCCGGAATAGGGGCAATCGAACGCTTCCTTATCGTTCTCGGATGGTGTGCTAAGTTTTTTTTTCTGAAACCCGACTAGATTGTAACCAAGTCTTGGGACTAAAAGAAATACAGCGATAACCTAAATGTTTAAGTTGTTAATCTTTCCTTACAAAATAATGTCAGTGTCTTTTTGGAGACAAAATTATTTTGGATGCACTTTTCTCTTTTTATCCATCAACTTTCTTTCACCCGGTTATGCCAAACTCAGCACTGTGCAGGATTAGATTTCAATGAATATAAAATCCTATACAACTAGACTTCATATTGATTGTTAGCCCGTAAGATATCTTCGAAAATCCTTGTTATTCACGCCAGTTATTTAAGGATCTATCAGATATGTTCAGATTCCTTTTTTGCAAACAAAAGCATATTGGTGCGGGAGACCGAAATAATTCCGAATTTTTCTTCATTAAGTTGAGTTGACTTGCAGGGGTATTTTAAATCGGTATTCGTGTCTTTCAACACGTACGTTTATGTAGCTTGGATTTTTTATGTTTCCGCGTTTGGTTTTCATTGAATCCAAGCAATTCTGCCTCCTTATTGTATGAATCCTCTATACCGACCAAGTAGACTTCCAGTTTTCTTACAACAAAGGAAATTGAAAAGCCATGCACTGAGCATGAAGCAATTTTCATAATAAAGTGTTGGCCTTTCTTTTAGGGTATTCATGAAGTCTTTGAGAAGGTGACATATACATAAAGTCAAATTTTCTTGATGTTAACAGAGCTAAATGATTTTCTGCGTAATAGGGTATTGCCGTTTTACAGGTAGTCTGACTGGATTCATTCCTAGTCGCTGCTTTAAATTGGTCCGTAAATTTGCTTTAAATCATGTGGCGTTTGGTTATTGCAAAAATACTTAATTGCCGTTATCATTTGGAAAAAAGGTCGATTTAATCTTTTTCTCTATTCGTGACCTCAGCAAGGAAGAAACAAACATTTTGAAACAAGTAAGTCATTTTTCGGTGTCAAATGTTGGCGTAAGGCGTAGCAAATAACATAAAAATTAATATGGTGGCCGATCATTTTAGATCAGGCCACGCCATTTGAAGTCTATATTTTTACATTCAACTTAGCAATTTTAAGTGTTGAATAAACTTCCGTAAAGAAAAATTCGTGGACAGGAAATGTTGTGCAAAATAGACATCTGCCGCAATAACCCAAGTTTTAAAAGTAAACACCTCCATGCGCCTATCTCGAGGTTGCTTAAAAAATTAAAATTAAGAAATGCAAATTTTTTCATGATAACCGTTTAAGATAATTAAATTAAGAGTGAATTATTTTGGACGCTGCAGAGAATTTGGATAGCAAGGGTAAATTATCATTTTCATTGTCTCTCCGCAATGTCAACAAAATGCTGATTAGCATTTCCGATCTCCTTTGCGCGCTTACAGTTAGAGAATTCGGACGACTGGAGCTTGTATTGGTCTCACGTGTAAAAGGAGCATGGAATCAGGGAGCTTAAGCAAGGAGGACGACGGCTACGAGAACGCGACCAAACAAAAGGTTTAATTAGCAAAAACAAACGCTCTGCACGCCGCGTATGTGCGTTTCACATTTTGATACATTTCCGGCTTTGGGATTCTCGTCTTGACAACGACGTGAAATGACCAAATTCGAGATTATGAGGAGGACGCAAGCACCTGACGATAGTTTTTCAAATTTCTCTCCAAACGTCCACCTGTTTCAAACCAATTTTTTTCGTGGAATGCTGACTCACATTCTCCATGCCCAGACACTCTGAATTATTAGGAACCAATGCAACGATGGAATAGAAAAGCGAAGAGTAGACGAAACCGCTGATTATAATTGCAAGCTTATACTTCTTTTGATCATTCCATTTCATTCAACTCTTGAAACAAACCCAAAATGATCCAGAAATTAAAATTTATAAATGAGAGCATTCGTGTTCAAAGGCAAATTTAAATTCGTGGGAATTTTGATCTTCGAAATCAGTTTTCCTTAAAACCTCGTTCTTTCTTTACGACTTGAGGCTTGGTCATTTCCGACGTTGCAGATTTGTAGAGAATGGGAAAGACATGAACCAACCATTAAAACACACTTGCAGAACCATGTTTCAATGATTGACCCTTGCTGTTCCCTTATCTAAAGTTTCTATACGTACTTGATGCGTGCCTAGGTTTTAATTATGAGCTTCTCCTACAGGGGTTTGCGTTGAGATTTTTTCTACGTTTTTAAGTTCCTTTAATGTGCGCCGAAAAAGTAAAAACAAGGAAACGTGTTATAAACAAATGATGGAGGGCTAGTTATGTCTTCTCTCGAGTTTAATATGGTTTAGCATGATTATGTGTTTATCAAATCCGTTAGCTGAAGGTCCACCTCGACTAGACACTTAGATAAAGTTCCTTTCCTCTCTTTCGTTCCGGCAGTATAAAAAACAAACTTATACAGTCGCTATTTTTCTCCCGCCCCTAGCAAGAAAAATGATATCAGTTCTATTCCTAAAGTAGCGCGCGTAACACACCGGAAGTGACAATACGGCGTAAAATCGCGCGAACCGGAAATAAAACCTGCGGGAAAAAATTGTCTTTATCTTGAAATTTTGCTCGGTGACCTATGTTGATTTCTTGCATGCACGTATCATTCACGATGGTACTTCAAAGTTATCTAGTTCTGCGATATATCTTAAATTCTACTGGATAACCTTTTGTCATACTCTTTAAGAAGTTAAATAATTTAGGTATATTTCCAACAAAGAAATAAAAACGGTAGGTCACCGACTTACTTTTTCAGATAATTTTCAAAGACTGAAATAGACCAATTTCGATATATTAAAATTCAGTCCTAAACAAAAAGGCATCATCTCGAGGCTCTGGGGAATAAACTCATACAAATCCTTATCTTTATTCCCCAGAGCCTCGAGATGGTGTCTTCTGTTTAGGACTGAATTTTAATATATCGAAATAGGTCTATTTAGAGGACCTTTTTGTGGACCTGGCGTGTTGCCATGGTAACCAAGATGACGCCATGAGTGCCCTTAAAGTATTACCAGACAACAGAGTTGCAAAGATATTTTTGCCTACACTATGAAATATCCTTCTTTGGTATTTTTCATCGTTTTGCAAACACTATAGCAACGAAAAACCCTTTCAGGAGCCTCCTGTGGCGCTCTCCACTGAAGTCACGAAAGAGGCAACTTCAAAGTGCTCTTGTTACCTTTTAATAGGGAACTGGACAAAACGGCAATTATTTTCGAATTCCTGGGGAAACGTTCTTGTAATTTAGAGAAACTTTTTCTTGAACGAACTTTCCCTTTTAGGCCCGGACATGCAGAAGGCTTCAACATTTGCTTCAACATCAGTTCGATTTTTTCGAACAGCGATGTCGAAACCGTTTGCCACGCCCTTTCAACCGTGTTAAAACATGTTGAACCGACGCAAGTGGTCTACTTTGAAAAATTAGAATATGTTATGATTTTTTTAGCTGATAGCCAGAGAAGACAGATGTCATCCTGTGACAACGGAAACTTTTAAGTAAGTTCTGCAAGGTAGCTAGCCATGGACGGAATGTGCTGTAAGTAACGCGGAAATGTTGTTTTTAACTTTACACGGTCTCAGAATGCTCAAGCTTTAAATATTACTGTTTTAAATAAAACCCCTCATCTTAACTTTCTTGGCCATTTTTATGCTAGGGTATTTAACTTCGCCTCGAGATGATTTTATTGGGTCTTTCTCCTTTTCTGAAGAGAATAGTCGTTTAGTAAATGCCCAAGGACTACTTGTTACGAAGATTTTCAGTTTTTCAGTTTTTCTAATCGAGTTGAAGGTGACGTTGATTGAGCTTCGCTTCGTAATTAATTCCGAGGCTTACATAGGTTGGTTAATGATTTTACAAGTTTTTCACCTCCTTTATTCAAAGCTAATTATAGACAGGAATCGTAAACAATGGGAAATAGGGTTTTTTTTTTTTACAGAAAGGCCCATTTTGCTAAATAATAGTCAGAAAACGGCCGCCCACTTCTCCGGACCAGATTAAATCTAGAACTATGGGCTCAATTTCCGACATGAAACTAAATAATTACCGGTCTTAATTATAATTTTTTTACTCAGTAGATTTTTTACAATGCTGTGAAATCTGATCAATTTTGCGATGTGTTTAGACATGAATGTATTATTCAAATATTGTGTTAATTTTTTCATATTTTATCCACAATACGCTCGAATGCTAAAGCCATAACATCAAATTGAACTTTCTGCCGACCCAATCGTGGGTACACAGCAATTACTTTTGATAAACCTTAGTTCATTTGAGTTTCACCACACAGGTGGTGGGGGACACCATACAGAAAAGTTCCACTAATTTTTGACAATTCTTTACTTGCACAAATCCCATAATACACCTTTTTTATCCCCCATCCCTTCCCCCCAATTTTGCATAATCATTGTTTGCAATTTCTACTGGGACATTAACATGTCTCAAGAGAAATCGAAAACAATGCCGATGCAAATTTTTGGCGCGTAAAAGAGGTGTATTCTGGGA
This sequence comes from Montipora capitata, assembly GCA_949126865.1. Classification (NCBI taxonomy): domain Eukaryota; kingdom Metazoa; phylum Cnidaria; class Anthozoa; order Scleractinia; family Acroporidae; genus Montipora; species Montipora capitata. The sequence continues at coordinate 3,474,565 of OX421451.1, forward strand.
TTTGTGCAAGTGGAGTATGTGCCCTTTACAAGGACAAAGCAGAATCCCAGGAACTCCATTCCCTACTCTTTGCGAAACTAACTGCCGGTGTGGATTCTTAAACGTCGGTTTCAAGCCCTTGGCCGAGAAGACTTGAAAGTCTTGCATGTCATTACAAAGGAGCACCTTCGTCGTTTAAGATCGCGCGGGAATATTAATTGGTGCATTCGGGATTAAAACCCGCGACCTTACGCACTGTAGCTTGATACCTCACCGGTTGGCGGTTCAGTACATTAATGGTTTTTGACCGAAAGCCAGTTTATTTTAGGCTATATAAATCTTTCTTAAACAAAGTTTACTTTCGTTGCCTTCTTTCAAAACGTTTTAGTGGGTGGTACAGAGACGATTAAGGATGGGAAAGGTGTGAGGTGCTGTCAAGTTAATGGCGGCATCTAGAACGCATGAGCAGTAGCGTCCGGACCATATGTTTCGAAGGACTAGGATAAGCTAATTTTGCCTTCTTTTTTAGCGAGGGTATAATAAGGCCGGAAATGCCTCCGGCAAATGCAGCACGTTTCCCTGCAAAACAGCTGAGCTATTGATTAAATGAATTTGCTCCCTCTATGTCTATTGGCCCGCAAAATGTTTAAGACCCGATGCACACGGTACCGGACGAAATTTCTACCAGTTGAAAAATTTGATCGGCCATTTTGTTCGCACGAAACTGACGAGCCGGGTTAAAGTTTAACCTTTGTCAGTGGTAAAACCTCCTGTTTATGCTCAGAGCGCTACTTTACGAAATCCAAAATGGCGTCAAGAAAGAGAAAGGCTAACGATAGTAGATGAGCTACCACGCATCCATGCAACCAAGCCTTTGCCGTGCAAGAATTTAGACGGTCAATGTTGTTGACAGCGCGCCGGTTAAATTTTCGACCGTACCGGCTAAAAATGTGTCCCCAATTTGGGCGTTCAAATTTTTGAACGGCGAGGCGTCTAAATTTTTGTACGTTTAGCTTGGTTCCGTATGAAGGGAACCCCTAAATGCACGAATTTTTAACCGGTAGAAAATTCGTCCGTTACCGTGTGAATCGGGCCTAAGGCTCCTTGAAATCTTATGCAAAAAAAAACACCATTTGACACTTTGTAAAATTAAGTACATTGAACCTATTTTCCATTCATCACGATGGAAGCATTTATTTCAACGATCACGAGTTCGGAGTTTCGTTTTGGTCTTTTGGTCGATATCAACAAGACATTCGATTTAACAACCGCCAGGGACGTGATATGAAATAATTTCGAGGCCAAACCAGAATTTTTAGCTTATGCATGCCCACAAGGTAAAATCCTTTTAATAGGTCATTTCCGAGTCCATGCATGTCTACCTTCTGCAAAGCGAGTCTAAGTGCGAAGTCATTCATATGTAAAGTAGAACTAATTTTCGCACTCTGACTCGCTTTGAAGAGGAGGCAGACATGAATTCGGAAATGGCCCAATCGCCGTTAAATTAAGTATTTGACTGAAGAAAAGAGGCAGTATCCACAAATTAAGACGAAGGAAGGGACATTTACAAATCAAATTTTTCATTGCCACTGTTTCTCTTTTTCGATAGTTTCTTTATAATACATACACAAAGCACGTTTCTCAATACTTCACTTTAAAATCGCAAGCTCAGAAACTCCACACTCCACATCACTCGCTATGTCTCCTCGATCAACCAGGTAAGACTTAAAGATAAAAATAATAAATTAAAAAGGAAACAAATTAAAAATATAGCGAACAAATTTTAAATAACCCAGAGCTCAGCCTCACTTGTTTTTTTTCCCCTTTAAACTTTGTTCTTCTGAAGATGGCAAATGACATTGCTTTCTTCATAATCAGGGAGAGCGCTCAACTCATGGACTTTACTTTTAAGCTGATATCCAACTGGCAAACAATTACCAGCTTGCTATTCAAGTAGGAGAGTTAGTTCAACTCGGCTCAATTGGTCCGCTTTTAAAAAAAACCAAGCTTTATATACCGCATCGATTTCAATGTCAAACTTGAAACTATTGAAGTTAACTGGGTGTTGATATCAGACCGTCAAGTGACGAGGTTCCGAGCTCAGTTCGTCGCATGCGATTAGACAAAAGATGGCTTCTTAATATCAAGAATAACACAGAGCTTGTTATTTTTTACGTTTTAATTAACTACTCTTCTGGCTTCAAATAGCAAAATATTATGCCGAAACAAAATTACACCATTCCGAACACTACTGTACGCACGTAAATGACAAAAGCATGGGCGGATGCAAATGTAGTTCTTTGACATTATGCACGTTTTGAAGGTTAGATGATTTTCTCCGCGAATGAAGTAAAAGAGCCTAAAAAAGAGCAATGACCACCACCACAGGAAAGTTATAATTATGCTTGTAAAAAATACATTCGCATTGTTTTAATATTTCTTGATTTTAAGAAAATGACGAAACCTTTGAGTTTGTGAAACATGTTTCCACAGAAACGTCTGCCATCCTGAGTTGATTGTTTTAAGCTGATACCACTCAGGAAAATGTTTACTACCGTTTCAGAAATGAAGTACTGTCGGACGGTGTGCTGAGCCAATTATTCGCCGAGGGCGAAGTGAATATCGAAGTCGATATTCACCAAGCCTGAGGTGAATAATTGTTTTAGTATAATTAAGACGAGAAAGAAATTAACAAAGATAAATGACCTAGACGAAGGAAAATTTAAAAACAAAAACAATGCAAATATATCAACAAATCATTCCATTGTCCTGAATGAAAGACTTATTATTGCAGTCACAGTGCTAGAAAATCATCCTGTAATCAATCAGTGCTGATTGATGGTTCGTCGTGAAGATTCGCTTGTTTTGCACTGCGCATCTCATACTGCGCATAACATTGCAACCAGTCTAAGATGGCGGCGTTTCTTGCCGGCCATCTGAAGAGAGACAACAAAAGTCGCTTTTTGCTGTTCAAAAGATTTTAAGCGCAATCATGATAACTCTTCTTGGTTAAGAAGTTGTTGTTTTGGAACTCACCTTAGTCCTTTCGCGCAAAATGATCATTTTGAAGCCGAAACTGGCCCCATGGCGTCCATTTGTCGTCGCGTTGCGGAGAAACGAGCGCAGTGACTCCTACTTTGTAATGGTTTTACTTATTTGTAATAGGTACGCGGAAAACATATTTTAAGGAGAAAAAAAGTTGGTCAGAAGATTGAAGTTGTGGTATTTACAGTATAAATGACGTGAAATCAGGTACCCATGGGAGTAGGAACTTCCATATGCATTAAATCCTTGAGTCAACCTTTGCGCGTATCTTTCTATATTTAGAACTAACCTTTCAGAGGGAGACTCACATTTACATTAATTTGCACAATTGGCATACATTGTTTTCGCTATCTTTGTCTTCGTTAGGCAATTACTTTATTCTGATTGGCCATTTAAAACAGTGCGTAAAGAGCCGAAGAGCTAATAGAGAGATACGCGCAAAGGTTGACTCATGGTGCTTGTCTTCTACTCATGGGCTCCTTGGTGAGACTGCAGCGCAGTTAGAACCAGACTGCAAGGTGATGACTGTAGTTTTCCGATTTGCTTACATTTCTTTGCAAGATTGAGCAATTTGAAATCACTTTACTAAAAGGGTATAACCCGGACAAACAAGTCGGCTCGTTCTATATAACAACAGCAAGATTTCCGGTTGATGAAGTTTCGAACGCTTCTCGCGTGATTCGGTAAAAAAACCATTAAGAATAAAGGGCATGCAGCGCAAAAACAAGCACTGTGACTCCATCTTTTTATTGCATTTTTTTGTCCTGTGTATTGTGTACGGTTAGTTTTTCTCAAGTGCATTACAATACAATCTAGCATTTATGTGAGGCAATTTCGGGCTATTTTGTAGTTTTAACCCGAAATTAACTCGCATCCACGTTAGATTACATTGTAATGCAAACGAGAAAAACTAACCGTGAAAAGGGCTATTCTGCCAAGTTTGACAAAAATCTCAGTACATAGTACGTCATTTTTAAGGGAATTACCTTGATGTATGCTTGATCACTCCAAGTCTTGGGAATTAAGAAAATGAATTTAATGAAACATTGACTAACTGCGCTAACGAACAAATTACTCTGAAAACTGATGCCAAATTCAATATTGTAAAATCAAATTTAATGGTATACCTCCAGAAATGCAAATGATGTGTTTGGAGAAAATTATTGAAATTCGAGTTGAAAGATCTCCATGGATAACAAAAGTCAATTTCATCGCCTGGGCAAATATATATATAAGGAATAAATAGTACGAAACAGGACGATGAGAATATAAGATCACTGATATCATTTCACAGCTTACCTTTGAAGGTAAGTCCATGAAAATCTCTTGAAACATAACTGATCAAGCAGTACCGATTCGTGCACTAACTCATGTAAGACAACTACGAGACTTTGGCTATAATTTTCACAGTTTCCTAGTTCTTATAATATAGATTGAATCTAAAATAAATTTAGATTTCTAGTACAGAAAGTCGCCTGAGGAAAAAAGCAATGTTAAATTTACGCACATATTACTGTCACAATTTTCGAAAGTACCCGTAGTCATTTTTTGTCATATTTGTTTTCGAATGCGGCAGCGAAGAATAAAGTGCGTTTTAATGTAGGTCCATTCTGTAATTAGAATACCGAAAGTGTGTTTTTAATCCACAAAGGGATTGTCTAATCAGAGATCGGGATTTAAAAGTCCACTCGAGTTAATTGAGTGGCGCAATTACAGAGTCCAGCCAAAATATCTGAGAAATAAATATTCCAGTATAAGGCCAACTGTGTCTGATCCTATTCGACTTGAACCATTCACGGCTATTTTGCTTCACTTGTTTATTAAAAGGCTCTATAACTCCAAAAAAAAAAAAAAAAAAGACCATGCCTTTCCCTTTAATCAAGCACTACATGAAAAGCCACTGATTTGGATTATGTCGACAGCGAAATGGAGCGAAGGACAGACACTTGGAGGGAGAAAGGGAAAGAGAGGGTAATTTTTAAGTATCCTCTGCAGTAAGCTTTGAAATCAATCAAGTCAAGTCAAGTCAAGTCAAGTTTATTATTCTTATTACATATTACAAAAGAATCACTCTAACCCGCAAATAGCGAAAGCTAATCTAGGCGGGTAGAGTGAAATTGATATATTTACATATTATACAAATACAATTTTAAATTGACGTATATTGAGTACTTAAATTGATCGCAATCATGCCTATATCTTAAGCCTATAATGTATACTCTATAAACTATAAACTTGGCTATATAACTTTTTGTAAACGAGACGTAATAGTCGGTATGCCAACATAATCCTCCTCCTGATTGAGAATTTGAAGTAAGTAGTGTTGCATTTTATTCTTGAAGCAGGGCTTAGATAATTTCCGCAGGTCTGGAGGGATGCTATTCCATATTAATACGCCTCGTCGAGAAAAAGATTTCATTTGATGGGTTAACCTGGAATATTTAGTGTAGAGATTACCGGCGGAAGAAAATCTTGTGTTGTATGTATGTATTGCGCTTGCAGAACTGAAAAGGTTGGATATATTACGAGGTGATAAGTTATTATGGACATCATGCATTAAAATCGACACTGCTTTAAAATAAAGGAGGCCGATTGGGAGGCAACCGGAGGAAACAAAAAGAGGGACAGCAGAAGATCTATAAGGTGCAAAGTAGATAAGACGTAAGGCACTGGCAGTACATGTATCTCTAGTTTAAGTCTGACTTTTTAAAGCCATCTGCATGTCTGATCGCTGAAAAATGAAAACCTCTCATTTTCTTATTCATACGACAGTTGCACTTATAACAAAAAGATCTGTTAAGTCAACCGGACAGCAATGCGTAAATGGTCGCAAGGCTAATTTCGATCCACTTTGTTTTTAATGGCCCACAAACTGTCGCGGCAAATGTAATTTGGCGGCAGCGGCAGTGAAGTTAATTTTTTGAGTTGATTGGAGGTTCGCAATGCATTTAATTTAAAAGCGCAATAACGCCTTGATTTGCTTAATGCACTCGTGAAGGGACTGGAAAATTCCCCATTGCTAACAAAAGGAGAGCAACTAGAATCATGAATCGGGACTCGGGAGTACTCGGAAAAACCCTAGTGCTCTATTCTGAATTGCAGTGGTCGAACCTACAACCTGACGATTTCTAATTTGGGTGCTCTGCCACCGAGCTATACTACGAGACGAGCTCGGCCATGAAACAAAGGATTTATTGGACAATTGTCCTGCTATACTGCTTAAGACTAAACTTGTCGAAACGGTGAATTCTAGCTCAATATTAAAAGTTATGACTAAGATGGAAAATAAGAACCATGCTCTTTGCAATTTACTGTTTGATGTTATTTCTTCCATGGAGCCTTTGTCCTCCGGCTGGTCTTCGATCCTTGTTTTTCAGGGCTTGTTTTTCATACGCCTTGATATTGTTTCTTTACCGTTCTTCTGCATGAAACAAAAGAGAACCTCTAGTAAAGCCTTTCAAGTGGTTCAAAATCGTCGCAGGGAATGTCTATTTTGGAAAGGATGTAAGGTCATTCGTATAGATATGAGATCATTCAATTGTGTCTTGTTGTTTACTTAAGTTGACGCAGTCATAGTAATGTTTGTTTAAATCAGATTGATCAAACGTAACGTGGCTGAACACAGTTTCTCCGTGGTCAACGCCATTCATTAAAGGCCGGACGGATTTTGAAAGAAAACAATTGTGCCAAACTTTTTTTTTCTCCTTCTCGCGAAAATCCTGGATTTACTTCCATTACTTCAACGTCGTAGTGCTTTAGAAGGAAAACCCAGCAAAATGCTGCGCATGCGCATTCGCTCCAAAAAAAATTGAGATCAACAGCTGTTGACTGTTTTACCAAATTTCTCGCAAACCCGTCATTAGATTTTGCAGAAATTTAGAATGTAAATAGTTCCGACTTCTAATGAGTCGTCTATCAAAGAAAGTCAGAAATTTAACAGACAAAAATTTGGGAAAACTAAAAAACGTCTATCAGCTAATTATGAAAAATCCGTTTTCTGTTGAAATTCTACGATAACAGCTGATAAACTTTCTTTATTGCAATTATTTTTAGTACGCAAATGCTGAAGGGTGTTTTGAACTAGCATCGTTACCATGGTAACAGCCTACAGAGCACCCAAACTGTGAAAAATATGAACCTCCGTGGTGGTACTTATCAGTGACCAAGTTTGAGCTTCCACGGAAAATTTTGCATAAATATGGCAGAAATGGAATTATGTGTGCTTGAAAACTGTGTTCAGTCACCTAAGGTAATTCCCTTGAAAATGACGAACTATCCAGATTTTTGTCAAACTTGGTACAATTGATATTCATACACAAAACGTAAAAAAATGCAATAAAAAGATGGGGTCACAGTGTTTGCTTTCGCGCTGCATGCCCTTTTTTCTAAGAGTACATTCTTTTGGGACTCTTCTGGAACAGGAATACTCAGAATAAACGGTAATCGTGTTCTTTTGGGACCAATTCGGCAGATTCGTTCTTTTGGGAATTGGTTTTCCGTGTATTCTGTTATTCGTAAACCGGAATAAGAATAACTGGAACAGTCCCAAAAGAATGCGCCCTAAGTGTTCTTTTTTACCAGATTACTCGAGACTGAATCATTTGAAACTTGATCAACCGGAAAAGTTGTTGTTATATAGCAAAAGCTACTGAGTATTACTGAAAACTTGAGCCTAGTTGTTTGTCCGGTCTATAATCTTTGAGTAAAGTGATTTCAAATTGCTCAATCTTGCAAAGAAATGTAAGCAAATTGGATCGTTACACTCATCACCTTGCACTCAGTTTCTGGCTCCCAATTCAGTTCAGCACGTCATTTATATCTAAATACAGTACTATAACTTCTACTATCCAACTTTTTTTCTCTTTAAAATATGTTTTCAGCGTACCTATTACGAGTAAATAAAAAGATTAAAAGGGGGATCACCTTTCTCGTTTCTTCGCAACACTGTGACGACGACAAATGGACGGCATTGGGGCACGGCTTCCAAATGATCATTTACAGCGAAAGGACTAGAGCGAGTTAAAAAACAACAACTTCCCAACCGAGAAGAGTTATCATGATTGCGCTTAAAAGCTTTTGAACAGCAAAATCGGCCTTTGCTGTCTCGCTTCAGATGGCCGGCGAGAAACGCCGCCATGTTCGAAGTCGGAATGTTATGCGCCGTATTACATGCGTGGTGCAAAACAAAGGAATCATCTTAAACGATCAGCTACCAGCAAACTGCTAACTGTATCGATGGATTTTGTAAACCTATGGCAATTTTTAGCTTTATCGATCAGTACCGGTGAACAGGAAATTTGCTTAAATGTCATGCGCATGTCAGTTGTATGAGGGCGTATTTTCTTGTAATAGCTGCGTATTGACCCATATTTTCAGACGCCAATGTGTTAACGTCACAAGGACATTCAGAAAATTCTCGATTTTATGAAATTATGTGTACAGCTGCAACGTATTGAGTACAAACAGAAAACGTCTGACTTCGACACAATCGGCCGAAGAGACACCCTTCCTTGACCGTTATATTCAAAACAATTCACTTTATATACTTGTGACACTAAAGGTAAGCTAAACAATTACAAAACACCTCGAAATTTGTCACTTTCTCTCCTCATTGGAGAGGGTAAAACATTCTGGCTGAAACGGGCGATAATTACCCGGGAAAGCTCCATCGCAATATTTCCTATTTTAAAAGTTTCATTCTGTGGTGAAAGGCCTGTAAATGAGTCAAATCTTAAGTGTGAACACACCCTTATCTGTTTCCATGTTCATCCAAGAGCCATAACTATGGCTCTTGGTTCATCCAGGAGCCCATGGGCTCCTGGTTCATCTTAAAGATGAACGCATTCAGGATTTCATTTGGAATCGTCAACTCAATTTGCCTTGTCATGCCGGCAAACGCGATAAACTCATGAACCGCAGTTTTTACTGACGACGAAGTGGAAATGATAGAGTCGTCTCATCCACACATTTTCATACATGTCCAATACTCCTACATAATGAGATTCCTGGTATGTCACAATAGACATCACAAAGTGTCACAAAGTGTCCCGCTCTTTAAGTCTCGCAAAACTGTTACTATTTTTTTAAGGATTAGGGTTGGGGAACACTTTGTGATGTCTATTGTGAAGTGCCATGAATCTCATTATGTCGGAGTATTGGACAACCCTCCACATTTTGGGCTATAACAGCGAATTAGTTTTTTCTGCAGACCTGCAGATGTGTTTTAAAAAGTCGCACTGCCGACTGTTGTATCTGCTCACAGAGTTAATCTAACACATACTACGTGACTTTTAATGCAAAGCACCGGCGCAGCTGTTATTTCCATCGGATCATTAATCGTTCAAGTTTTCATCCAATCTTCAGTTATATTGAGTTCCGTCCATATTACACTAATCTTGTTGATGCCTCACGCGTAATCTGGTTCTTGATATTACAAGAATAATCAAAGAATTGTCACTTGAGACCAAAGTTTTCTCGTGGGAAGGAGGACTATGTAATCATTTGCGCTGGGGTCTGAAAGCTTGTTAGTTTAGCTGACAATAGAGTATAAGCATCTTAGAGCAGTAAAGTTAACTGGTCATGATATGTCAGAAAGAATAGGTTTTTCGTGCTTAAAATTTATCATTTATACTTATTTTTCTCAATATTTGTAATATTATTTTACTTCCATGTCTGTAAACACAACTTACACGATGCAAAGACTCCGTTGGCTCATTGAAAAACACATTTCTCACAGAGTTTAACTATTGCGACAAAACATTTCTTAAAAAACGTTGTAATATCAAAAAAAAAAAAAAAACGACGACGTTTCGACGTTGGCTAAAATTCACTATCAAAAAGTGTTTGTAAGTTACAGTCTAAAAATACTAATAAGAACAATCTGTGATAAAATAGGTGTAACGTATAAAAAAGAAAAGAAAAAGAAAATATTTGAAACAAAGAGTTTAGCACTTATGGAGTCCGTCAGGATATTTAAATTAGGCTTTAGACGGACGGACTCCATAAATGCTAAACTTTTCGCTTACTTTTTTCTTTTCCTTTTTTCTTACGTTAAATATTTTTAATCACCCATTGTGCGAGCATGCGAGCAGGGTGTTTATTTTTGGGAACACGCGCAGTTGTAAATTTTTTCTTGCGAGCAGCGAGCACTTGAGAAAATACAGATGGCGAGCAGCGAGCACTTAAGAGTAGTTCGAGTAGTTCGTAAATATTCCGCTAGCCGGAATTTGTACCAAGTAATAGCTAATCATTGCTGTCACCTCCAAAACAGAACAATAGGTGCAAAGTTAGGGCGGTTCAACCAATCCCAGCAGCTTACAGCCAATTGTCCTCTGCTTGATGCCAAATTACTTCACGTAGCTTCACGTGAGTCAGTGGATGGACGATCAAGAACTTCAAGAGCTCTCAAATCTCTCAAGGTCATCTACTAGATCCAAAGCCTACGATCAAAAGTTTTCCATCTCTGTCTAAATCGTCGCTAAAATGGAAGGTATGGTTTTTTTTTGGTTATATAGTTCCTATGAAATGTAAATAACGTGGCATTTAGTCTCACAAGCATTTTGGGCTTTGGTTGCAATGATCGGCAAACTGGTTTCCCGCTGATTGACTGAAAAACGCAATGAAGCTTTATTTATTTGGAGGCTTCTAGAATCTAACCAATTACAGCAGTACAGATTAACTGACAAGCTCTAGTACTAGCTCTGAAGGTCAAAAAGTACTGAAATTTCGAGCAATCGAGCACATTTTAACGAGAATCCGAGCATGCAAGCGCTTTCAAAAATTTTGCGAGCACGAGCAAGCGAGCACCCGTGTAATTTTTGCGAGCAATTCGAGCAAAGACCTAAATTTGCAAGCACCTTTAAATTGAATGGGACCATTGGATACCCCTAGTATTTTTAAACTGTAACCCGACAAATACTTTTCGACTTGATAATAAAGTTTAGCAAACGTCGAAACGTCGCCGTTTTCAGCAATTTTCTAAAATCTTCAATATCCTCAAATGTTTTTAAGATATATTTTGTCGCAATTTTTTATGGTTTGGTGGAAAAGCCGAGGCGCGGGCTGCCGGGGGTCCGTGGAAAACAAACACCATAGACCCCGGCACCCTGTGTTTTCCATAGGACCCGGCACCCCGTGTTTTCCCCAGACACCGGCACCCCGGGCCCCGTCTTTTCAACCAAACCATTTTTTACAGCTAAGTGTTTTTCCAAATCGCTTCTTCTTCATATACAACGTTACACAAAATCTCTCCACTTTGAGTTTATTTTCACGTGTGGCAATATCCTTTTCAAGATTTGTTTTTTTCTTGCGCGGAACTAACGACAAATTCCGCCTTTACAGATAAGTGATCAGTAGCAAGTTCAATCTGGTCCCCAGAGTCCACTTTTCTTTTGGTGAGCACTAAGAACACGGATTCTGGCTAAAGCTAATGCAGGACGTTTGCGCGGAATCACCGACTTCCGGCTCTTCTGCGCATTCAGTTTAGAAATTTGAAACAGTAACGGTCGTCAACGGTTACAACATTGTACAATCACCGCGACTGCGCATATTTTTGGCTGTGGTCAGAGTCCGACGTCCTGCATTAGCTGTGGCCAGAGTACGTGTTCTTGGCGCTCACCAAAAGAAAAGCAGACTCTGGAAACGAGAATGAAGCCAGTCCTGGTAGTCAAAAATGAGATTTGTCTAAGAAAATCGCAGTTTTTCTTAACGGTATGTAAAGGTAAAAATTTAGGATACGTTTCATTTTTGTGTTTCGGTAGTTACGAAATAATTGTAACCAAGAGTGGATTCTTGGTGTAACTGGTACCCGGTATTTATCAGTACCAGTGCATGCCAAGGACACAGCACAGGCTGCCCAGTCGGTTAAAAGTAACGGTGAAGTAACACAGTAGAACTTCGCTATCTCGAACTTCCTGTTATCTCGAACGTAAAACCATTTCCCTTGGATTTGCCAATAAAATTTCAAGCATTTTTACTCGGTTATCTCGAACTCATTTAACTCGAACTACCCGCCATCTCGAACAAGTTTTGGCTTCCCGTGACCGAAATTTACCCGGTTATCTCGAACTCTAATAGCGATATTGATCAATAAAGATCGGAAAAGTCAGAACACACCTGGTTATACATGACACTTCTGTTACAGCATGCAAATCATGGGTTGTGTTGTATTAATCTATGCTAAGTATGCTTATTCTAGTCTATGCTTTAATAAAAGAAATTTTTGTAACACTTCAATGAATTGTTTCTTCCCCCTGAGATGAAGGATGCAAGAGACAAGTGCATGCTGTCTTCATCACCAAAGTTGACGGGTTTGCCTTTCACTATGACCGCACATGAATTGTTTTTATCGGCTCGAAGAAATGATGTGACTAACTCTTTGATCACCACCAAGAATAGACTGAGTTCCTTGTTGTTACGGCGTAAATATGTACGCAAAACATTAGTTAATAGAGGGGAATGGTTATGAAACCCGACAAATATCTTTGTTGTATGTTTTTGTTCTCTGTTTTGGCCTTGACCGTACTGAGGAACTAACCAATAGAAACGTGTTGGTAACGTAATCATACATTGTGTATAAGCGCAAAACAATAGATTGTGCACGGTCGTGGACTTTCCAACCTAAATCTTGGCATCTTTGTTTGCGCGTTTGACATTTGCCGAGCTTCAAAACCAGTCCCCTCTATTAACTATGGCAAAACGAACAATCATGCCATAATGCACTCTTTCAGTTTTTAAACCCAAGATTTAGGTTGGAAACAATCTTAAAAGATTGTTGTATGTTTTCACAAATAAAAGTCGTATCAATGGATCATCACCTCGTTTAATAATTACAGTTATTTTTTTGTAGTTTGACATTGATCGGTTATCTGGAATCCCCGCTATCTCGAACTTTTTTTGTGTTTTCCTTGGCTGTTCGAGATAGCGGGGTTCTACTGTATATTATATGAAGCAAGAGATTATGAAGCCAATATTTCGAAAGGCAATGACTTTCTTCATCAGGGTTTTTCACGTAAACTTATAACCCAATGAGTGTTCAATAAGAGATAGGAGGGAAGGATTCGCACTTCATTTGCAATTTTCTCGCTTGGTTAACCATGGGATCGCGTCAATTGACATACCCATTCAAATTAAATATCGATTTTTGACAATTGTGTGGTATGGACGCTGAGTCATTCATGAGGAAGAAAGTTTAACTACCCAACCTCATTTCCGCTGAATATGATAAACTCGGGTAAGTACGTATTTCTTCTAGATTTGTTCGCTGACCGAAAACACTTGTTAAGCTATGGTGGTTTTAAAGCGTACTTACCAGTTTTTCAGTGTTATTACTCGCACTTGAACTCAAATACTTGCCAAGTTATTACTTTTCATCACGTCTTGCCTCTTGGTCTATGAAATCTATTGTAACAACATTCCTTCGCTTTTTTGTTATCTGTTGTTTGATAGGAACAGCATGAAAACGGCTGTCATTTACGGAACTTTGTTGTTTATGGTTGTTACTGTGTGTGCTTCTAACCACTGTCAAGATAGCTGCTACTCAAAGGTAAGCTGAAGCCATTTTGTTCGCTGAGATATACACAAGCCTCTATGAATTTTAATGTTTAGTTAATTTGACGTTGCTTCGTGATGATTGTTCTAATTTGGAAGTAAAAGTTTAAAGATAAAGCAAATAGCCTTAAAGCAAACAAAAGAGGCGAAATAAAGAATTTACAAAAAGTAGCGTCTGATAAAACATATATTGTCCAGATGTCGTGATTCCGAACATGTTGTTAAGATTGTTTATGATATTGAAGTTGCATATTTATTGTATCGTCTAATGATTATTTAAGTGCACTATTGAAGACCATATTAAGCAACAAACTAGCCAAATAACTTCAAATTGCCGTTGATTTCATATAAAGCGTTCCATTTTACAGTTCAATTATTCATATAATCCCAGTCAGTGAAGGATTAATTAATGAATTATAGGCCTTAATCACACGGCCGCCGATGATTGAAAACTTTGTTTATGCGTACCGAAACTCGTTCCCAAACATTTCAACTCAAGGCTCGAGAAACGAAATCTATTGTATAGACCTCGAGCATCGAGTTGAAATAAAAATTGATTTTATCAAAGGAGTTGATAAAGGTCGAATATAATCAATTTTTGTTTCAATCTCCCACCGACGCATTACCACAGTTTCTTTAGAAACTAAAATTTTGCTCGAGTTGAAATGTTTGGGAACGAGTTTCGGTATGGCTGCTGCGCGACTAAGGCCCATTCTGAGGTAAACTATTTATTTTCCCGCATTGTTCCTGTTTTCTAGTTTTCTGTTGGAGGTAGTTATGTGCTGTGTAAAGCTAAACAATATCAAGGAAACAGAGGTTGCATCCATAGGGGATTCGGAGGGCTTTTATAAACCGCACTTAAGGAATGTTTATGAAAGTATTCTAATGAACTTTATTTTAAGTGTCAATTGTATTTAGCCGGTTGGGGAACTAATTGGGAACACCGCTGTACAGAAATCAAGCCAATTCATATTAAATCTTAAGTTGCTTTTTGAGGCGATGGAAAAACCTCTCGGAGCAGAGTACAGAACCACATTTGACGCCAATGGGGTATCGAAACCAGGGCACACTGTAGACTACTGCTGGGAGGAGTGCTGCATGTTCCTTAGAAATTAGGTTTTATTACATTATGTTGATAGAAGTGAGCTGTGAACTTGAAGGCGAATACGAACCTTTTGTGATGGAGGATGTGATTCAAACTGTGGATTTGAAACGATTTTTCTACGAAAAAAAAAACAATCCTCCCTTAGAACTCAAACCCAATCTCTGCTCAACCTCTGCAAACGAGGAAGTAATGTTGCGGAATCAAATATTCTCCCGTTTGCTGCCACAGAAAACACTTGTTGAGGAAGCCAAATTTTGCTTCCCGTAAAGCAAAAATGTTGTTTCTGTATTTGTTCCGAAACATTTTGCTTCCTCAGAAAATGTTTCCTTGTTTGTGGGCCGAGAAAACATTTCAGGAAACAATGCTTTCGCAATGCTTTCCGCTTTGCGGGCTCCTTAGGGGGCCGTCTCATAACTGCGATCATCTTCGTTAAGAAAACAATTATCATTGTTGCCTTCCGGTTATGTTCGTGACGTCGCAGTTTAATCTAAATGTAAGGACGCTTTCCATTTGACAGAACTGATCGGCCAGACCGGGCATTTGGAATGACTAACTCTACAACGCTTTCAAATTAACACACTTCGAGGATGATATATACTCCTCCAGAAGAATATGAGGGATTATCATGAAAGTGTTCCTTCAAAAATCGTTGCATTTTCCTTGCAAACTGACGGGTCTGGCCGGCCAGTTCGGACAAAAGGAAATCGCCCTAAGTTAAGTTTGAAAACAATTTGATTTTAGGGAACTTTTTGAAATGATTGAACGGATGGTGTCCTTCCTCTTCATAATCTCATACATAGCCTCTGACAAAGTTGTATAAGACAAGGGCTTTGGTTCGACGTAGTACGATTTGCGGCTAAAGATGATTCAGGCCGGTGTAAGATGATCGGTTAATTTGTTCTACAAGTGAAAGACAACTGAAAGTCAGAGTCCCAAGCAATTCAATAAAAAAGTTACACTTGTAGTGTACAAGTTGAACCCTTGTTTTTACATGTTCGCGGGAAAATCAGTTCTATAAACATTTCTACAAGTCGATGTTACAAGACTCCGACTTGTAATTACAGGTGTAGCGTTACACCTGTAGAATTTGGTGCGTGTACAATTCAATAAAAGTTTTACAGGAGTCCGACTTGTATTTTTACAAACGCCTACCTTGTTAATTACAAGTGCAAACTACAAGTCGTAAGTTTCTTTAAGCTTAACGCACGACTTGTAGGAAGCGTATTTTGAAATTTTGATATGTTCTCGTCGAGCGAAGAAGACCTAGAAGAACCATTGAGACACGGAGTTATTCGGCAGCCTAGAAATTTTGAGGAAAGACGGTTGTTTGGCATTGAAAATCGACGTACTTACTTTGGCCAACAGCTTGAACAAATAAACCTCTTGCAATTGTAGTCTACAAGTGCATTCAAGTTAAATTACAATAGTTAAGCTACAGTTGTACATTACAATTGTATCGGGAACACGGCTACATGTGTGAATTCCAGTCAGGGGTAGAAAAATCTTTTATTGAATTCATGAATTGACAAGTTGGACTTTACTCGCGTAATTTGCACAAGTAAAAACTACATCTGTAACTTTTTTATTGAAGTGACCTCAGGATTCGAACTTACGACCTCTATAACACCGCTCGGATGGCTCTCTGCACATTGAGCTACAAGGGTCCCTGGGTAAGGAGTGCGTCCCAGTTGTTTGGGGGCTTGCCTTGAGATCTGGGGATCCCGGGCTCAAGACTCTTTCCGCCGCCACTCGTTGAATTTGATCCAGGTAGTCCGTGGTTCAACTTCTCTGACGCCGGCCAGTTGGGATCGTTAACACTTGTTGTGTTATCTCGTTTCGTTGATTGAGCTTCATTAAAAAGCCCCTTTGGGAAGTGGTCAGTTAATTATGTATGCATGTTTGAATGAAACTTAAGGAACGCGGGATCAGAAAAAAAATGTTGCATTGACATTTTACATAAATTGATCATAAATAATTTTCCCATCCTAGATCTCTGACATTGAGCTATGTAATACAACTTGCCAACAGTTAAATGCGTCTACAGGTTGGTATTGCATCAGAGTTTTGCATTGTGCAACTTTATTAATAATTCCTAATAAGTAGTTTCTTCGAAACACATTTGAAGATAAAAACTAGCGATAAAATTCAACGACGTTTCGATCTCGCTGAGATCATTTTCAAGTTTAAAAAAATGAATAAAACTTTGCATATAAGAAGTAAAATCACACGTGAGAATATGAAAAGCGATAAAAATGTGGATATATGTACTAAGCGTTACAAAAGGTAAGTGATAAAAACTAAAAAAGGCTAGATAACAATAGGACAAAAAGCTTTACAAAAGAATATATGAAATATTCCGAGCTATAAAAATAACTTTGCACGGATGGAGTCAGACTGCGTGTTCAAAGTTGGCTTTAGGTCTTTTATAAAAAGCATCTCATAAATTAAGCAGTCAAATTTGCTCTGGCACTTCCGTAAGATCTTGAACCCAAGGGACATATCTCGTAGATTCAAGATCTTACGGAAGTGCCAGAGCAAATTTGACTGCTTAATTTATGAGATGCTTTTTATAAAAGACCTAAAGCCAACTTTGAACACGCAGTCTGACTCCATCCGTGCAAAGTTATTTTTATAGCTCGGAGTATTTCATATATTCTTTTGTAAAGCTTTTTGTCCTATTGTTATCTAGCCTTTTTTAGTTTTTATCACTTACCTTTTGTAACGCTTAGTACATATTTCCACATTTTTATCGCTTTTCATATTCTCACGTGTGATGTTACTTCTTATATGCAAAGTTTTATTATTTTTTTAAACTTGAAAATGATCTCAGCGAGATGGAAACTCGTAGAATTTTATTGCTAGTTTTTATCTTATTAATAATTGCCTCTAGATTTCTTTGTCTTGGACTTTCATAAATTCGATGGGGAGGGGAAAGACAAGAGTTTTCCACTCTCCCTGCTCGTCTGAAAAATTGTATTTCCTTAAAGTCGTTGAATTGCAGTAAGCAAAAATGCCATCTCGTGAATTTGCTTAATATGTATCTGCATAGTTTTTTTTTCTGTGCTATACAGGACCCTAACTCTCAATGAGTGACAAAAGCAAATTTCTGCCAAGATAAGCATGAAATTCCTTGTCAAAGCTAGAGTACAAGCATTGCTCGGAGGCCATTTCGAGACTGATTTGTCTCCTTAGGTGATAACAGCAAATCCCTCACTAATCCTTATAATTACACCTACTTTTGAACCACATTTGATCCTTGCAATCTGATTGGCTCTCAACCGTGCAATTGGTCCATGAATCGCACATTTTTTTGTAAAACCCCTTTTTCTAGTCCATCAAAACTGAGTGAACTTATAACAGTACTAAACAATTAAGTAAATATTGACATTGTCCATAAACTGTGATTTCAAAATGAGTGCAATAAAGTGGTAATTTAACTTCGTGCCGACTTGAACAAGTGAATTCAGTCTACTCCGCTCAGTTACAATTTCTAGGTAATCATCTAAGCAATTATACTTAAGCCGAATAATTTCTTGCTTTAGAGAGCGGGAAAAGTGCATCACTCCCAACACCGGATGCTCCTCTTCTTCTATCCTCCACCTACTTTATGTTCACACTGCGATGGGATGACTACAGAAAAACCAGATACAATGCCTCGCCAATTGTTTACGTACTGGAGGTCACGCGACATCTGAACATCTCGGATCCAGCTATAATTCTGCCATTTATCCAGAAATATCACCAGGTAAGTCAAACATTGAGTTGCAAAGTCAGCCCAATAAAAAAAGATTCGTGAAATTATAAGAACCATTGTGAGCTCGTGTATATGAATGAAGCCTGTTTCAGGGGCCCGTTTCTAGAAAGAGCGCAAACGTTTTGGGCGCTAGAAGCCATTACGAGATTACCATTCGGTTGGTTTGAAAAACTGGGCCCGGTTGTTCAAAAGCCGATTAACGCTAATCCGAGATTAAAAATTGAACAAGGAGTTTACTTCTCTAAAAAAAAAAAAAAAAAAAAAAAAAAAAAAAAAAACTAGTCTTTTAGTGGGGCTAAGGCGCGAGGTAACCCATCAGTGCCAGAAAATTATTTGGTTTGGTCACCGTACGACCGTAGGTACGTCCCCCCCTCCATGTATGCCAATGTGACCAGTATCATGTGACCATAGCGCAGGCTCAAGTTAAGAGCTCATCAAGGCCGTCCATCAAGGCGACCATACTCCAGCTACTTTTCAGCGTACATCTCCATGTTATGGTCAATTGTTAATGTAAAACCTCTCCGTTCTTAAGATACGTAGGCCCAAAAAATAAAACCAAAATAACAACTGGGATAAACACGGTAAACCAACGCATTTTATAAGGTCTTGGCGCAACATGCATCTCAAAAGGCACAGGCACCCCAAGCTCAGTGTGAGTATGGCCTACAAAGTTAAAAGGATTTGTATGGAAACCCCGATAAAAGGCTTAAAAAGATAATTATGTGAAAAAATTCCCAATTAAAAATAGTAACCTTATTGCCATGGTGAGTAGCTTCCTTCCTGTGTGGCTATTTTCCAGATCCGACGCGATTTGAGCCATTTTTCAATTTTTGGGTTGTCAACGGTTATAATAAAATCCCAAGGCTGGAGAATAAATTCTCAGCACCCACCAATTTGAGTCAAATATTCCTGGATAAAATGTTCCCACGGTCACAATTCCACATCAGAATCAATTGACAAAGATTGAACTTTCATTTCAACCCACCATCAACGCAATAGCAGTCCTGCGAGCAAAGTCAGGTGGTAATAGGGACTTTTCGATGTACGACGCGGACGTCAACGAGAACTCCACGAAACAACAATATCATTGGTTAAAAGAGGAAACGTAATCGTGCTGTACGTGCAGCACGCATTTTAGCACATAATCGTGCGGTACTCTACAAAACAACGACGTGAAATAACCAAATTTGAGGTTTTACGACAACGCGAGCGCAAAAATGCAAATCTTTCATTCTACATTTTTAATCTGAAACCGCTAGTATCAATTTATTTTTAGGATACTTCGCCCACATTTTACTACGCGAACGAGATGGCCTAACCGCGAGAAACTTACGATAGTGCAAAGTTATGTTTTGAGGTAACGTTTTCGTCGACGTCGCCGTCGTAGATCGTAAAGTCCCTAATATTTCGAAGAAGCCGCTTTATCACAAAACTGGCCTCGGCTTCGACCGTTGATAACAAACTGAGCCTTACCGGGGTGGCAGACCGTAGTTTGTCAACCGCAAATCTCTTTATTCCCCTGGGTCTCCCGACATGACTGCATTGTCTCAGTCTTCCAATCACAGCCACGCAGACACTCTACACTCTCATTGGCTAATTTGAAACACTTGGACAATGTGATTGCAGAATGTAATATGATCGCCATCAAGCTATAACGGCCGTAGCCACACAAAGAGGCCAGCGCATGAGACGATTATAAAAAGCCGAGCATTATTTGGAATTTATCCGTCAAAACTCGCGGTGCGATCACGGAGTGGAGTTGATGTGATACGAAATTTATCTGGCCTTAAGGCTGTGGTGTTTTTATGGAGATTCCGTCCGTTGCTTTGTGATGCAAGAACAATTTGTGGGACGAGCGCGCTGCGAGTCACCAGCCTTTCTTGAAATGACAACCAACGACATCGTAAAAAATTGGTAAGCAACAAACCCGTCTAAAACCAACACAGCTTGCGCTCCGATTGGACAGAAAAGTTGAGGACAACTGTACGTAGAAGCAAGTGAAGTTTATTTCTACATTTGCAGCGTACTTTAACATTTATAAGCTCAAATTTAATTTTCCCATACAAAGGCTATAAATTGTATACCGAGCTTGGGCTGCCTGTGGTTTAATGTGCGTTCTTTGGTCTATTTTCTACGCCATGGTTCGAATTGTAGTAACATGAAGTACTTAGGTAGACCGCTGACCGAGTTATTGGCAAGAACATGAAACGCACTCTCGTTTCTCTTTTGTATTTTATCCCCAATTGTAGACGGGAAACACGACCTTCACGATTCCTCAAGATTTCATCACAAAGACAAATTTTACGTTTCGCTTGGCTGTTGTTTCCAGCAGAGGTACTTCGAAATTTTCTGTTCCAAGTCCTCTCTACCTAACGAACAGTAAGTATTTTGTACAATCCTTTATAGACTATTCTCGCTATTATAGTGAAGGAGACGATAAAATGTTAACCCTGGTTAATGGATGAAGAAATGGTGACTCAGGGATGCCCGGCAAAAATTTCGAGTGCTATAGCTCAGGGGCAGAGAGCATCCGACCTAGTACTCGGATTTTTCTCGAGCATCCTGAAGTCACCATCTGTCTTAGTCCTTAGAATAGTCTGTTCACGTTCTCCCAAGCCAAAAATCGTTCCGAACGCCGAGAAATCATTCAGTTTTGGGTCGTCCATTCGTGATTTTAAATTTTACTTAATTTCCGCGTATATCTTGCTCTCCAAAAACAACTTTTTTAAAAGTTGTTTTTTATAAGTCATTTAAAAATGACTTTAAAGGTTGAATTGAAGTGACAGTGGAAAACCAGAGAAAAATATGTTCAGGAGAACGTGACTCCAGCTTTCGTAACTTAAGCGTTTTGTTACATTTGCCTTAGTTAGAAAAGAGTGACAGGTGACTATACGGCTCGAGGCCATGTGGAATTTTTCGCACGGTGAGGTTTCGTTCATCATCATGTGCTCTCAAGGTTGTGTTGCGAAATTAACCTGTAAAAAAAACGAAATTTGAATCTTATTTGGTGTTTATGTTTTATCGTTCCAAAGAATGCTTGTAACAGGATTTGCTCTTACCAGTTCGGATGTTCCACCCCTGAGCTACAGGGGGCTCACAGCTTGGTGAATCCCGCCATCTCTGGTTCAACGTAAACTTGTAATGAGCCCACTCAATCACGTAATCATTGGCTATGTTTTCCAACTGAAACAAAAGAACATTTTTGCAAACGAATAGCGTTTGATTCCCGGAGGATTAGCTTGCAAAACCCCGTTGAAAAGGGCCGCCGTTTTGAGACAACAACATGGACCCCGTGACGTCATTTTCATACGTTACGTCATCCCCGCCCGCCATGATTGTGGACGAAAACAAAAGATCTCTCTTTAGCTCCTTAATCTTTTGTACGTCCTTGGGGACACCTTTGGCAAAAATGTCTCATTACCGTCTTAAAACCCTGTTTGAGTGTTCTAAAATTGCCTTAACTAGAAGCCTATGAGTAGGAGCTTGCTTCTCCCACACAAGCTCTAGGAGTCAACCTTTGCGCCTATCTTACTATTTTTAGAACGCCACGAGTTCTTCGCCTCTGCACGCACTGTTTGGAAGGGCCAATCAGAATGAAGTTATTGTCAAAAGAAGATAAAAATAAGAAAAACAATGTATGCAAATTGTGTAAATTGATGTAAATGTGTTTCTCCTTCTGAAGGGTTGGTTCTAAAAATAGAAAAATACGCGCACAGGTTGACTCAAGGCAGAAACCCATAAGAGTTGAAACGTGTAACGCGCGTTCACAGCTTCCGAATATTCAGTGCTAAGTACCATATTTGGAAACCCCTCGCTCCAGTTAATTTCGCGCGACAACATTGGTGGTATTGCGTCACGGTGTTCTTGCGAGCTGATTGGTTGAATGTTTCTCTCTTGTTGTTCCAGATATGCTACTTAGCAAATCGAATATTCAGAAGCTTGTTTTCCATTACACAAGGGGCCGTTAAACGTTTCAACCCTTATGGGTTTCTGCTCAAGGATATAGTTCATATGGAGGCTCTTACGCATGGGCTCCTGCCTTAACTGCTGTACGTGTTTTTTGTAGGCACCTGTAAGAGAGGACTATTCATCTCCAAGAGCATGGTTCCGATAAGGTTTTCATGCCCAGTATTTAATGTTCGGATTAACTTTACGGCAACCGAGGTTATGTTCAGAAACCCTCGCATTTCTTCCGTTTTATCCTGGGATTATCCCTATGGTATGTTCAACAGATTCCTTCTTACCATTTATCTGTTCAGCAACTGATCTCTCGGCTCTTAATCATCTTATTATATCTTAACGATCCTTGTTCGCAGAGACCGTGATTGTTGTGTCAGTAGAAACTACCACTGTTACAAAAATGGAATGGCCCCTAATAGAAATTCGCGTACCTCCGACACTAGCCTGCAAGCAGGCTTTTGCGTTGAAAATGGCGTGCGTTCGAAATATAGGGGCTTCGTTACTAGTTTCTAAAGTTATATTTAGACCGCGCGCCATTTCAACGGAAGAGCCAGCTTGCAGGCTACTTCGACAATACCAGATGTCGTTGTTTTGGGTGCTAAAAGAGAGAATCTGGCCTCTTGGAGACGAGAAAGCTGTATTTGACGTCATTTACCAGCCTACAGGGGGCCTCGGCATCGATAACCCTAATAATGATTAAAAACAACAAGGGTCTTAAGAAGACGACTTTGAATTGAGCCTCGGAGAGAATCCGGAATTGAATATTTCGCATGCTAGGACAGAAGTCTCTCCCAGAATTTTAGACTGATCTTCTCTAATAGTGAAGAGATTCTTAGCAATATGAATATAGTAGTATTCAAATCGATGCGGTTTCGCACGTTCCTTTTTGGCAGCGTTTTCAAATTGACCTGGTTTCGGCAACGCTCTCGAACAGATGAAACCGCGTTCGTGTAAACGCTGCCTTATATTAAACTCCCCAATTTCCCTTTCCACGACTTGCTTAGCCTGCGACCAGGCTCTCTCTCTGCGGCGGGAGAGAAAGAGAGCCTGCACGCATCCCTCTGCATAGGCGTACGGGCACGATCCGACCTGGGGAGGGGGCGGTGTCCTTTTTGCCCGAAAAAATTACACAGTGCCCGAATGCTTGATTGTTGAAATCCGTATTTTACTCCCTCAAAATGTACGAAAGAAACATTCGTTTACAATCCTTAAAAGTCATAAAACTGTACGTATTCGAAACATAGAGTTTTTAGAACCTCATATAATCTATGTAGGTCCACTCGATCTAGTAACTAATAAAAACATAGAACCTCACATACGTTAACGTTAAATTGTGAGCCCCAAAATTAAACTTATTAAGTTAACACCTTTTCTTCGCAGGATTTACGTTATATCCTGCGCGTAATTTTTGTGGGTGTTTTGCTTTTCACACCCTTACCGGAACGTGCTTTTGTACTATAACTTCATGGATAAAACTAGTTCCCTTTAGACATCTTGTTAGAATCCCTGATGAAGTCTGTTTGATCAGACGAAACCAGTCGTATAGTAAACAAAGTTAACAAGATCAGTTGCTGTGTGCTGCTCACTAGTTTCCATTTAAAAAATTAAAAAAAAATTATATATTTTTTAATTCCATCTTTTATCGTTTCTTTATTGCCCGAATTTTTGAGCGTTTTGCCCAAAAATTTCCGAGACTGGGGGGGCTATCGCCCCCCCCCCCCCCCGCCCCCCCGGCTCGTACGCCTATGTCCCTCTGAATGTTGAATGCCGCCTCCTGATATCACGCTGAGCGAGTTGTCAAAAATTAGCCAATCAGTGCACACCCGAAGTAAACATTGATATAAACAGTAAGCCACGTGATGTGTAGTTTAAATTGCTGGAAGTGGAAATTCCCAAAAACTGTAAAAGAAGGAAGCCTTCGCCAGAAAATCCTAACAACTACTGCAGATGCTGTAAAGCGTAGCTGAATATTCTGTACCGGTAATTCGTCGAAGTCCATCTCCACGTGTTTCGTTTGTCAGGGAAACATTTAGCGCAGAAACTTAAAACAACGGGAATCGTAATAGACGAGTTCACGCTTTTGGGTGCATCATGGGTAATCGGGGCAAGATGGAGAGAAATTCAAAGGTTTGTAAGGACGTTCAAAACGATGAAGAGTTTTCATGATATGCAATTTTGGGTTTTTTATTTGCCAAAACAGAAGATATGCCCTCAAAGGTGCGGCAGCATAAATTTGGAGAGAATGGCTATTGTAGAAATTATTTTGTCAAAAAGAGTTCTGCCATACATTTCCAAAGGCACAAAATTATACAGAGAATGTATGGAGACAAAAAAGCAATATTTAGTAATTCCAAAGAACGGATACCAAGTCTAGTTCTTCTCAGTTGTGAACATGAACCTATTTGTTTGGTTTATGAAGGCGAAAGTCTATAAAGTAGAGTCATTTACAGTATATTTTGCTTTGAATTTCCATACAAACGTTTGAATTTCCCGCCATGTTGCCCTGATTACCCATGATGCAATTAAGAGCGTAAACACGCCTATAGGACTAATAGAGAAATGCCTTTTCCCTGTCCGCATCTCCACTGTGTGAGACTCGTCGACCACAACTGCCGCCACATTTTGGTAAAGCGAAGCGGAGTTATCTTTTTTGATTTATTTTAATGGAATACAGGCATTACAACTACTGCATTACACTTTAATTCAAGACAGATACAAAAGATATTCTAATACCTACACCATTTTATTTTTATCGAGTATTTTTGATTACATACCTCTTACTAACCGAGTTCGAGGTCCGTACTGTAAGTTACGGACCGAGTTTTTTCCCATAAATCAACGGGAAAAAACGAGGATCCGTAACTTACAGTACGGACCGAGAAAACGAGGTTAGTAAGATATTTATTATATCTCTGAGGTTAACCGGCGCGCGGCCAAGGGAACTAGTCAAAGTGAAGCGGAAGGTTCAACTGCCACAAAGAATGCCGTGCCAAAATCCCGAAAACTAAATCTTCTTGGCTGTTAAGTTTGAAATAGTTTCTTGCAAGATTCAAACAGTTTTCAGTACAAGTTTATGCAACAGAAATGACATGAAAAACTCGCTAGATGATGTTTTGTCGAAATTTTAAATTTAGCGGGCTGTACAGCGGGCCGTACTGTAGAATACGGCCCGCTAATTTAGCCAATTACAGCGCGCGTACTATCTGAGAGATATAATAAAGATATGTATTTCACTAATTCAATAATTTGAAAATTGGAATATTTTGTTTTTAAGTGCATTGGATTATTGCGGAATTACCAGGAGATCGAGCAATCATTTGTGAAAGCCTCCTTTTCCGCTTAACTAAATACTTGCTAAAATCGTGTAGAGTTTCTTTATCGTTAAATCAGCAACTGAGGCAGCCGAAAGGCCCAAGCATCTGTCAAAATGTGATCAGCGATAGTTTTTTTTGTAGAGGACAGGAAACTACCACAGTGACATTATGTTGCCCTCGTTGTATTTTGACCGCTACTAAAAACAGTTGGAAAATTAAACTTTTCCCGACTCCTGTATATAAAAAGACAGAGCTACCTTTCCTTCCAGCAGAGAAGCCATTGCATCGCGTTAAGTTACGGTAATATTGCAACATTCAACGATTTTCTCATACGCATTTCTGATCACCTTATCTCTGCGAAGCGAAGTGGCTTTCTTGTTGTCGGAGCTTGTCAATGGTGACGTCACCAAGTAATTTAATTTCAGCCAATCAGCATTTTGCGTCCAAAATCGATATCTGGACGCGACATTCAAAATACAAAGCCATGTGGGCAGGCTCTCATTGTACCCCCAACCCTAGTCTCTCAGCGAGCTTGTCGCAGGCTACGACTTGCTTAATAATAACAATCGATGAGTGTTTGCGTCTCCTATTATATCCTTGGATCACAAATATGGCTACTCCTTCAGCCTAGAAATTTTCGGTCGAGACAGCCTTGTGTAGAAAACTATCACCCTGCTGTTTTATCAGCCACTTTTCACTTTTCATCTAAATGCGAATTTCGGTATAATTTCAGAGCTAAATCGATTCCCACACGTCCCGTTGTTTAAGCTAAGGCATAGTGGGTAGTGTATAATAATAATGAAATTTATTTAAGTGCCAAGTGTATTTAGCACTCAAGAACTAATATACCTCTTTACAGTTGTGTGCTTAGTTACCTGGCCTTTAAATGAAACTGAGGCTGGTGTTGACCCGGCTTGTTATGATAAAGAGCTCCCTCCTTTTCTTATGTTAATGATGTTGTTGTCTTGTTAATTAGTAAGAATTTACATTAGAAAATCGGTGAGGTTTCCGTCAAAACAAGGTCAACTCCAGCCTCAGTTTCATTCATAGACCAGGTAACTACGCATACAACTGTAAAATGGACTATTGGGAACACTATACAGAAGTCATCCAATCAAAGCAAAACAACCGGTTTTTGAGGAGAGGGGAAAACCGGAGTAGCCGGGGAGAAACCTCTCGGAGTAGAGTAGAGAATCAACAAACTCAACCAGGAGCCCATGACTAGGAGCGAACAACTCCCATAGTAAGCCTATGTCACGGAATTTTTACAGACCGATCTACTTTTAGACTACCTTTGCCGCAAGAAACACAAAAGCAGTCCCGGTTCGGTGACGCTATGACGTCAAGTTAGTTTCTTGTAATTGGTCATCGGGCTCCTGCGGGAGTTTCACTCGCGGAAAATTCAATCTAAAAATAAATCGGTTTGTGAAAACGCCGTGACAGGAATATATGGGAGTTCCTTGTTCCTACTCATGGGTTCATGACTCAACCCACATATGACGCTAAGTCTGGGTATCGAACCCAGGCCCATACCACACTACAAACCTACAGATTCTTACAGTTATTTGTTGTATTCATCGTCACATCTATCACATGTCAAGAACTCCATTCCTTATTCTTAATTTCTTAGACTTCGACGTCTATGTAGTGATGACTCCGATTTTTCTAGCAAATCAGAGGAGATGTGCCAGTTCTTCGAAAAACGTGGCTATCCTGTCTCTGTGGTCAAAGCGGGCCATCATCGCGCCCAAAAGTCACAAAAGGATAAGAATGACAGAATTCCATTCACCCTCACTTTCCATCCTCAAAATGACGCAGCCAAAAGTATCATTCTTACTAACTTTAAATTACTCCAAAATGATCCCGAGACTGGTAGAATCTTTTCGCAACCCCCACTTATTTCATTCAAACGCGACAAAAACGTAGGCTTTGGTTAGAAGCGCGCTCAAAACTAACAAGCAACCCGGCACTTTCAAATGTGCTCGCTCACGATGCAAAATTTGTCCTTTCATCTTAACACTATCAAGATATCGGGATCTAAGTGATCTGTTAAGATCACCGAACGTTTCACATGTACCTCCGCAAATGTCATTTATTGCATAACCTGTACGTTATGCAATAAGTTATACATTGGTGAGACAGGTAGACGACTAGGCGACCGATTCCGCGAACACCTTCGCGATGTCGAGAAGAATGACAAGGATGCATCTAAGCCAGTCGCTCGTCATTTTAATCTCCCTAACCACTCCAAAAAACACATGGCTATCTGCGGCCTTTCCCTACATCTAGGTACGACGGAAAGCTGCAAGAATCTAGAACAAAAATTCATCTTCCAAATCAGCACCATTAATCCTCACAGTATTAACGAACGCTTTTCATTTAACTATTGTATTCCTATTTTTCACGTTGCCATGTTACCACCAATAGCGTAGCTCCTACTCAACTATAAAAACTACCGTCAAATAACCCACAATTCCTCGACTCGCTCTGGCGGAGGGCTAACGCTCGAAACGTCAGCTTTTAGAATCTCTGTACGGTGGCCAATTTACATTATCAACTCCGTTGATAAAACCAAAATTTTCACATTGGTGAGAGGCGAGTAGTCTCACCACTGCGCAATACCTGCTTCCCAAGAGGGAGACTACTAACGCTACCTAACGCGTTTTCTTAATATATCACATTCACTTGTTTTTTCAGACATACACACTAACCTGCCGAGTGACGGCTTTAAGCTTGAAATATCTCTTTCCGAGTCGTTTCCATACTCGAGGGAAGAAATATGCCGGGACCACGTTACATCCGCTCATTCCGGCAACATCAAGCCTCAACAACCAGTAAGTTCTTTCTCAGTTAAAATAGAGAGATTTTTATTCTAGGATGAGAACGACTACTAGTACGAGATTTTCTCATATAACAACAGTGAACGCGCGCAAACCAGCGTCATTTTGTCGGGAAAAACGTGACACCGTCGTCATTTTTAGTACGAGGTTTTGCAAGAATGTCGTCATGTCAAAACAAGTCAACAACATGGTAGCAGTTTTGGCATTTTTCGATCAGCAAAAAGGCTAAGTTACCAGCAATAAGAACAACTGAGAAACCTACACCGGTAACAAGGAGTAAGATTAATCGTCCGGGTTATAAATCTTCTAAGTATTTTCGCTCAAAACGGGCATTCAAATCTCGTACTCGTTCTCGTCCTCGTCCCAGAATCTAAAGGTCCCTAATGTCTCGAGGATGGAGCTCTTTTGCCTAGGGAGTGTATTTAGAATCATTTTCCGTAAAAGTGTTCATAACTCAAATACATCTTTTCACTTTGCTCGAAGAACAAAGTATAGGATTCGACTCCATTTTTGAACTTAAGACTTTATATATATATATATATATATATATATATATATATATATATATATATATCTTGAAGCTTGACGTCTTCGTTGGCCCAGGAAGCCCCTTGAAACTTCTA
>OX421451.1:3518732-3521232 GCA_949126865.1 Montipora capitata
CACGATATAACGTCAGGTTAGTTTCTTGTGATTGGTTATCGGGCACCTCTGGGAGTCTCATTCGCCATAGATTCAATCTAAAAATAACCAGGGCTGTCAAAACTCAATTCGGAGGGACGCTTCTACTGATAAGCTCCTGCTTGGGGTGAGCATTTCAGTCGATGTTTTTCCCCTTTTCCCCCTCTTGGCAGTGAATGGGAGAACGAAGCCAAATCATAGAAAGTACACATTTTTGAAATAGTAACTACAAACTGAGTTGAGAAAACAATTACTTTGTGTTGTCAGTTTATAGAGCCTCGACGCATAGTACTTACAAAATAAGTTGCTTTTTTTCAGTCGGTCCGCATATGTAACTCATATGGGCTTGATCAGTTTGATGGTGCCCTAAATTCTGTACAAATTCTGTTTCTTAAAATGAGTGCAACGAAAGCTGAAAAGGGCGTGGAAAGTTGAAGTAAATATCTCCGGATAGTAGCTAAATGGGGGAGGAGGGAAAGGTCCCTCAGTTTTCCTCACCCCAACACAATACCCCGCTTGCTCAGCCGTCCGGTAGCTTTATGTTTCTGTCAGTTTTTTAATTCAGGAATGTCCTCCTGAAAGCCCTTGTGGTGTACCGAAGAAAGAAAGAAAACTTGCAGACTCCATGGTAAGAATCTGATGAATCGGGGGAAGGTTTCAGAAACCATAACATTGCGGAATTCCGTGTGCCATTCTCATTCATTCATTCAACAGCTATTCTCTCTGGTCAACCGCCGACCGGATGGCCCAGTCGAGAGTGCACTGGACTATCACGCGGAAGGTCGCGGGTTCGTACTCCTGCCGGTCCAACACTCTTTCAATAACTGACCGTTGTCCCCATCTTACAACACTCAAGCACCCACACCCTGTTTGAGAAGAATACCGTGTGTGCCTGGTGTTGTAGTCTTTGAGTGTAAAGTGTAAAATTACAGGCGGTATATGTACCAATAGATACTAACCTGCTTCAACAAATGAACAAACAACACAAACCAACAACAACAACAACATTGACGTCACACAACACAAAAACGTACACGCTAATATCTACCTAGTAAAAAAAAAAGATTGCATTTAGCTAAAGCCGCACACAGATAATTCAAGCAAAACATAAAGAAAAAGAACTACTATCTAAAAATAATGAGATAATGATGCAACATTGATATCTGAATAATGGCAATCATGGGGCTTTCCATAGGATTTTCACAGAGAAAACAAGTACAAAAAAGACATGAGAAATTGGCAGTTTTTCGGCAGATTTACTTTGTTTCGTCGAAATTTTCGTGCCAACAACTCTTTTCACTTGCTAACAACAGCTGGTGACGAGAAAGTCTCGAAAAAACGAATTAAATCAAATTGGGCTGCCTGTGGACTCAGTTGAAAATTGCGGCATGCTTTTGCGGAATATATCCTAAAATACCCAACTTTAAGTTAATTGGTTTCTTATCATTGAGCTAATCTGCGTACATTGCTTTCAGCAAATTACCATGGGCAGGCTAAAAAGGCACCTAAAACGTGACCCTGGGAGAGAAACTGTTAGAAAAAAACCGTTCTAGACCCATTCCACATGAATTCATATGTTGGGAACGAGAAACGGCAGCAATGTTGTTGTCTCATGTTTGTCGTCTAAGAATTGGGCTCCAAAAAAAGTTTCTTCCGGTTTGGTTAAAAAAAAAAACGTGATGATGATGTAAAGCTGGCTGTACGGCTGTGAGGATATATATATATTTTCTTTTTCTAATATTTCGTCAAGAACGGCCTGACTGCTACTTTTATTTCAAAAAAATTGTAACGGCATGTCATTTAATTCCCTGAAGAAGTCAGGCGAAGTATTGGAAAAATAAAAATATCTATCCTCACAGCTATACAGACAGCCTTGCATCATTATTTTGTTTTTACTTTACAAATTATTTGCTGGTGAGACCTCCCAAGATCCGGAACTTTTACTTCGTTCTGCTGGCCCTAGCATTAAAAAAATGTGTTAAACAACATGACCGCTGGTCACGTGACTTGACGCACAGTAAGTGCAGCCCGCGCCAGGTGCGGGAAAAGCGATTGACCAAGTGACAATCTCAGATTGGCTGAGAAGTGAATAAGACGCGAGACTTTAAGCCAATCGCCAAGCGCGCCAATGCAAAACTTTGCTCACTAAATTAAAAGTCACTGCAATGAATTTTATAATATAATTTTTCTCAGAAAACGTCTTACAGTCTCATTTCCTACAATCTGACCAAAGGAGAGGAACATCGTGTGCTTGTAAGTAGACAAAAAAAGACTCTCTTTTTTTTGCAAAATCCACCAACCAGAGGCCCTCGTCTTGATTTCCGTAAAAGCGCGGCAAGTTTGAACCAAGGTTCTTCTGTGATTTATCTTTTCATAGATAGTAGCATACGACAAAGGTGGCTGTATCCTGTCACCTGTTGAAGGCCAGGAATTCAAAGGTAATACTTCACAACCTTGTATTTATTTTCCTCTGGCTTTGATG
>OX421451.1:3526232-3531232 GCA_949126865.1 Montipora capitata
TGCTTATGCAAAATTTGTTTCAAGTTACACGCTGCAATGTCATGTGATTCTGGTTCTACTTTTACATATGAACGAAAACTAATTTTCACAAAAAAAACTTTGCACTTACTCGCTTTAAAGAGGAGGTAGACATGAACTCGGAAATGGCCTATGCACGTCGTTGTCCGGGCGAAAACGGCATAGAAATGTATGCAAATGTCAAACGCACGTGCAGGGCGTTCAACAAGTTGAACTTCAGGGGACACGTCGCGGGGACACGTCGCTGCAACATATCCCTGAAACATGTACCCGCAACATTTTCATGTGTGTGCAAATGTTATGATTTTGTTCCTGCTACATGTCCCCGCTACACGACCCTAATGCATGTCGCCTCGGTGTGTACTACACACCTTTTGGTCGCTGCAACATGTCCTTGCAACGTGCTTCGTGTCTGCCCACCTTAATGATGAACTAATCCGCGCGATTTAATCGGCAAAAGGTGTAATAGAATATGTTATTGACCTTGTTCTCTCTTTCTGCTCTGTAAATTACGGCGTTTTTTTTTTTCTTTTTGATTTCTGGTGCTCGGGCAAAAATAGTGCCTGAGAAAAAAATACCCGAGGAAACGATTTTATCAAAATGGTATTGATCTCTCATTTCGCGCCCAGCATTTCTTCGGATCGAGGTTAAATTAAATGATAAGCTGTCGCCTTTAGAGGCATTTGTGTGGTCTTTTAAAGATCTCTCCTTTCAATCTTCAAGTGATGTCTTGAAATCCTATTCCTATTTTAGTCAACTTATCCGCTTTGTTTCATTGCTTTTTAGGGATGGACAACGGGTGAAATTACCGCCTAAATCGGACGGAGGACTGGAGTTGAATCCAGCTTACGTAGAACAGCGTATCCAAGACGCGTTGGAGACTGGGGAAACTGATGAGTTTGAGTTCGGTTACCACAGATTGGAAGTGAAGCGCATTCTTGGAAAAGGCGCTTTTGGTAAAGTGTTTTTAGCCGAAGCGCACGGTATAGGGAAAACTGACCAAACCAGCCTTGTAGCCGTTAAAGTGCTTAATGGTGAGTCTCGTTTCCTCTTTTCTTACTTGTCACAGCCTGTGCGCGGGATAGAAAGTTTTTAAAAATTCTCAAAATGAAGCACTTTCTCTAGCTGGTGGAGGCACAGTCATTTGCAATCTATTGTTTTACAACCCCGGATTCCTGGGTGACCATTCTCAAGGCTACTGCGTGGTCGCTAAGTACGTAAACAGGAAAAATGGCAGGTGGAGGACGCATTTTGACGGTTAATGCTCTCTCTACTCTCACTAGCTACTCTTGCTCAACTTTTCAGTGCTGTGACTTCTTATTATCACCTTTAATGCTGCAACGCCTCCGCCAAAGGCAGTATATTGTGACACGAGCCGACCCCGGCTTGGCGGGTTACGCCAACCTCGTTCTCAGGACCTCTCACTTGGCTTCTAGACCCATCCCAGAAGCCAAGGGAGAGGTCCTGGGAACGAGGTTAGAATTACCCCACCTTCAAGCGTTTACATGGAAAAAACACGACCCCGGCTGGGCAGGTTACCCGGTCTGGCAGACCGGACAACCCACCTCGGTGGGTTACCTCACCTATTATGTAAACGCTAGCCCAGGCTGGGAAATATATGGACAGGCGGGTTACCCCACCTCCATGTAACCAATCCCTTAGATATGATGATACTACTATCACTACCACTGCCGTTACCGCTATCGCTGCCGCTGTTAATAATAACAATAATGATGATGAAATGTTACATTTTAATCGCGCAAATACATGTAAATACATTTTGCTTAGCTTTTACAGCATTATGTAATAATCTCGTGATCTACTGTCAGTTTTAATTATTAACTGTGTATGTATTTTTTTATAGGCTTTTATGAGAAATCTCGTTCTATTATTTTTAATTATATTTATTTATTTATTTATCGTGGCATGCCTGAAAACTAGCTAATAGACCTCTGTACAGTTGTGTGCTTAGTTACCTGGCCTTAAAATGAAAGTGAGGCTGGTGTTGACCTTTTTATGATACAGACCTCCCTCCTTTTCTTATGTTATTGATGTTGTTGTCATGCTATATTCTAATTAGTAAGAATTTACATAAGAAAAGCGAGGTTTCCATCAAAACAAGGTCAAGTCCAGCCTCACTTTCATTCATAGACCAGGTAACTAAGCACACAACTGTAAAACGGAGTATTAGCTAAGACCATTGACCACAAGGTTATTGTATTGTATTGTATTGTATTTTATTATAGTGTCTCAAAGGTTGAAAATACACCCCTCGTGTCAAAAGAATATACAGGGATTAGATTGGAGCAAAACCGTACTCAGAAATGAGGCGGTTTATAAATGACTTTTCAAAATGCGTAGCTACTAGTACATGGTGCATATAACTTCGACATGAAGCTGATAAGCCGCTATACATGAGATTCAATAAGTTGGGTGGAATATTTTAGTTTTCATCGAATCGTCTGAGCCAGTAATAGCAGGCGTAGTTTCACTAAGTGGTGAGTTGGGAGCAAATGCTGTTACGGTAACGGTTTAGTTGGGTAAAGCTTAGTCGCCTTATGCTGGGCTACCAGTGGTGGACAACTCGTGTAGGAAATCATTGTTAGATTTATAACTATTGCATGCCTGCCGCATTTGATTTATAAATGCCTGACATAGCGCAAAGAGAGTTTGTAATATCACCCTGTCTTGTCATGGTGGGTTTCCTGGAATTTGCATCACCCCATCCAAAGGAAACAAAAGGTAAAATATCAAGTGAAGCTATGATCTTCGCAGTTGTGAACGCAATTTTTGCATTTGCGTAGAGAAGCCTGAAAAATTCAGGACTTCAATGGGATTTGAACCCGTGACCTTGCGATACCGGTGCGACGCTCTAACCAACTGAGCTATGAAGCCACTGACGTTGGGATCTGGTCATTTGTGGGTTCTAATGTTGCCGTGAGGAATGAATCAACGATGAAATGATATATTATTTGGATCATATATGAACTACTTTCATATCCGCAGTTCATATATGATCCAAATCATATATCATTTCATCGTTAGGTAAAATATCATAATGATGATTGCCTAATATGCGTGTTTGTGTGAGCTTGAATGAGCTGTGCGTTTGCCGGAAGCGCTGCACAGAGTGGAAACTCATTCAGTGCCTTTGTTTTAATTGGCAGAAAAAGCAAATGATGATGAAAAAGAGGATTTCAAGATGGAGATTGATTTCATGAAAACGCTCGGGCGGCACGAGAATGTCGTGACCATGTTAGGATGTTGCACTTTGTACCCTCCTTTGTGTCTGATTGTGGAATATGTACCCCACGGAGATCTACTGCACTACCTCAGAAATCTCAGAAAAACGGTAAGACGTAAACTGAAGATTGACAATTCAACCAACCAATCAATCGATCGATCGATTCATCAATCCATCCATGCAGCCACCCATCCTTCGATGGGATGGATGGATGGATGACTGGATCGATCGATCGATCGATCAATCAATCAATCAATCAAAGCGATAGTACCACATGAAGACAAAAAAAGCCACTAAACGGTTTTGAAGTGGCCTGGTTTTCAAAAATCACTTCAAATCTTTAAATTATCGAGCTCGTCCCGTGTAGAGACTATAAAATTTCTTATTCTTTAGTTTGAGATGCAGAATCGTAAGCTACAAGGAGACAATATAGACGAATTGAAATACGGAGCAAAAGGCACTTCATCGGAACCTGACATAACCAGCACCGGATCTGTGATGGAGCCAAGATACTTCCAGCGCCCATTAGTGGCTTCGCTCAGTGAGGCGGTAGGTGCAATATCCGTGAACTCTTTATGGCAACAACAACAACAACAACAACAACAACAACAACAAAGAAAAAGAAATAGTGCTTTGGCACGATGTGGACATTGCGCAAGTTCAGTCCTGTCGTGGTGCAGATGTGCAGCTTATCAAATGAACGCCCTTTTAAATAAGCGTCCCAAATTGTCCCCTTACTTTGTCTTTAACTTCATCATCTCTTACCTCCGGAAATGCAGGCAATAAATGTCAGTAAATTAAACACAAATACTTCAAGTAAGATAACGCTGATCTTAAAACACCCATAATTCTAATGCCAACCCCACGATCTGATGCCTATAGAACAGCCGCGGGAATGCTATAATCCGTTTTTTTAAAGAATTAACAGTAAAAACTAAACTCTTTGCGTTTATTTTTCTCGACTGATAAATTTCTCTATTAGATGTGTTTGACTTTTTAACCGAAACATCAGGGAATCGATCCTATACTAGGGCCCTTTTCTTGAAAGCCCAAGACTTTTCAGGCATGTATCCCTCTGTACCTTCAAAAGGAAAACATCTCAAGGCATGAAATTTGGCAAATATTTTAAGCGGCCTTCACACGGCAAACTTGAGTTTGCAAACTCAAGTTGGTGTGTGTGAACGGCACAAAAACAGTCAGCAAACACGTTGGCAAACTGTTGGCGACAAATAGAACTTGTCTCTATTCTCGCCAATAGTTTGCCAACATGTTTGACAACTGTTGTTGTGTCTTTCACACACACCAACTTCAGTTTGCATTTGCCAACACGAGTTTGCAAACTTAAGTTTGCCGTGTGAAGGCCGCTTTAGGGAGGGTTTTTTTCTGTTCTCGACAACATGTTCAAAGCGGAGTTTCTCATAATAAACGAATCTAGGTTTCACAAATTGCTTTTCGGAACACAAAAGCCCTCGGAATTTTTACGAAAAGGGTTCCACTTAGCATAGTGATTTTCAAAAATATCCTTGTATCATTCCTAGGCGATCTTGACAATTCCGGATGAGGCAGATGATAACTCACAGACATCAAGTAAACGAAGTCTTCTAAGACGATCTAAATCGGAAGATACACAGCTGTGTATTAAAAACACCTTTGTAAGAGTAAATAAATTTATATACTGATCTCTCTAAGCTATTTAATCTTATGATATTACGAAAAGTCTTAAATGTCAAATCTTTAA
>OX421451.1:3536232-3546232 GCA_949126865.1 Montipora capitata
GAAAAAACCAGATAACTGTTCGGACGAAATGTAAATATGTATTTGTCATATTTTCGATTAATACTAATTTTCGCTCTTTGATAGAGCACCGACAACTCGAAGATCAAAACCGAAACAATTTCGAAGTTCAGTCTGTCAATATGAGTTCATCGTTTATTACTGGATTCCATATCATTCCAGTTTTCATTATCTGACAGTTTAAGAGCAATTTTTAGATCGTCAGAGCCTTGTTTAAATGGATTGTTTCTTTTTCCGTCCAGTTATCAAATCATGCTGGCTTGCTGGACACGTGACTTTGAAGAACGGCCCTCGTTCCAATCCTTGAGTGAACAGTTGTTCGATATGCAGAAATATGAGCACCCATACGTTAATGTGGATCCCACGCAAGACTTTGCGCTTCCCCCCACTGCAGGCCAAGGTGAGAAAAACAACAATTCATTCATCAATCCATTCACTCATCCACTCATCTGTACGTCCCTCCGTTCATGCGTTCGTTCGTGCGTGCTTTCGTTCATTCGTTTGTTCTTTTGTTCTTTCGTTTGTTAGTTCGTTCGTTCATTCGTCCATCCATCAATTCTTCATTTCTTCATGCGTTATTCCGTCGTCTTACTTTTCCTGCTGTTTCCCTCATACAGAGGTCGTACATAAAAAAGAACTCACCCTTCAGGTTCTCGCGTTTGCCTCATAAACTGTTGGCCTCATTTCCCAGAAAGAAAAGGAAAGCCTTCACCTGGGTACGCCCCTTAGGGTGCGTTCGATTGACGCCATTCCGGAATAAGAATACGCGGAGTGATGATTTAAAACGGTATGTCTGGCGCTTTTGAAGCAACAAGGATAATAAAGATATGCTTAAAATAGCATTTTAGCTGATGTTTGACAATTTTATATGTGAATTTCCTCAAAAACGAAGGATTTCTAACTTCTATTCCATGTATTCCTATTCCGGAATATGGTCAATCGAACGCACCCTTAATTTGGCCTTCTGTTCCTTATTTCTGAATGATAAATTCTAGTAAGGAAATCAGTCGAAAGCTCAAACAACCATCCATCTATCAATGACTAACACGGTAGAGCAGTTTACCACTTCATTGATGAAACCAACAGCTTATCTTCGTCATCAACCTTGATGGATGGATACATTTAATTAAGAGTTTTTCAGTAAAAAAACAAAACAAAACGATATCAATATGTGCAAAAAGCATAAGTATAAAACTGAATAAGACAAGATGCTACGGGCCTACACTTTGTTTGAAGGATTTTTTAGCCGATTTTCTTTAAAGTTTACAGTATATCAGTGTTATTCATGTTAGTATCCACAGATACCGAGTTCGAATCCCACTTGCCTGGGTTGCCTTCTCCTAGAAGTGCGCAGGCGCAGGCAAATCGCGACCCCTCAAAAATTTTTAATAATAAAGGAAGAGTCAGAGCCGAATCTTATACTTTGTTCTTTGTTAGCCTTATGATCATTAACATCTGGTTCAAAACCCGTTTAAATACATGATAATAGTGCCTTTTTTCGTGCATTTCAAATTATATACTCTGCCTGTTTTCGTTCTTAAACTTGTTCATTGTATAGCACAACAAACTCAGTCTGTCCTGGGATTTCGATCCTGTTATTTTTTTAGATACTGTTGGGAATCTTATCAGTTTAAGCGACGGCACATTCAGTGGTGGTGTAGACAGTGATTCAGAGTTATCTGTGCCCGCAATGCAACCCGGTCACTCGGTAGGTGGACCAGCTTTTCATGACCACAAAGAGATTTAGCGTTCCGTTTAAGTGAAACGACAAATGGCAGGCGGCTGCTGTTGGTCACAAAATCAAGAAAATTCTCTTATTCTAACTTGTGTTTTTTTCTGAGCTAAAATCGAACAAATTTCTTTGATTTTCGGGAAAACGTAAATGTCGCCCAGGGCCCGGTTGTTCAAAAGCTGATTAACGCTAATCCCAGATTAAAAATTAACCAAGGAGTTTATTACTCCAGTACTAAATGCTGTTCAACGTTGATATTTGGCAAAACTTTACATTAGAAGAAGTCAATCTTGAAAAACAAAAATAAGCAAAACAACCTTTCACCAAAAAGTTGAAAACATGAAACAAAAGTTTACGCTAATCCTGGATTAAGCTAATCAGCTTTCGAACAACCGGGCCCAGACGTTTGCCGTTTGTCGTAAACGCGGTGCTTAACTTCTGTAGTTAGCACAAATGATCGTTATTGTGGAGCAGTTTTTTATGGCGCATTTTTAGTGTCAAAATTCAAACATGCCATTATTCAAACTTTGAATTCGACAATTCAAACATTCGATTCGCTGCAGGTACAAAAGACAGGTCACTAGTCACAGATCATTGTTTTACCAACACAGAAAGAATCCTAAACATTCATCAAAGCTAACCTTAAGCCTAATTGAATTGAATTGCCAAATAGTACCAGAAACTCATGAGTTTCTGATAGTACCGAACTGAATGTTTGAATTGTTGAATTGAAGGTTTGAATAGCTAAATTGAACGTTTGAATTGCCGAATGCACCTTTGAATTTTGACATTAAAAATTAAGCCTGTGCATGAACCAAAAATCAAAGTTGGCCAGAATCAAACAAGACGTAAGTAAACCAAATGAACATTTTATAACGTGTAACAAAGACGTGCACGTTGTACAGTATGGGCGAAGAATCCTGTAAGTATTTTGGTACGAGCGATTTGAAGTAAAGACAGAAAATGAACGTTTCGTTGTTGTATACTTACGTACTC
This sequence comes from Montipora capitata, assembly GCA_949126865.1. NCBI lineage: Eukaryota > Metazoa > Cnidaria > Anthozoa > Scleractinia > Acroporidae > Montipora > Montipora capitata. The sequence goes on from OX421451.1 coordinate 3,538,979, forward strand.
TTGAAAACCTTAAATTGGGTTTTTTCACGTCGTTAGGGAGTGTAAGAAACCACGACGGCTACGGCGACTAAATATAAGTTTTGAGCTATTCTAAGTATTTCATGATTATTCCATCTTGTTTATATTATACAATATCGGCGAAGTGTCCTATAACTGATGAATGAAGGGGTAGTTTCTAAAAAAACTGTGGTTCTGCGTCGGTGGGGAAGTAGTATACAAAAATTTGGTTTTATCGACGGAGTTGATAATGTAAATTGGCCACCGTACAGAGATTTTAAAAGCTGACGTTTCGAGCGTTAGCCCTTCGTCAGAGCGAATCGAGGAAGCTACGCTATTGGTGGTAACATGGCAACGTGAAAAATAGGAATATATTATAAATTTGATATTAGGATGTCTGGTGTTAAGAAAATGCTGAAAACTGGCCGCAGTGGCTTCACTGTCGAACAAAGAAAATGTGTCATCCACATATCTAAACCAAATGGAGGGACGAGAATCTACATTAGCCAACCATTTCTGTTCAAAGTCACACATGAAAATGTTAGCTAATACTGGGCCTAGCGGAGACCGCATTGCAACGCCATCGATTTGATCGTAATAATGACCATCAAATACAAAGTGGCTTTTCTTCGTTGCAAACTCGAGCAAGGTTTTGAGGACATAAAATATATTAGCAGGAAAAGAAAACAAACAGCGGTTACAAACATTTTCATTTTATACTTGACGTTTCGCCCGGGGTATGCTGCAACATACATCATCAGAAGTGACGGTTAAAACTGTTACACAAAAATTTTAAAACTTGAGCGAGGCAATGGTGACTAGTTACAAAGTATAATAACAAAATCGTAACTTCCGGTAGTTGATACTTCCGGAAATGAAAATGAAAATGTTTGTAACCGCTGTTTGTTTTCTTTTCCTGCTGAAATTGAAATGGCCAAAGAGCAAAAATATTTAGGAATATATTAGTTAAATGAAAAGCGTAATATATTCCTATTTTGGGAATTGTGGGTTACGTCTAGTTTTTATAGTAGAGTAGGAGCTACGCTATTGGTGGTAACATAGACCTTATTCATAAATGGCGGTCAATATATAATTCTTTTGTCGAAGTGCAAATTAGCCTACCAAGCCTCGACACCATACAGTGAATTGAAAAGAATTCTTGCTCTAAAATGAGGCTTAGTAGGCTAATTTGCACGTGGACAAAAGAACTATAAATGTGACCGCCATTTATGAATAAGGTCTATGGCAACGTGAAAAATAGGTATATATTAGTTGAATGAAAAGCGTTATATATTCCTATTTTTCAAATTTTTGTCCTATAACTGGATTGGTACGGACGGATTTGAAGTAAAGAGTCAGACTGAAAGATTCAATGTAGTTTGTCCACCTTAAATTGGTCATTCCACCCAGCAGTTTTTACGAGTATGGGAGAGAAATATTCAAAAATGCGTGCTGCACGTGCAGCACGATCATTTAGGTTCTTTTGACCAATAATATCACGGCTTGTTGGCGTTTGCGTCGTCGTTGCCGTAGCCGTCGTCGTTTCTTAGGGTGCGTTCGATTGACCGTATTTCCGGAATAGAAATACTTGGAATAGAAGTTAGAAATCCTTCGTTTTTACGGAGATTCACATTAAAATTATCAAACACTTGCTAAAATGCTATTTTAAGGACGGTGCCTACTATTGTTATTGCGCATACGTTCTGCGCATCTTGAGATACTCGGATTTCCTATCGGTGATGCTTACTAATACAGGGATATTTTTGTGCGGTTCAAAACTATCCGTAGAAAGTACATCTTAGTAAGTGCTCTTGGTATCCAAAAAGAAAATTGGGCGTAACCATGCATTTTTGAGACATAATTAAGCTTCAATTTGAGAAAGAACGCCATACATTGCTTTGTATTTTACAGCTTTTTACAAATATTGTTCATCAATTATCTTTACCCCCAATTTTCTTTTTTGATTTCAGTAACACTTGTTAAGATCTACATTTCCTGCATAATCACACACCGGGGAAAAAATATCTTTAATTAGTAGGCACCGTATCCTTGTTGCTTTAAAAGCACCAGAGATACCGTTTTAAATCATCACTCCAACGTATACTTATTCCGGAATAGGGTCAATCGAGCGCACCCTTAAATTCCCTGGCCCCGGTTGTTCGAAGGGTGGATACCGCTATCCAAGGGATAAATCACTATCCACTGGATAACTCAATTGGTTTTGCTAGTGCTTATCTGCTGGATAATGCATGATTTATCCGGTGGATAGCGTTTATCCACCTTTTGAACAACTGAGGCCTGATGTTTTTCAGAGTACGTCAAAGAAATGTGGAAAAATGCACATTTGCAATATCATCTTCCAACTTAACGAGCCCTAACATCAAACAATAGTCCATTCATCAGACTTTCTTTCAACGTAAATATACAACAGCGAGTCGTTAATTTTCTATTTTCCTCGCAAAACAGTTCGCACTAATCCATTTAGAACACTTTGCCATATTTTACAACGTGAGTGAAATGAAATATGCTCAATACTTGCGATAGCGTTATCACTGTCTTTGCTCAAATTGCCTATTAGCTGAGAATGTGGCTAGAAAGTTGTGAGCCAACAAGCAACTGAACCAAGACAAACGCAATCGTAAAATTGTTTTAAATGGGCACTCCATCAAAACACACTCTTCTACTTTTATTCTTATTCATGGCAGATTCCTGTTAAACCCGATCCTCAAAATGACGTGCAGCCACCAATCGACTTTGAAAACGCTGGCTACGAAAATTCACATTCTTCGTCTCAAGATCTCTCTGTAAATGACCAAGAAGATGATGGGAATTTTTTCGTTGAATTTCCTGAAAGAAGTGTTATATCAGGCGAATCGCCTGTTTAAAAAAATACGCTATTTGCTTGAGTACGGCATTTTAAGTAACAATCCTTATGTCGAATAGTCGAGGATTGTGCAAGACGAACTATTTCCTTCATCGTCACTACTGAACAATCTAGAGTCGTCGTATGATTGTTTTAGTGTTTCAACGAGACTTGTCAGTACTGCTGAGCTGATGTCGGCTTCAAAGAAACGATACACGAGTCGATGGGTATCGCGTTCCTTAGATACAGCTGCAACGAAGGAAATAGTGAATGTGGTTTTAATGAGAGTAACTTTTGAAAGAAGCACAGTAAAGACAGCGGGCTGTCCCTCTGTGTTGTCAATATTTACCACTAAAAAATCCACCTATTTAACCCCAGGGATGCCATCCTCTGGAGATCTAAAATCTGGAGATATATTCCATCTGGTCTCCCCAACCCCCCCCCCCCCCCCAACGATTAACTCACCCATTCCCCCTTCCCCCCAAAAAACGCACTCACCTAGCCCTTCCCCCCCAGCAGTCCTTCAGAATACAAGAATAATCTATTTTGAACAGGAAATTTGCGGGAAAACAGAGCACTTATGTCGATAATTTTTATTGGTTAAACGGAAAGATCTGATCAATCAATCGTTTATATGGCTGTGATAACAAACAGAGCTTTGTTTTGTTCAGAGATGAAGAAATGCATCAAGAAACAATGAAACGAGTTTGAAAAAATCAATTTTTTTTAACTTGGGGATACAATTTGAGCCTACAATGGAGCAAAGTCTCCAGAGTCGTTTTTATCCGGGAGATTTGATGACCCGTACGGGAGACCGGGAGATTCGTTCCGTATCCGGGAGACTCCCGGATAATGCGGGAGAGTTGGCATGTATGTAACCCTCGAGGTAGGAGTGAACAAAAGAAGCCGTTTAGTGCAATAAATAATAACAATGCACTCGCAGGATTAGGCTGGAGAATTACTGTCAACTGTCAATGGAAATAATGCTTCTCCTCAAAGGAAATTCGTCCTTACCTAAGAACATAACATCTAGGTAAGAGTGAATTGAAAATTTCAGTCAGGCTTAACCTCAACATTGCATTATGTTCATCAAACATAAAGCTTAAGTTCAAACGGTTAAGCAATCTTAAGTTTCCTGGAATAGTGTAGGATAAATCTCTTTCTTTTTGCGTTCACTGGGCTGACGAGTAAGGGGAAAAGAGGCCTCTTCCATGGATCGGCACCCTTCAAACCGCATGCCCCATGATATGTTTGCTGACTGTGACTTGAGCCCGCTGCGTCGAAACTCACTGTGCTGAGCATGTGTGGCGGTTACATAGCGACCGAATCTTCACGTGACATTTAATGTTGTGTGGGCTCACTTAACAACAGCGGAATTACTATAAAGGAATGCGCCGGACACAGTGGGCTCAAGTCACAGTCAGCAAACATTTCATGGGGCATGCGGTTTGAAGGGTGCCGGCCAAGGTTGTGGACGGCGGTTGGATCAAAGTGAGTTTCGACCCATGATAGAGCCAAACGGCAAACGGTTTCAGCATCGCTGTTCAACAGAATGGAACGGATGTTGACGCCGTTTTCTCGAGCCTTTAAAGTGCTACTATGATCAAAAATCACTTCCTTTTTTTTCTTCAGATTTTGAAAGCGTGTTCGCTTAACACCTAACTGGCAAAATTTTGAGGTTTGAGTTTTATCCAAAGGCTGTTTATTTTGAGTGTAAGTTTTGGATTTCACGGTCCGCCATTATTCACGTTCAAAACTGACCGATTGGCCCTCAGAGGGTTGGATCTAGGGAAAATGACGTCATTTACCCACTAGCTTAAAATTTCAGCGTGTAAACGCAATTTATTATATATGCAAAACACGGGTTTTAAAAAACTCCCGTGCTGCATATTAATTCAGCCGCGTACACACGCATTGCATTCTTAAACTAGTGAGTCTTTGACGTCATTTACTCCTCGACCCAGCTATCTCAAGATTTTAAAGTAAGTAATGACGTACCAATAAATCAGAAAATTCCAGTTAAAATAAAAAAGTGTCTTTTTAAAATCAGAACTTAAAACTTGGGTCACTTAGTGTTTAGTTAACATAGTTTTGAAATCCAAAGAAAAAAACACAATTGTTTTTTTGGTCGTAGTGGCACTTTAACCTTTCTATGTGGGGCGGCACTTCAATATGGAATCTACGGTATCATTTCTTATCTAGATGTAATCGTGAAAGAAATGGTCTACGCAAATGTCACGTATTTCATACAAATACGCACCTGTACGTACCACATGGAAGAGAAAATGACTGCTACTGTCAAATATATGCTTAACGACCTAGGAACGGATTAGAAGGAACCGAACTACGCTGGCAAGAAAGGGGTTGTCACATACAGTCTAATAAGATAGTCCTCGCCAAATTTGAAACTGATGCCTTTTCACGTGCCCCTTACCAACCCTACACATGGTGGCAATATATAGATGATATTTTAATGATATGGACGCACTCACTGGACAGCATCAACACTTTCACAATTTATCTCTGGCATCCGCCCTACTATCAAGTTCATATGCAACCATTTCGTCAAATCTTTACCCTTTTTAGATGTTAACGTCTCCATCCTCAAGGGGAAAGTCGCCACTGACCTTTATACTAAACCTACCGATAAACATCAATACTTAATTTCATATGCGACCCCATATAGACTTAAGGTGCCATCCCCTTAGATCTCAGACTACACCGCCTTTGTTTCACTGACAACTGATCTGCATGCGCCTTCATATCTTATGGACAGAACACTTACACATTTCACTGTACAGGAGAAACCACGTCTATAATTCACCACATCGACTGCAACTCTAAAACGTAGTTTACCTAATGCAGTGCAAGCACTGCAACAAACAATACACCGGTGAAACTAAACGACCACTCAAAGACCGCATCAACGAATACCGCAGACCATTTGACAAACCTACTAACACTTTCAAACCCACCACAGTTTCAGGACCCTTTTCTCACTAATAATCTCACCACTAATGATATTTCCCCTATTCCACTAGAACTCATAAATTGCACACTCTATATTAGTATACGCAAAGCTAGAGTGACAAAACTCATCACCGGAGGTGACACTCTTCAACCACCGGGGGTGACACTCTTCAACCCTCAGGCTTAAATAAAAAATTAAAAACGAGATGTCATCTTATGTTATTTTCTTTAATTTATCTTTTTCATATTATGTCATACGTTCAGAATTTATTGAAATTTTGATGGAGCAATTATTCCATTCTCGCTTGCTGGAGATGAGACTGGCCTCGTTGGCCGATTTACCATCTCATATCCAACGCGCGCTGCTCATGGAATAAATTGTTAAATATCTCGCGAATGTATACGTACAGTACAAATAAGTGTTGTCGCTGTTAAGCTGGTTTGCTTGTAAATGCTTGCGTAGTACTTATTTGTAAGCTCAAGAAGAATGATCAAGAATTACCTCTAATGTTCTTTATAGAGAAGCCAAATGGCTCATAAGTGCGGTGCTTTGAAATGCGCATGCACCATCCTTCCCGTTGTGTTTTCTGATGATGGATCTGTTTTTATCTGCGTCGACACTAAAGACAACTTTAATATCGTAGAGTTGAAAAGTGACGCTAAATAAGAGCAATTCATAAATTGAATCAACAAGAAAAGAAATTGTTAGAGAGCCTTATATTTATAAGGTAAATGAAGTTTTTAAATCCATTTTTCGATACTATAGTGATAGTTACACTTTTCTTATAGAATATATGCGGACGTTTTCTTTGGCAACTCAGTGCCAGTCGATCTGATTGCACCGGCTAGGCAGTGTGCTCAAGTTATCTTTTTCTGAGCAAACGGGCCAATGTAATTTTTAATTATTTTTTTAAACATAATTGGATTCTCGACTTGTATTTGAAACATGAACCACAGGAAGTCCCTGAACTTAAATAATGTCGTAGTAATGTCAATAAGCGGCAATTATATGTATACTGGTGCGGTAGTCTAAAATTGCTGCCCGCATTTTTCCTCGGAGAAACTTATTTAAAACGTTTCCCTGAAGATGCAACGCCTAAAGCTTTCCTGAAATTGATAATAATTAAAAGAAGGAGGAAATAAACGCGGGTTCAGCAAAGACAGTTTTTTAAAATAATGTTGCTGGAGGAAAATATAAAAATCCTATCCGCAATAAAAATTGGAGCTGCAATATTTGTTAAGCAAATCATGGGGTCCCCGAGGCAACAGATATAGCACTTAAGAGAAAAATATGAAAGGAATTAGCAGCGGCAAGTCATCAAAACGCTGTCGGAAACTGTTGCTTTCTACATACCCATCGCAAGGAAGCACGATTTTTCGGAATCTGAGGCCTTCTAGGAAGCTTTGTTCTTCTTGGGGCTTTG
>OX421451.1:3551232-3571232 GCA_949126865.1 Montipora capitata
TTCACGAATTTGGGTTACAAGGCGAAAGGGCCGGGATTATCAGTTCACACGGCTTTTAAAATTCTACTTTGTGCATTCTATACTGATGCTTCGCTTGTTCTAATATTGATCCTCGTTATGTTTACAAACATATATGAGTGCCCTCAGCTCCTTATGCAGTCCATCCGCCAACTGAGTTAGTTGGAACTACGCAAATCCCAGTTCGCCCAGTGTACCATGTTTTACCGACATTTTTCTCGCGTGTCTTTCGGGCGATTTTCTTTACTTTTAGGTTCCGTATGTAATAAAATAAGTAGAATAAGGCGCTTGCGGCATAATCGTCGAGAAGGAATGCACTTCCGTACTGATTCACAAGTCGGGGCGCTCTTGAAACACAGGCTGTATCTTTCTTCAGTTTCACACGAAACTAAAATCGTTGTTGCCAGGTTTCTTTCGATACTGAACAACAGTTCTGACTTTGGGTGTTCTGTTGTCGATGCAGAACATGTAAACAATGCCAGCAATAACCATGATGCCAGAGAGTAGTCCACCTGCTAAGACCAGCGACAAAAACTTAACACTCGCTTCAAGCTCCAGGGTTTAAAAATAAGCCGAAGCCAGTCGACAGAGGGCTTCAAAACGTACTATGCAAAGGTCTTCAAGGTCTTCGAAGAGATTTTAATGTTCTCCTGTAAATTTATGAGTGGCATTAAGTAAGAAGGTCTAAAGAAATTTGACAGTCTCTGTCTGGGTTAGATTTTGTTCGTTAAAATACAATGATATATAAAAAAATATTAGAGTTTAAAGTAACGTGAAGAGGTTTCTGCCAATAAGTTTCCTAGCAACTTCCTTTAATAATTTGTATAAATTAGCTTGAAAAAAAAAAAGAAACTTAAGGAAAGCCGAACTGCAAGTAGTTGATTAACAACACTTGATAACAAAATCAACAATTGAAACTCAAATTTCCCCCTCATAATTTTACATGTAAAGCAAAACTTCAATTCAGTTTCTAAGAGCTTCGAACTTATTAAAAGCACTTAAAGCTGTTTTCCCATTGAAAACTGCACTCTAGATAATGGGATTGTGTTTCCTTTGTTTAAAAAGAAAAGAAAGTCAAGTTAAACGAAAATTATGTTGAAACTTGTTTTTGTTTATTTGGCAAGAAAAAGAGTGGCTGACGGGCCAGCATGCTAATGTATTTCTTCTTTATACACTGCAAAGGATGGATTATCGAATGTACGTTGTCTCCGCCGGTATATGTTTGAAATATTTAATGTTGCTTTCTTGCAATTACTGGAAATGTGATAAAAATATAAAGATCCATTTGGTCGAGTGCTTTGCATTAGCGCTTTTCTCTTTTCCGAGGAAAATATCGTGACGCATTATGAAATTAAAAATATTACCTTGACCGTACAAAACAAAGATAAAACAAAAGCAACACAGGATTCTTTTTAGTTTTTTCTCTGGTCTAACTGCCTGTTTTTGCTATTGAATTATCTCGGCAAACAAGATCGTCGAGTTGTTTCATTGTTAAAAGAATGGAGGATAATAATTGGTCGGGAAAACCCAACTTTGGCGGCGATCCTTCCGCGATTTTGCAAGATAAGTTTACAAGTTAGAGCATATTGTCCAAAGAAGAGGACCGAATTCACTAAGTAAAAGGGATTCTTCGGATAACATTTCTTGTATTTTACCTTAGCGTTTTGTCGCAACTACTTCCAATCTTGAACTATCATCACAGTGAAACACTGCCAGATCCCGAAACTTTTTGTATGTGTTCTGTAATAATTGAGTGGAGTGTTTTATGAATAACTCCGCTGGGAAGAACATACACTCCGAGCACCGATCGAAAATCAATATTTTCGCGGATTGGCACCAATATGACGTCAACTCTGAACTCTCATACGTAGTCATAGCAACCAATTCTAACAGTTTTCGTGGATTTCCTATGAATTGACGCATTTATTTGCAATATTGTTTATAGAAAAACGAAATAGGAATCGATTTATTCAATTGATAACACTTACTGTTAAAAAACAATTATTCAAATTGGAAAGAAATTGGTATGTATTTTTTTACAGCGCATAGTTATGAACTAAAATAAACTAACGCAAAATATTATATGACTAGAACCACATCCCACTCTGTGGTTGGCTACCTGAGCGATCTTGACCTCACGCTTGGTCAATAACCTATACGTATTGATTTTGTTTTTCACTGTCTTACACGGTATCGAAATTATATAAAGTGGGCTCTCAAGAAAGATACGCCTTAAAAGTAGATCTAAGGTAGATGACTTTACCTAATCCCAAACAAACCGAGCTTAACATGAATTTTCATTTGCATGTATTCTTCATGAATGTTTCGTTCATTGGGAAAAATGAAATATTAATCACCAACAAGAATCTGACTCCCGATAGAGTGTTTTTGCAAAATATTAATACCGCTGAGCTACACTGAGAAATGGGTAAGAAAGGCTTTTTCGCAAAACCAGCCTGTAAATGAGAAGTGGGCTAAGGAATTCGTCATTGGCTATCCGTGAGGATTTACTAAATGTGCCGATTTCCACCCTTAAGCTTTCGACAGTGTTCTCTAAGATGCACGAAGGGGCTTAATGATTTCTGATAAGCCCCGGGCATCGATGAAAAGCAAAACTAAAGTGCTTTTAAAGCATTTTGTTGAGTTTTCCCAGTTATTGTGTCATGATAAATTTAAATGCAGGTATGAGTCTATGAGAAGCTAATCTCGCGCGAATAAGATTATGTCAATACATTTCAATGACCAGATATTAAACGCTACAAAATGAATTACGCTCGAGATGATGGCTACGTCTTGTTTAATTCAGCGTGCGGTAAAACTGACTCTCGCGTTAAATTGAATCAATTTTGTGGGTGACCAATTTGACAATTCGAAGATATTTTATCGTCGGAAAATTGGTTTCATGAATCATCTGGGCATGAATAAGCCACTTCAACACTCTCAATGCTGGAACCACCATTAAAACAATCAATCATCTCCTTACCTTTCTCTTCGGAATCACTTGGAACGTACATTCAACACATTTTTAAAATCAGTAAGTGCCGTGCATGACCCACCATCTCAAAGCTTCCCCGCAATATGTCGCTTGTTTTTATCTCTTTGGTGGTTGCCGACAAATAAACTATGCCAAACTATTCAATCTATATTGGTTAGCCCTGTATGAGATGCGAGGGAAGGTTGAGGGCCAGGTGGGGTGGGGGGCGCTTGTAGAAAACATAGCACAAGATTTATATCTTAGATGACACGTGACACCACGCCATCCTGGTAGTTTCCTCGCGTTTGCCTATACATTCCATGTATAATGAAAGGCGAATATACTATTTAAACTGAAATATTACTGCTCTTTTTTACACCGACGAAATTTATCCCCTACCCCTTCCCCCAGGCTCTCGAGAGACAAGAATGCAGGTGTTTCGGTTGTCTTGAAAACTACGCAAAGCCATATGTGTTGCACGGTGCGTGCCAGCGCATTTTCAAAACCTAACACCTTCGGCCCAGATTATGAAAAAGAACACATTATTCGAAGTCAATTTGGGTTCGCAAACTAAGGATGGTATACTACTTCATCAGCTTCCTGTCGCCAATTATTAATCTCCATGACGAATAAAGAGGTTGAACAAATCTTCTGGTAGAAAATTAATTCCGTTCCTGTCGTGAAAAACAAAACCCGTCGAATTGACCAAGCAGCGTTTTTGTTTTCCTTGGAATTTTCTTTCATGAAAGTCATCGTTAGATACAATTACAAATTTCTGGGGGATGAAAGAAAATGCTGATTATGACTCAAGGCCATGCGTCGATTGGTAAAAAGTTTGTGAATTAACTCCTGAGCAAAAAAGAATCTTAATTTAATTTTCAGGTGTTTTCACATATTGTTTTGACTATCCTGGTGTGCCTTGCATTTAAAAGTCAAATTTAATTTTATGGGATAGCTACAAAGTTTCCGAAATGTAGGGATCTAAAGTAAAAATATTATTTCATGCACTCTTGTCGATGCGTCTCTACTGCGACATATAAATATAAATGGCTCTCCCTCGTTGTATCCGTCCATGTTGGACCAAACGAATTTATTTCGCCAGAGATCGGTCTTAAACGTCGCCGTATCGACGTATAGTTATTAACTTGTCATTTGCGCATTGTGATCGGTTGGAAGAATCACGACACAACTTGTTTTTGACCAACCAGCACTGAATTTACCCGCGTAAAATTCCCCGCCTTCAGTACCAGCAATGCGCAAGCGCTATTTCCTTCAAAAAGCTTCAAGGTAGATCTGGTCACGGTCTCCTTTAGCATTTTAAGCAAGAGCCGATACAACGTAGATTTGATTTTAGTGGTGTACTATATTTCGGCTGGCCAAACCAGCCTTCTTCAGGTACAATGAGAGTTTACATTGAATTGCTTCTATGTACATATATATATAGTAAATGGATGTTGACGTAATACTGGAAAAAATGTGATAAAACATGGCAGTTACAAAGATTTTGAATTCAAATACTAAGAGTCACGGAAAAATAACGGAAATCACTCAAAATAATAAACTGAAATCTAATACGTTTCTTCGCGGATTTTAAGGCCCTAATGGGATCAATTGTCCTGCCTTTTAAAATTAAGAAGGCTTCCCTGGCCTTACGGATCGAGTCTCTGTTAGAAAATATTTTTTCGATAGGAATTAATTGCATGTCCTTGGAGATGTTGTGGGGAGAGGAGAGGAAATGTTCTGCGACTGTAGTAGGTTTGGATTTGGTGTTAGCGTTATCTAAGTGCGGCGGTGTTCATTAAAATGGTCTTTTAAACGTGGTTTAGTTTCTCCTATGTACTGTAGATGGCATCTGTTGCATTGAATCATGTAGATAAGGTTTTTAGTTCGCAAGTTATGTGGAAATTAATGGAGCGCGTTTCGCCAGTAGAGAAGAATTTGTAGTTGGTTAGTCCATGAAAAATGTAAGAACAGGTAGCGCAGTTTTTGCCACAGCGAAAAGGACCGGAAGGAAGTGTGGAATTAGAATGAGTTACATTGGGGGACAGTTTAGCTGTAACCAGCATTGCACTATATTTGAATTAAAAGGGGCGCAGCAAGAGTTGAAACGCTGGACACACTACAGTTGCAATTGCCAGTATATCTAGGTGCGAAATTACAATACGATAATCTTTATTTATCAAGGGAAATCGCATTAACCATAAATTATGTAACATACAACCCTCAATTGCTGACAGAGAAACAGCAGTCAAATCACGATTAGACTCGCTTGTGCTATTTGCAACCTCACGGTCGTTTCCTCCATTTTTCTTAGGGATTTGTTTAAGAATTCAGTGAAATCGTATTTGGGAGTTTCGGACTCAGAATAAACGATTAAATAAAATGTATTTGGGACCTGGATGTCCGAAGGGCCTATGCAGGATCCAGTTCCATATTCACAGGCAAACTGGTCTAATATCTGATAAGAATGCTAATTTTACGGACAGTCAAATCTGTGGGCCGCTTTAATTTGTTATGTGCTTTGGACCGTTTGCATGTATGTGTTTTTTTGCACTTCTCTGTGTTATTTGTTTGTTTCTTTTTACATAATATCTGTCCCAACAGATTTTCTTGTTAAAGTCCACGTTCAAGAGCTGATCTGTGTTAGTTTGACTGTGCTGTCTCAGTAATCCATTTCAATCAATTCTTACTGTTAATAAAGGGCAAAAATAATTCTAGAACAGTGTGTTGCCTTTTAAAATTGTTCATGCTCTAAGAGCACCCTTTGTTTTAAATGATCTGTTTTAAAGAGTTTGTAGTTTCTGCCTTTAAAATCTTTCGATAAAACCTTCTAGCGTTCGTTTCATCTCACACGCTGTTAGGACTGGTAATTAATGTGTGATAACTACAAGACCCAGTACTTTGTTTTCCTGCTCTGAAAGTTGCCGGAACATCTGAGTCCCCCATGGAGCCTCCAAGTGGTGTGAAGGGAAGTGACATGCTAACTGCATTGCTTTCAATCTCCTTCGTAATGTTGTTACGTTTATGGTAACGCGACATCTTGTGGCACATTGCAAACGATGACAAAATAACTGTCAGAATTAATACAGAAGGTGCAGCTACGCTGGCCACCCGCATTGCGGGCGACAAAGATGCACACTTGCACCCAGCTTTTTCCCTAATCATTGGTGCATGCGTGGTAGCCATCGAGTATCTTCTTGCCAGAAGAGAGGCTCTCTCTGAAATTAACAACAGCATTAAAAGTCTTCACTTTGATCAGTCTCAGCATAAAAATGCTGAAGTCGAGGTTAACTTTAAAATGTGTTGTGAAAACCTGATGCAAACAGCAATTTTATATATAGTAAGCTAAAAAGAGCAAGGCTGATATAACGGTGAAATAATATATTGGAAAAAGCCAATATTTCGAAAGGCACTGCTTTTCTTCAGCAGGGTTTTTTTTTCGCTTGTAAAACCCTGATAAAGAAAGGCAGAGCCTTTCGAAATATTGGATTTTTCCAAATACATTCCTTCCGTGTGTACGCCGCAGAATTAATATGCAGCACGGGAGGTTTGGGCTTTCAGGGTTTTAAACTCGCGTTTTGCATATATAATAAGCTGCATTCAAAGGCTAAAATTTAAGCTAGTGAGCCTTTGTTCCAACCCTCTGAAGTCCAATCAGTCAGTTTTGAACGTGGGTAATGGCGGACCGTGAAATCCAAAACTTACACTCAAAGTAAGCGGCTTTTGGATAAAAGTCAAAGCTCAAAATTTTAAGCAAACACACTTTCAAAATCTGAAGAAAAAAAGAAGTGATTTTTTTGATCACAGGGGCACTTTAACCCTGAAACAAAGTGTCTTCTTATTGGTTTTCGCGAAGAACAATCAAAAGCGTCTCTAATTGTTACATTCATGTTAGCACGAAGAGTGAGAAGGCGCCTTAAGGCTCAAATAGCCAATTTTTGGCTATTCGCTACTTTCCTATTCCTGAAATGCAACACTTTTTGTGGGGCTCTTTGCATAAAAACAATACAAATCATTTACTCTTGGGACTGTATCATGCTTCAGTGAACTGGATATCCATTGTTTTAATGCAAATAACCCCCCAAACTGAGCTGTATTATGGGATTTGTGAAATCCTAAAGTGCATGTTCTCCTACATAGAGTTTCCCAGAGTCTTGGGTCTATCCGAGGCCGAATCTTTGTCAGATAAGTTGTAAGACCTATTTCCTTTAGCAGACTTTCCCACAAGCCCTTAAGAAATATATCCTTTTGCCAGCTTTTACGAAGAATATTGTATATATAATTATTCCATTTAAGATCATTCTGTAAGCACACGCCTAGCAGCTTAAAATCTTCCACTCTTTGTAGCTCTTTACTATTCACACTGATAGGATCCGGAACTTGGGGCGATCTCCTAAAATTGATCCACACTCCTTTCTAAAATGTAAAACGCGCAACATCGCTTTTCGACTAATTTCGCAGCAATTTTGCGAGACAAGTTGGACAAGTTGTTACTCGTATTACCGAAGCTTAAAATACTCACTTCGTAGCATGTTTGGCATATTGCACAATTGCGTATCACAGCATATAACCAGTGCAGACTTTAAACAGCTGCCAGTTGAATTCAAGGCTTCAGAGCATCCATACACAATACTTGTCGAAAGGTTCCCATCAGCACTTGCGTTCTTTACCAGTCGGGTGAAACACCGCTGATTTGATTCACAGACGGCTCCTAGACACGACGGTGAATTACAGAAGCAGAAAATGTTGGCTGAAAAAGAACATGCATTAACATTGGTTATCGATCTACCCTTATTATTTATTCATTTATTTTGGTGTTTATTTATCATTAGGTTATTCACCCTAACCAGTGGTTTGCCAGGGGTAGGCTTTTATAGATTGTGTTTTCATAATTTTTGGCATAATTTGAGGAAACTAGCAAATTTTTTGATTATTTTTAAAAAAAGAATTAATCCAAACTCACTGCAGTCGCAGAACATTTTCTCTCTTCTCCGCACAACATTTCTAACGACATGCAATTAATTCCTATCGACAAAATATTTTCCAATAGAGACTCGATCCGTACGGCCAGGGAAGCCTTTTTAATTTCAAATGGCAGGACAATTGATCTCAACGGCCTAAATACCCGCGAAGAAACATATTAGATGTCAGTTTATTATTTCCAGTCTCTTCTGTTGTTTTGGTATTTGAATTGAAATTAGTTTTAACTGCCATATTTTATCACATTTTTTCCAGTATGGCGTCAAAATCCATTTACTATATATGTATGTACATAGAAGTAATCCAATGTAAACTCTCATTGTACCTGAAGAAGACCGGTTTGGCCAGTCGAAATATAATACATTACCAAACGTTGTATCGGGTGCTGCTCAAAATATTTAGTTCCTCGCTCGGAAGCTGGGAGTCTGGCGCGAGATGACGGGAACTGGAAGTTGCTGAAGATGGGTTTGATTCAGGAGCCCATTACGTGGCGCCTCCATCTTCTATATTAACTCTCTGAGTCAACCCTCTCCCGTGTCTTTCTATTTTTAAAAGCACCTCGCAGGGAAGCTTTAGTGGGTATTTTCACAATAGCCAATCATAAGAGACCTATGGTCAGCCATTTATTACGTCACATACGTATGTGACATATGTGAACCACTTCACGTATGTTCTCAGTCATATGATACGTTACATACATCAAAATACAGTCGTTTTAAAAATAGAAAGATACAGGAAAGGGTTGACTCAAGCGTGCAATGCAGATGGAGCGCCAGGCAATGGGCTCCTGGTTTGGTCCCAGTACCTCGCAAAATGGTGTCAGCCACAGACTGCCACAGCACAATTAGCGCTGATAAACTGCATGAGAATAACAGTGTGTATCGGACATAAACACACATACATATACGGGCACATATAAGTGCGCATAGTTTATTTTTCATGGTACAGTATTAGGTAGTTGCTTTTTGCATGAAAAGATATTTTCGCGAGAGCGCACCGCCCAAAGAAAATGCAAAATACTACTCGGCAACCTCGGTAAACCCACCCCTGTGAGTAACAGAGATGGAAACTTAATGAGAAGAATTTGGATAACGTTTTCTGTTTCCATTAGTTACAAGCTTAAAACATTATCGTGTGTAAATAGACCATTAATTTGTTTAGCTTTGAATAGCTTTTATTCCAATGCGTGCTTAATTATTTGGTTTAGGTACGTACTTTTACGAACAGCGAATGGGTAATAAAAAAACCGCTTAAAGGTATTCAAGCGCAGAAATGCCAAATCGATCGCTTTTTATATTTAAAAATGAGGCATTTGGACAGTAAACTGAAGCCGAGAAACCAGAATGCACTGCGCGTGCGGATTAAGGTGCGCGCAAATGCTCTGATGACAGAGGAGTTACAAAATAATCCTATTTGGGGGATAAAAGGCAGTGTTGCACGTGCATTTTAGTCCATTTTCTGTCGACTTCAGTAAAACTGAACCACGCTAAATAAAGAAATTTTACTAGTATCATGAAGATAACTCCTGCATGCAACAGTCGTTCATCACTGCTTCAGTTCACCATTTTTTGCTTGCAAAGCAGCCTGCCAACCACTTTACATGACACGGCTGTAGACTCGTGGGCGTAAAATAACAAAAATAATTTAAGCAAGCAAACGACGTTTTACATATGTATTTTGCACTTTGTGTATTTATCGTTTTCATCTGATCACATACAATGCAAAACATGTGGCAAAAAATAGCACCAAATAAAACGAACTCCTTTGAATAGGCTTCAAAAAATGGAAAGATTAGCCTCGAAACCAGCTCATTGAGAGTTGTTAGGAACTAATTTGTTGATCCCGGCAAATGAAGACCAATTGAATATACTCGAAATTCAGTGGCTAAAATGTAAATATCCCCTAATTTCCGCGTCTATCAAGTTGACTTCAAATAGAATTTAATATCGAAATATGTCAGCTGTTTTAATTCAGACCGCCTAAGTGTTTATGAAACCACCCTCTTTAGTTTTCAGTCTCCAAAAACGTGCAATTATGGCCAGTGTCAGAGTAAACTAATGAGAATTTTTGAGACAGTGTGACGGGCGCTTTTTGAACTCCCCCGCGAGTGTGTTTATTCAAAGCTCGAACTCGATCTATTATCTCGCGCAAAAGAAATAGATAACGTTTATTTAAGCCCATATACAAGTCGTAATTATTCGAAATTAAAGAGGGAATATGCTTTCCATTCAGTTTATTCCATACCACATTTTTCCCCCACGTCATTTTCATGCGCCATATTCTGTCCGACCTGCACTTGCGATAGAAAAGCAGAGAATCCGAATAACGGGGTTGGTCCAAATAAATGAAAATTACTAAGCATGGAATCGATTCTTATTTAAAAATTAAGTTAACCTGTTCACCCGAATTTAAAGTCTTCGCAAAAAAAACACAAGTATTCTCTCTATTTTTTGTTGGCGAAACTGAATGGGTTTATTTATATATAAAACCTGCAAAAAAACAAAGCTCTTATCTTTATAACATAGGGATTTCTGACATATCATTTGCAAAACGAGCCCGGTTTAAACAAGTGTTAACTCGTCAACAAAAATTGGTTTGGCTCCTTAATTTGTGGTTCTGTTATTTGGAGAGGTGCAGTTTAAATTAGGTGAATAAGTCAAAAAACGCACGAGTTGGTGTTTCATGTTCCTTTCCACTTATAAACGCGCTAAGTTAGCTAATCTGAAATTAAAACATTTAGCTTTTTACCAAAAAAAAACGAGAAAGTTACTTTAAGAAGAAATTATTCCAATGGTGATGCAGCTATTCAGGAAAAGGTTATAGAAACAAAATAATATGCTTTCGTTTTTTATTTACTCCCATCTAAGTGCGCGTTTGTAAGTATTACATACGGATATCTGGTTGATTAGGAAGGACCAGTGGTTCCAAGCGCATCGCGCAGCGGTTTCAACGTTAATAAATTTGTTGCTGGCTAACGTACCTGAACCCTAAAAGTCACTAACCTGACCCAGTGGGGAGTGTGATTAACACCACTAAGAGTAGAGGGACTTTATTCTTCACGTCCTCTATACGCATTCTTTAACAACCCGCAAACAATTGAGCCGTCCCTTTGGTATACAGATAACGACAATGTGAACACATGACCCGTGCAGCCAGTGGCTCCCAACGTCCCCTACAAGATTCGTCGACGATTGGCAGGCGATGTCGTTTTGTCCTTGAGTGATCTTAGAAATTTCGGGACGAAATAAGACACAACAAAAACGAAATTTCCAAATACATAAATTAGAGTGTCTTTTAGAAAGCCTGACTTGGCCTGAAATTTAATTTCATCCGCAAAGCGGTTGTAGCGGTCGAAGGTTAAGATCGAGCTAATGGCACACTACACAGTGATCTAATCTTGAGAACTGGGCTAGCCGCATAAAAACTGCGACAATTTTTCCTCAGTGACACGGGCTTTGTCTTTGACAGCCGGTCTGGCGCCTTTTTGTGAATAGGAACTTTTAATGCCAAAAATAAAAGTAAACAATATTAGCATTCTACTCGGATACAGAATTTCCTCGTAAACGCTTCCGAGACGAAGTGTACTCCTTTTAGATGCGAGAAGCAATGAATTTATGCTCTTGAAGCCTCGGCATGATTGCCGGAAAATCATCTTAAAGCAGAAGACAGGATCGAAAATTCGACAGCTTCTCTCATGAATATTAAAACTCTTAAGTTTGTCCACAACAATTAAATTTTTTCGTTTTGTTCTTTTGGACCAGAAAGAAGCTCTTTTTAAAATTTTCACATTTGAGGAAACTACTGTCCTGCGTATTGTAATTTAAATCAAGAATTTATCGATAAAAATAAACATAAATTCATGGTGAAAAAATCAAAAGCACTTTCTCTTTTGGGTAGTTTTCTTTGAATTCACCTACAACAAAAGAAGCCGCTGTCGCCTCCATGCTGCCATCAATGACATACGCGTTGATTTCGGCGGGAAAATTGCCGCTCTGGCGCCATGAACGACTACATCGCTCAAGGGTAGAAAGTACTCAAATTAGTTTGCCAGCTTGCTCTTTCTCTACAAAATTAATACGTGGGATATTAAAAAAGATACCGAAAGGACGTAATTGCCATTTTAACTTGACTTCGGATCAGCGCTTATTAATTTCTCTTTTTATCAAAGGAAATGGGTTAACGCGCTCAGGATTAGTCTTGGGCCAATAAGTCTTAATGAGAGGTTCTTTTATGTTCTAAAAAAAAAAAATTCTTGTAATATGATAAATTTTCAAAGTTGTCTTTATTTACATTTGTAAAAGCTCAGAATGTTTTAACTGCCTAAGTTTTCAGAAGGTTAAGCCACCGATTATAGCAATTAAATACCGCACTCAATATTTTCTCCAATGCACACTTCCAGTAAGAACCCAGTGACATGGTTTAGAGTTGCTCGTTACGTTAGCGGTATATAGAAGAAAATCGTCGACTTTTCCATTCAGAAGGTTATTGAGGATAGACATGTTACAAATAGAGACGTCTGATACACTTTTAGTGTTCCTATTTGAACAATTTCGCTCGGACGTCTGTTTCAGTCAAATAATTTTTTCGTTTTAAAATTTTAGTTTGGTTGTATGCATTTTCCAATTTTGTACGAGAAAGGAAAAGAAACGGACCGCCGTGACATGCTTACGGACCTTTAAGTAGTACTAACTGCCAGGTAAGCGATATCAGTAATTATTGATCTCCGAGTGTCATTCTTGGTTGCGAACGCCGAACGTGGCGCAGCGGGGACAGCCAAAAAAAAAACCTCCTCAAATCAGTCCTTCGTATATACTGCTGGTTTCTTTCATCAGATACCTGGTTTAACCCAGCTTGTTTGGCCACCTCCTGCCAAGTATTCTTTTTCATGTTCTTATTTTTCAAAATTTTGCAAGACTTGCATGCCCTATAACACGGGGAAAAGTCTTACAGCCTCCATGCCCGACAGTAATCGAAGAGCCTGGGCCCGTATTATTGTGATTGGCTTGTTCTTTCGCTTCTGCTTCCGACTCTGACGATCTTGTTTTCACTGAATGAAGGGGTAGTTTCTAAAGAAACTGTGGTGCTGCGTCGGTGGGGAAGTAGTATACAAAAATTTGGTTTTATCAACGGAGTTGATAATGTAAATTGGCCACCGTACAGAGATTCTAAAAGCTGACGTTTCGAGCGTTAGCCCTTCGTCAGAGCGAATCGAGGGATTATGGGTTACGTGTAGTTTTTATAGTAGAGTAGGAGCTACGCTATTGGTGGTAACATGGCAACGTGAAAAATAGGAATATATTAGTTAAATGAAAAGCGTTCGTTAATACCGTGAGGATTAAGGGTGCCGATTTGAAAGATGAATTTTTGTTCCAGATTCTTGCGGCTTTCCGTCGTACCTAGATGTAGGGAAAGGCCGCAGATAGCCATGTGTTTTATGGAGTGGTTAGGCAGATTAAAATGGCGAGCGACTGGCTTAGATGCATCCTTGTCATTCTTCTCAACATCGCGAAGGTGTTCGCGGAATCGGTCGCCTAGTCGTCTACCTGTCTCACCAATGTATAATTTATTGCATAACGTACAGGTTATGCAATAAATGACATTTGCGGAGGTACATGTGAAACGATCGGTGATCTTAACAGATCGCTTAGGTCCCGATATCTTGCTAGTGTTAACAATGAAAAGACAAGTTTTGCATCGTGAGCGCGCGCATTTGAAAGTGCCGGGTTGCTCGTTAGTTTTGAGCGCGCTTCTAACTAAAAAGTTGCCTACGTTTTTGTCGCGTTTGAATGAAATAAGTGGAGGTTGCGAAAAGATTCTACCAGTCTCGGGATCATTTTGGAGTAATTTAAAATTACTAAGAATGATGCTTTTGACTGCGTGATTATGAGGATGGAAAGTGAGGGTGAATGGAATTCTGTCATTCTTATCTTTTTGTGACGTTTGTAGTGATGACTCTCGATCAAATTGTTGGGCGCGATGATGGCCCGCTTTGACCACAGAGACAGGATAGCCACGTTTCTCGAAGAACTGGCACATCTCCTCTGATTTGCTGGAAAAATCGGAGTCATTACTACATAGACGTCGAAGTCTAAGAAATTGAGAATAAGGAATGGAGTTCTTGACATGTGATGGATGTGACGATGAATACAACAAATAACTGTGTGAATCAGTAGGTTTGTAGTGCACACTAGTACATAGCACGTTGCCTCTAATAGAAACTTTGATATCTAGGAAAGCCAATGAAGTTTCCGAAATTTGCCAGGTATATTTCAGAGCCGGATGAAAAGAGTTGACGGAGGTTATAAATTGATCGAGTTCTTCTCTACTGGATGAAATAGCGCCGATGCAGTCGTCGATGTAGCGGCCGTAGAGTTCAGGTTTGGGGCCGTTGTACTGATTAAAAAATTGGTGTTCAACATATCCTACAAAAAGATTGGCATAGCTAGGTCCCATTCTTGTGCCCATCGCTACACCATTAATCGACGACTGCATCGGCGCTATTTCATCCAGTAGAGAAGAACTCGATCAATTTATAACCTCCGTCAACTCTTTTCATCCGGCTCTGAAATATACCTGGCAAATTTCGGAAACTTCATTGGCTTTCCTAGATATCAAAGTTTCTATTAGAGGCAACGTGCTATGTACTAGTGTGCACTACAAACCTACTGATTCACACAGTTATTTGTTGTATTCATCGTCACATCCATCACGTGTCAAGAACTCCATTCCTTATTCTCAATTTCTTAGACTTCGACGTCTATGTAGTAATGACTCCGATTTTTCCAGCAAATCAGAGGAGATGTGCCAGTTCTTCGAGAAACGTGGCTATCCTGTCTCTGTGGTCAAAGCGGGCCATCATCGCGCCCAACAATTTGATCGAGAGTCATCACTACAAACGTCACAAAAAGATAAGAATGACAGAATTCCATTCACCCTCACTTTCCATCCTCATAATCACGCAGTCAAAAGCATCATTCTTAGTAATTTTAAATTACTCCAAAATGATCCCGAGACTGGTAGAATCTTTTCGCAACCTCCACTTATTTCATTCAAACGCGACAAAAACGTAGGCAACTTTTTAGTTAGAAGCGCGCTCAAAACTAACGAGCAACCCGGCACTTTCAAATGCGCGCGCTCACGATGCAAAACTTGTCTTTTCATTGTTAACACTAGCAAGATATCGGGACCTAAGCGATCTGTTAAGATCACCGATCGTTTCACATGTACCTCCGCAAATGTCATTTATTGCATAACCTGTACGTTATGCAATAAATTATACATTGGTGAGACAGGTAGACGACTAGGCGACCGATTCCGCGAACACCTTCGCGATGTTGAGAAGAATGACAAGGATGCATCTAAGCCAGTCGCTCGCCATTTTAATCTGCCTAACCACTCCATAAAACACATGGCTATCTGCGGCCTTTCCCTACATCTAGGTACGACGGAAAGCCGCAAGAATCTGGAACAAAAATTCATCTTTCAAATCGGCACCCTTAATCCTCACGGTATTAACGAACGCTTTTCATTTAACTAATATATTCCTATTTTTCACGTTGCTATGTTACCACCAATAGCGTAGCTCCTACTCTACTATAAAAACTACACGTAACCCATAATCCCTCGATTCGCTCTGACGAAGGGCTAACGCTCGAAACGTCAGCTTTTAGAATCTCTGTACGGTGGCCAATTTACATTATCAACTCCGTTGATAAAACCAAATTATTGTTTTCACTGAACCGTTCTGATTCTTCGGATTCCGATCCCGTCGACTTTATGACTCCGCCCGTTTACGACTCCGAGTTTTGGTTTTCACTAGATCATGAGCGCTCTTACCACTCCGCTTACGCCTCCGACTCCGATTCCGTCCGAGTGAATACTCGGTTGTGAAGCTTAAGCTGGGATGAAATGAAAATGGCTTGCTTTCTGGGATTTTACAGCTTTTTTCAGATTTAAGCACACCGTCGTGAAGATACAGTCAAAAATTTATTAGCAGTTAAACTAAATGAAAATGAAAATTAATACCACGCAATGTAGCTCAAACAATGACTGAAACGAGCCCTTGGGCGAAATACGCTTGGCTCGTTGCCAAGGAACATTAAAAGCTACCTTGTGAATCTTGGCCATTGGCACCGCGAAAATATCTGGTTTTTCGCAGGATCATACAGGATTAAGTGCTTCCTAGTTTTAGTCTCTTTGCAGTCCATGCTAACCGAGCAAAGAATGATATCTAACAGTGGTTTAATGCCAACTCGCTCCCAGGGTCACCATAAGAGACCCTGGGAACGAGGTTGTGGTTTAATGTTGTCGGTCAAATTCAGTCTCAGGTTAAATCCGTTTTTACTTAGGTTAATTTGGTGATTCTTATTTTACCTAGGTAAGCAGCGATCTCAAAAAGGATTGAAAAGTGACACCTACACCTTCCCTCAAGCTCTGTCTTACGCATCTCAACACATCTTCTTAATGTGTCGTATCATCTTATCGGTTTCTGTTCCCAACATTCAACATATAAGGGAACAATTATGCACTTAACGGTAGTTCAACTCGGACCCTCCAAATCTATAGTCCTGTGTCTTCCGCAACCACACTATAACAACAAACATGCTCAACCCAACACAGTTCTTTTCATTCTTAACCTTTGTTTAATAAGTAAATTGATATCCATGTCTGATAACCAAAACTAATCATAAACTGACCCTAATTTTTCTCTAGGCATAATTTAGGCTCCAAACAAAGTTTCTTCAATTCGTCTGAGTGCGTATTCTAGGTAAAATGACGATCTCCAACAGGCAGTGAGGACAAAAACAATAGAAACACGTTGGAATGAATGTGAAAAATATTCACATATCATGCACTTTCCTTTGTCTTTGTCCTCTACTCTCTTTCAAGCTGAATTTTAATATATCGAAAAAGGCCTATTTAATCAAGGTCAAAAAACGGATTCAACCTGTGAACGGATTTCACCGGGAACTTTAACACAGTCAATCGTGTAAAGATGGTCATGATAATAGTGTTATCAGAAAAACTTTTTTTTAAGACGGCTTTGTCCTTGAAAAAAATCAATATGGCATCTAGGAGTGCGATCGAGAGGTGGCCTGGGTTTGAAACGTCTCCAAGCAACGGCTTGCGCATACTCAATAAAGACTTAACACGATTTCTGCAGAGTCCTTTCTTTCTCGTCGAGCCCCTGCTCATATAGCAATCTACACGTAACCTAAGTAATGTGTATTGCAGCTATAGTATAGAGAGATAAAAACACTAGTGATAACTCATTAAAGTAACTATGATACTTGACTACCATAGGCATCAAGTATAATTCCCCAAATAGTGGTGGTTCATGTAGTTGGCATTCTACTGTACAGTACACGATGTAGATTTCAAATACGTAGAGACGACTTAGAACTAGAAAATGAGGTGCTAAAAATTGTTAACTTAGAGAATGATTCAAGTCTGAGATGGGTAAACCTCGATTGTGTTGGTGATGCCAACATGCGATACAAGCCCAAGTTGTCTGGCATTGAAGCCCAGCATGCCAGAAAATGACAGCCAGCTTGGCTGAATGGGTTGGAGAGGAAACAATTAATGCAGAAGAAGAAAGTCACTGTTCTCAATTCAAAATACAATAATAAGAAGAATAATTTACATTTTAATAAAATTGCCAAATTCCTTAAACGTGATCGACATGTATTTCAGGAGTGCAAACAGCACCAGCTGAAAGTTGGCCAATTACTTTGGCTTATGACCCACTTCAAGCAAAAAACCTATTGCTTGGTCAAACAAGACCCTAGTTACAACTGACCCAGTAAATAAGCACAGTACTATACTATGACTACATGGCATCTGCTCAAATAGTCAGAAGAGTAATTAAGACGAAATCCGATAGAAAATCGAGCAATTTCAGTTTATAGTAGACAAAAATCTGGTACCAGAATAATGTTATGTATTTTACAGTCCTTTTTACATTTTCTTTAAGTTAAAGATATAAATAATTGCCTGAAATAACATCGAAAACAATTTCCCATGGGAACGAGAGAAATTGAATTTCAAAGTTCAGAGAAATTGTGCAAAAACAGGTAGAATTTCATCATCAGTTTCATTTCACCAGTACTTTCAATTGTTTCTTACGAAGTTCAACATTTGTTTTTGACGTTTGGTGTTGCTAGAAATGATTATTTTTGAGAAGATATTTGAAACAGTCTTACAGAAGTTTACCATACGATGTATATAATCTTGGTACTAGGGTTTTGTCCATTTGTTACTCGAACTTCTGGTGGATTCCGTCTTAATAGGTGTAAGGAACCACGAAGGAATCCGCATGCGTGGATACAGCCAATGATTTGTTAAGGGCAGCCAGGCCGCCAAAACTGACCCGAATTGTGTGTGTGATCACAAGAAGGAAATAAATGCAGTGAAAGAGTCAGCTTGACAGAAGTACATGTACATGTAAACCAATTGGATGACTGTGTCCACACACACAGAAACGGACTTTCACTGTAGTGAACTACATGAATTCTTATGAAATTTAAATGGACATGACGACATGGCCCCTGCTCATGTTTGCACCACGCACCGGTGGCTTAGTTGGTTGAGCACCGGGCTGTCACGCGGGAGGTCGTGAGTTCAACTACGGCCGGAACAACAATCAGGGTCTTTAACTAACCGAGGAGAAAGTGCTGCCTTTGTAATTACATCTGCAAATGGTTAGACTCTCTAGTCTTCTTGGATAAGGACGATAAGCCGGAGGTCCCGTCTCACAACCCTTCAATGTTCATAATCCTGTGGGACGTAAAAGAACTCGCACACTTGTCGCAAAGAGTAGGGCATGTAGTTCCCGGTGTTGTGGTCTGTCCTCTGTGATGTATCATGGTTAGGAGGGTAAATGCTCGGAGAAATTAGCTACACCAAGCCACTCTAAAAATCCGAGGGTAAATAAAGATATATGATATATTTTTAGACATGCAATAATGTGACCTATTAATTTAAATAGAAAAGAAGAAATATTGGTTAAAATGCAACATGACAGAAGCAGCATACGGCGGGAAAACAGCCAAGGATGACTTCTGAATGACAGGGATTGTATGGGGTAGCCTGGCCGCCAGGACCATACTCCGATAAGTCACATGGTATAACAAAGAGAGAATGTAAAGCAAGCGACTGAGAGTCAGGTTGTCTAGGTGAACCAATTGGTGTTGTTCAAACGTGCTTCAATGTTCATGTTGCACCCTGCATAAAGGGCAGTGATTAGTCTGACCGCCTGCTAAGAAAACCCCGAAAAAACCCCTGAGGGGAAAAAGAAGGGGACATAGTCTTCAAGGACACTGCAGTCACACAAACCCTGAAGAGAGAGGCAATCACGCCCTAGCAGGTAGAAAGTATTTGAGTTAAAATTTGGAGAATCGGTATGTCTAGATGACCTATATTATACATAAGTGTGAAAATATGAAAGCATACAGCATAGCATACACCGTATGTAAGAATAATAATATTATTGGTAATGTTAAGTAAGCCTGGTTATTCTTGCGTTGGCGAAAACCTTGGTAATTCGAAGTAGATTCAGGTGATAACATCTTGGTATGAAATAAACGCTTGGATGGCATCAGAAGCAGAAGAAACAAGATCTGAAAGACACTGGCAAAAATGTTAGTATCCGAGGCCAAAACCTGGTTGTGAATACAATTTAGAACATAGACACAAGACCAGACAGGCAAATACCAACAATGATATAAAATTGAAAGGTCAAAAAGCATCATAAAAGAAACATTTACTGGTAAATTAGCCATGCAAATTGAAAGAAAATATGATCAACAAATGAGCAAAAATGAAGGAAAATACCACACAGGATCCATGTGTTGCCACCTGAATGGAATAATAGTGCTGAAGGCCTGAAGGACTTGTGGTGATAAAGGCAAAAAGGCATCCAGAACAAATTCAATGGACGGCGGACATGGTCTGGTGTTGAGAGGTGACAGCTGAGGCGGAGCACGCCGACGCTTGGGCGGCATCAGAAGCAAGAACAAACGAGAACTAA
>OX421451.1:3576232-3578732 GCA_949126865.1 Montipora capitata
CAGTCATGAAAATGTTGCCAAATGATACTGCGGTTTCGTACGTTTGAAAGTGGTTTTTCCCTTTAAACAAGAAAGAATTTTCTTTCAAGATAAGGCTCAACAAATCTTTGAGGAAGCGAGCAGGTATCGGAGGGTTATCAGTTTAAAGAATGTTTCGTATATCCCATATACATAGGTGGAGCAGGCTATTAGTACGCCCAGCGGTAACGAAGGTAATTAGACACATAGTAAAAGACCAAAAATTTCATTGTTAATGCACAAATTAAAGCACTAATTGGGTAATTCAAATATGGGCAAAAATATACCATTTTATTAAAAATTACAGCCAAATTTGCCCTTTAATTTCGTGTTATCAACGTCACTCCGAAAAATTAACCGTCAACCGTCAAATGACCTAAAATTTATCCGGCAACCGTCAAAATGGCTTATTGAGACAGGTATTCGGGTACAAGGTTAGTTACTGGTTTAAATATTAAAGATTGTTTTCACATCTTTCAGCAAGGGTTTTCCATTAGAGGGCACAATGAATCTGTGCAGATCTGACATCCCAATCAGATCCTGTCATTACGCGTGCTTCCCTAATTTGTAATTTCTCAAGTTTTTGGCTCAGCCAGTACCGATACAGGCCTACACAGTGCTGCAATAATTAATGTGGTAGAGCTAGTGACTTACAAATCATCACTAGGGTACTTTGGAGACACATCGGTTTTAGCCTCCTCTGGAAAGCAAGTACTACAGCAACTTTACCGACGAGTGCAGGGATGTGAGCCTCCCACGAGAGTCATCCCCCTGAATGCCTAGGCATTTGTACATTAGCCTGTGAACAGGCTCCCGGTGAGCCCGAACGAAGCGAGGGAGTCTGTAGCTTCTATTGATGCCGCCGTTCTATGATACCAGCTCCTGGTAACACGATATGATTGGTTCAATCGCTGATTGTTGACATCTTTAAGATAGATATTTGACAGGTCTTTGTAAAATGCGGTTGACCGCTCTGCATGACTCCTACACATCGTGACAATTGTGCATCTGCCGTTCTCTTTTAATTTTCGGTCTCTCGACCTTTCGTTATTTCACAAGTGATTCTGAAGGGTACTTTGTGCTCTGTTATGAGGAGAAATTTTAAGTAGAAAGCCAGTAGAGTGGAGGCCGCTTGGCTGTGCTATAGCAATTTTTTGCCCCGGCAGGGTTTTTGGCCCTCTGGGGCCAAAAACCCCGACAGAGGGCCAAAAACCCCGAGGAGGCACCTTAGGACTCCCCGCGTAATATAGAGGAAGACTGGAGAAGAGAGAATGTAGGTATTTCCGGTAGATTATAACCAGAAAAAATCTCTATTTGATCGCCTGCACGGCCGCAAGGTATCAACGTTTTTCCCGCAAATGGTCATGGGCGGCCAGCACGTTTTTCCCGCAAAACTAAAACTGGTCATGGAAATTTTCAACCGATCGCGGAGCGGTTTTATTAACGTTTTTCAGCCAAAAAATTACACTTAAGGCTTCGGAAAAGATAAAGAAAAGGATTGTGGTTCATTGGTTGGAATTTCAAGCGTTAAAATCCCTGAAAAGGTAAGATTATTTTCGTAGCGATACAATAGGTCTTTTTCACGATAGCCGCCATGTTGGTTTTCAAATTGTCATGCAGATTAGCCATGTGTTATGCCGGGGGGCAAACATTGGAAAAACGGCAATATGCGGGAAATCGGCTCGTCGAAATATTGAAATATCATTGCTAAAAGTCTATTTTAGTATTTAGAATTAAGTACCTTTCATAATCATTTTATATCTTTGGATTGCCTTTGACAGTTTTATTTTCTACTTCGTTAGCTGCTCATTTTTCACTAAAAAAAACGTCGAAGTGACTTGTGTAATCACTCTATTTTATTACATTCAATGAACGTGAAACAAATCATCTGTGTGGCTAAGATGTTCGTTATAACCTCTCGAGCTTGTGTTGTTTGCCCCCTCAGAAGTGTGTAGCTAATTTGCATGATAACAGCAAATCCAATATGGCGGCCATCGTGAATAAGGTCTATTGCGTGTTCTCGGCAAATGTTCCTTCGATCTTTTAATACAGAATTGTGTTTTCCCTCAAAATATTCGCTTGTTTTCGCTTTCGCTAGAATATATTTACCTTGATTTCATGTCCACCGAATTGCTTTATCCTTTGGGATGACTTTTCCGTCGAAAAATCGGTTATTTCGGTGGTTTTTAGCAAACAGAGGCCAGTTATTCTTAAGGTGATATGTCTCGTTGCCGTTAGCAACGGGTCGCAAATTTGACAATTTTATCGGATTAACATATTACGCATTATCGCTAATCGGACTATAAAAAACAATTCTGAAAATATTCGTGCCTGGTCAGTTTTCCGTCAAATTTTTGTCCAAGAAAGCTAATAAAACGAGAAGATTTTTCTTGGTCACTCAAAAATTCATAATGACACTTAAGGATAACTCCATGACATTTAGGGATAACTCCAAAAGTTCAAACAAAAATACTTTATTTTT
>OX421451.1:3583732-3643732 GCA_949126865.1 Montipora capitata
CTGTGACATTACCTACCTTCTTCTTCATCGTTCATCCGGGCCACCCATCTCACTTCAGCTCAAACGCGTAAGTAAAAGTTCGAGATTTTGATACTATATCTTTCACTAAACAAAGAAGCAACTGTTGTCTTTCGAACTCGCTTCTTCTATTGGGTGTACCTTCGAGAAAATGTATGTTTATCGTTCACTTTCGTCAGTTCGGGATTGAATCGTTTGACCGTGAACTCGCTGGGTTTTACACAAAGAGTAAATCAATCCATGGAATCAAAGATTCGCCACTCGTCACTTGCGCGGAGCTTAAAGTAGCCAGGAACAGGCCTGTAAGCATTTACACTGAATGATAAGCACGGGCCCATATGAATTAGCAGATTCCGTAAACACAACTTCAGGAACGCAAAATAAACAATGATTTATGTTCCATCTTCCCATACCATCTCACAGGCTCATTCTGTGTGGATGTGGGATTCCAATACGGACCAATACGCCCCAATCGTTGGCTTATGTATAACATCATAACACCCAGCGAGGTCGTACCTGAATTGAACATATTGCTCCTTTCTCCGAGGATGCACTAATCATGGATTAACTTAAATGATTCTAATCAATTATGGATTATGAAAAACAATATTTTCAAACATCAGCTTGCGAGTAGCTGGAAACGTGAAAAAATTATTATTCTTAGGCGTTATTCCAAATCCATTTATTAAAGAGTTTGTCTTTCCTAGAAGGCGAACATTTGTCCAAACTTGTCACCGAGTTTTCTAGGATTTCAATTTCTTCGTGTTTTATCCAAATCGCAAGATCGCAAGGACCAAACATTGCAGCAGTTTTCCACGACGAAAACCCTGGGTTTTACGAAACTGAAAGAAAGAGAAACCTCTTGTCTGTGTGCAGCTAAAAATAATGTCAATTTCCTATGCTTAAGAATCTGTGACTCTAATGATGTGTGGAATGCCTACCTACTGAATTCTAGGTAATCTCGCCCGCTGCTCCGATAATCATCATTTAGGATGTTCAGTGAGTAGTTGCGATTTGAGAGCCAGAAAGTCTGGCATCTGGGTATATCATGATCCTGGATAAAACGATTACAAATGACAGACACTTTTGTGGTCAATACTGTTCTTAGCCCTTGTAATCTTACCTGCTCTGAGCCACAACAGACAACAAAGGATAGATTTTCCACTGCATATTCTCACAACTACCCTGGATGCCAGAGGTTTTTCTCTCTTAGAGCGACGGAATAGCGAGTCGCTCTTTTTATAGCGAGAAAATAACCTCTGGAATTCAGGGTATCTCACAACAGAATTCGTGGCGCTTTGCGCGTCCTCCAGATACTTTATTTAAAATAAACTTGGAGCTAAAAACCTCTATGCTGCCTCATAATCCTCAAAGGTTATGGTACATATTTAAAGACCACATTTCGGTAGGAAAAATTCATAATGAACGAATACGCGAATATGTCCCTGACGCAGACGTGCCTTAGGTCATTAACTTAAAATAAGAATTTTGTTTGAAGATTTATGACAACAGTTGTCTTTACAATCAACCATTCCAAACGAGAAAGCAAATGCGTGCGAGGAAAGAACCGCGCGTGACTTCTCGCTCGCTGCCTTCTTTCCAAGCGGCATGGCTCAGCTGAAGAGCGCTGAACTGTCGTTTGTCTTCGGTGATTCCCGATTCACACTCGACGCGTTTTTGTCCAAATAGTCTCAGTTTTCAAGCTTTGAATATATACGTTCTTTCTTGTCTTCTTGATATAAATTTAAATCGTCATAAAATTTCATAAACAACACAGCACTTCACACTATATGTTCTTCATACGTTTTGCGATATTTTGTTGGCATTTTACCTCTTCTAACCCCAGTGTGACTTGGCAAGAAAATTCAGCTATGTTTTGCTAAGTTAAAGTAACCAAATGGTTTCAAACCACTGAACGTGTCCAGCTTGCTAGAATAAGACAAACCTGAGGGGTATACGATCATTCTTTTTGCATCTTTACAATAAAAAACAAACATAAACATAATTCTCTAGTACTTACCACTATTGATTGTTTTGTTTGCCCAAAAGGCTGCATCTCTCGTTACTGGGTTGCCGTATGGCAATCCCAGTCGGAAAATCGGTAGATTTCTCCGTTTTATTTAAAATAAAATGAGTAAAAATAATTACCGGAAAGGTTATTTTGATCCCTCTCTCCCACCCTCCACCCAGCCCCCCCCCCCCCCCCCCCAAAAAAAAAAAAAAATCAGTTCTTCTTATGCTCAGCCATGTTAATATTTGTATGCTGGACGCCCTCCCGAGCTGTCATGTGACAATTGTTCAACAACAACAAACAATTTTGTGGTAATGTGTCATTCCATTTAATAACTGATGAAAAAATCCGGGGTCCGTTAACTAAGGGTGCGTTCGATTGGGAAATCCGGATTTAGATCTTAAAATCTGGATTTTCGGATTTCCAACGAACACAAAATCCGAAAACGGATTTCGCGACGGATTTTGTTAATTGAAATCCTTTCCCGACATGGATTTCCAATAAGTGAATCTGCGACAAAATCCGTTTTCAGATTTTGTGTTCGATTGGAAATCTGAAAATCCAGATTTTAAGATCTAAATCCGGATTTCCCAATCGAACGCACCCTAAGTGGCTACTGATTCGAAATGTATGTCTTCGAAGAACTGATTTCATTATTGCTTTATGCTGCGTCATGTTGTGTATTTTATGTTATTTTGTATTTTATTAACTTTGCCAGTCAAGCTGGCAGAGCGCCACAACAGCTTGCGCCAATTACTGTGGCCCCTGTTTTTTTTACCCTCCCAACCATGATACACAACAGAAGACAGACCACAAATGCTCAAATATCGAAAAAGATGCTCGAAATTCGGAAATACAGCTCTAAAATAGTTACAAAACTTGAATCATACCTTTACTAAAGAAATGATATTTCTGACAGTTGTAGAAGTCGAAATTGGCAGAAATAGATATTTTGGCGGCTCGGATCAGAGGACTGGGTCCGGTTGTCTGGTGGGGTTTGTGGGTAATTTGTTGTACGAGTAGTGAACCGTTAGGGAGCTGAATCAGTCTAGGTTAAGCTTTCTTCGCCAACTTTTTTTGTTAACTTTTCCCCTTAGCCTCCATAGGGTAGTGGCACTTGCATAGTGTTTGGAGAACACGTTCCCTCATTCCCGCAGGGTTTTGGGTTTTCGTATTCAGCAAGTGCCCAGTGTACCTTTCCTGTAATAAGTTTTTAGTAGATCAGTACCATCAAGTATGCTAACATATTGTTATGTGGGAGTGGAGTTTGTATGCATATAGCAAACAAAATAAACCGGCTTGTGGCGCTTGCTATCCTACATGCCCAAGTATCTACACACTTGTGTTGTGATTGAGTTATGTACAAGTACAAGGAAGGATCACGGTTTTTTTTTGCAAACGTTGGCCGTGTAGCACTTATATTTGAACAGACTTAACTGATTAGAGTGTAATTAATGTGAAGTGCTAGTTTTCTACCCTATATGAACCAGTTAAGTCTGTTTGTGATTGAGTTAGTTGGGTTGTGTCTGATTGGGTAGTGAAGCCAAAATTTGGTCTTTCCGATGGTGAGTATTTTACTTTCATCATTTCTTTGCTCTTTCAATCAATTTTCGGCAAAGGTATTTCCAGAACAACAAACGTTTTTAAATCGTTGAACCTTTTAACCTGTCGATACATGCTACAATACTAGGGACTACAATTTCATTTAAAAACTTCGCGCTGTTTTTTATTTCGCGATTATTTTATACGACATTCGGTCGGACAGTTTTGAATCTGAAAAAGACTAATTCGCAAGACGATGTCACCTCCAGAACCTTATCCACAAGAGAGCCATTGCTCATTTTATTTAACTGTAATTGTATTATTTTTTGCCAGACTCACTGTTTCAAATTTGACAAAAAGTGAAGCAAGACTTGACTCTTCCGAGCAGAGATGGATCGCTGAAAACGTAACATCTATTAATAAAGGTAAACAAATATGGGAAATATATTTTTGCGCAATAATTGATTTACCCGAAGTAATACCCGACTCTAGGACGGGCTCTAGGACTTTCCTCGTGTTCTGCAGCTCCTCACAATAGTGGATGCATGACGGGGGAAGTGGTTGGCACGCCGTTCGAGCTTAGGTCTATCACCTTGCGGTCTCTCTTCGCGCAGGTGGCACCTCTAGCACGAGAGTCCGCTTAAATGTCCCTAGATGCTTGGGGTTGTGAGAGAGATAATACAAGAAATAGAATAAAGGATATTTGGTGACAAACTGGAAATCAGCGCCGGAAACTCGAGTCCCAGATGGGATTTGAACACACGATCCACCACAATCTTCTGGATGCAAAGAGCTCTCCCAACACACACTCTCTTCCACTTAAATCCTTAGCACGTATTTTAATTTCTTGTATTTCAAAACAGGTGGAAGTCGTCAATGTAACTCACCACTTATCATTGATGAAGAGAGTGACCAATGTCGACCACCATGTGAATGGACGACACAGTCGTCACTGACTCGACAAGTTTACTACATTGTGTTGATTGTGGGTCTATGGGCAGCCCTCATCACTACAGTGATTACTTTCATAACATGGGCCTCCATTAAAAGCCTGTAAGTAAATGTTTTGCACAGTAAAGCGCTTTTTGCAGATTTTTCCGTGTTTCCTTGTCCGTGGTAACATTTCCCACGCATAGAAGCTTGCATAGCACGTCTTAATCGTTTCTTTTAGCCAAGCAAGGAACGTGTGCAAGCACAAAAAGGAAGGATTTTTTGTGTCAGCGTTCGCAAATGACTAGTCCACAGAAAGGCATGCAGACAACACTTTGTGTAACTGTGTGACATGTTGCGTTACAATTCCCACGCCATCTCGTCCCCAGAGTCCACTTTTCTTTTGTTCAGCACCGAGAACACGAACTCTGCCGGGCCATTTCCAATTTATGCGCAGTGAAGGTCCATTTGTTTTTAACCGTTCACAACCACTGATGTTTTAAATTTATGAGCGTGCGTAGACGATCCGGAAGTCCGTGATTTGCGGACTTCCTGCCATGGAAGTGGCCAGAGTCCGTGTTCTTCGTGCTGACCAAAAGAAAAGTGGACTCTGGGGACGAGAATGACTCCCACGCAGCCAAGCAACCCGACGTGACGTTCACTGAATACCGTAGGTGGCTTGAAAATCGCTGCATCTTTCCAAGCTTCTAATTATCTTCGAACCTTTCACCTTCCTGTTACCAATAGACCAATTTCGATATATTAAAATTCAGTCCTAAACAAAAGACATCATCACGAGGCTCTGGGGAATAAATATAAGGATTTGTATGAGTTTATTCCCCAGAGCCTCGAGATGATTGATGCCTTTTGTTTTCGACTGAATTTTAATATATCGAAATTGGTCTATTCCCACTCTTAAAACGACATCCCCTTGGGGTAAACCGTTTTTAACTTCTATATCTACAATTCTTTTCAGTCGCAAGTTTCCTCATGTACTGCGTTTTCATATTATAGTATGCTGCGTTATACTAGGTAAGTGTAGTGCTTGAGATATTTTGAGATGATTGGACAGTTTATAAACGCAGGGGTTTCAATAGAAGCCGGTTACCGGCGGTATACCGCCGCCTGCTTTGCCTCACACCGCCGGCTAGTTTGCCTTGATTTTCACCAAAAATGCTATCATAAAGTTGTCAAACTGCCGCCTTCAATGGGCTATCATGGACGGCTATTTCAGAAGTTATTGAAACCCCTGTATAAACGTTGCTTAATTTTCGTTTATGTTGCTGCTGTTGATGGTAATTGAGGAGCTTAATTAAGCAACGACAACGACGACAGCTACGAGATCGCCACAAAAACAACAGGTCTATAATTAGCACAAACAAAAGCTCTGCACGCCCTGCGCGTGCGTGTTTACTTTGCCATGCCGTTCTCGCCCTGACAACGACGTGAATTTACCAATTCTGACTACACTAACACGAGACTTCAATGTGAAAATAGTTTATTGTGGGCACCTCAGTCAGTCTGCTGAACAAAATGACCTCCGTTCGCCTGAATTGGTTACAAGCTGGACATCAGATAACATCGCCCGTGAAAATAGACAAAATATACTGCATTACTCTAGGAATAAACTATTAGTAAGCAACAGTGCCGTGCCAGATACGAAAAACCACTAAAAAACCTCCCTTTAGAAGTGGCCAAAAATATGTAGAAACGTATTTCTCATCTAATGCAACGGCACCAGACCCCGAGGAAAGGGAATACTACTATACACAAGGAAAAATAAACAGACAGCGCAGTTCAAAAGTTAAGCATAAAGTTAAAGCATCAGCGACTGACAAACGTAGAATGACGAAAAACTCCCGCCAAACTCCTAAATAGTCCTAACCCATCCCAAAGAAATCGGCCTTCTACGTCATTCAATTTCTGACTAACTCGTTCCCATGTCACTCGACCGTCAGAAATTACACAATTTGAGGTTATGTGGAGGACGAGAGCACCTGACGATAAATTTTCAAATTTCTCTCTAACTATCCACGCCGTTTTCCCCAATTTCATTCTTGGAATGTTGACACACACTTTCAGTGCCGAGAGACTTGGAGTCACTGCAAAATTATGGCAATATTTTTAGACAACGTTGGCGACGGCAACGAGAACTTCACAAATTTGCATATTTAGTGGGCAAAAACAATGGCTTTTCACGCCCTGCGCGTGCGCTTTTCACTTTTGTCGATTTCTTTACCGTCGTCAGCAAAACAACAACGTGAAATAGCCAAATTTGAAGTTTTATGAAGGACTTTCGTTTGTTGTCCTAAATAGGCCATTTCCCAGTTGCTGTTTGTTTCGGTTTCTTTAGTGAGTCTTGGTGCTCAACTATTGAAAGAGAAATGAGCCGTTTGATTTGCATAAGAATACGCAACTCATTTCCATTTGAATGGTTGTGACCAGGACTCGCTTTGAAACTGAGACATGCAGCAACTGGGAAATGGGGTATTAGGTGCCGTTCCAACCAGTGTCACTTTTGAGGAACTTCCACACCCTTGTCATATTAAAAAGGTTGAAATAGTCTCGAAGCGATTAAAGTAACGCAAATTTATGTTTTGAGTTGACGCTCTCGTTGCCGTGAACTTGAATTTTCTGTCGTAGGTTCAACACTACACCTCCAAATTCAGTTCCAGGAAAGTTGCGCTAGTTTAGACAAATCGACATAATGACGAAAAAAATTAATAAACCTGAACTTGCAATTTTAAATGACGTTTTCGTTACCGTCGCGTCGTAGATCTTAAACTCCGTAATGACGGTGGACAACGACGTGACGAAGACTAAGACCCGGCAAGACAATAACGAAGACGATGACAATAACAACTTGATTAAGATGATTGTCATGGTGATGACGATAATGACGATGATGATGCTGATGACAGATTTCAATTCATGTTTATTTAGCTAACTCCAAGGTGATCCCCGTACACTTATCACCCCACAAGACTTTTTGTCGAGATCACACGTTTTGGTTGCCCGAAGGACAATCCTCGATGGTTACTGTGATTTCAGGTAATTTATGAAACGTATTCCACTTGTTACTCTTGAGAATTATGATCTCAACGATTATTATGACTAACAACGAAAGAAACATTTGTAATTAGTAAAACAGCAAGCAAATCCCTTCTATCATTTCATTACACGCGTTATTTCATCACTTTTCTGTGGACGCTGTTGGACACAATGCATGTAAACTTAAAGCTCGTTCCTTTCTTTGTTAAAACTAAAATGATATTAAACAATGGGTTCACACCTTAAGCTTGGCATATATTAAGTATTGCATTGATATGGCAAGTTTAGAGACCTTTTAAGAAAAAGAGAGTTGCACTTGCTTCTGCCTTAAGAAAATCTACATAATAACTCGATCTATACTCGGTTAAGCATGGGAGTAGTACTTAGTTGTTGTCTCTCAATTTTTTCTCCTTTTCTACAGGTGCCTTGACGCATTGTTTTGGCCTGGCGCATGCGTTCTGGTCCTTGTGTTTTGTGGCAAACACGTATGCTGTGATTATTCATCACAATAAAGTCGTATTTAGATATCCAATCAGAATACACCTTTTGCAATCTGTATTTGGCTGGCTTGTGCCCGTGATGATTGTGGCCTGCTGTATCTACTTTGCTTCTCCTGGATACAAGTTTTACTTTATGGATCTCATGACTGCGGGATTGACTAGCCCTGAAATGGCTTATTTTAGCGTCACGCTACCGATGCAGGTCACGCTAGGGGTGTCACTTTGTTTATTGTGGTCCATTGTGTGGCATCTAAGAAAGGTAATTTCATGTTATCAACAGAGTCCAAGGGAGTGGTTTTTTTAGTGTAGGAGCGTACAATTTCGTTTTACTCTATAAAGTTTTGACGCTATACTGAACAGGAAGAAATTCAAACCGACCCTACATCGAAACGGATCTGGCACAAACATAGAAACCATGAAGTCACGAGAAAATCGAAGAATCTTTATGGTCGGAAAAAGGAGCACAAGCAGCAATTAACAATCGGTTTCGTTTTTGTCACTGATTTTCGTAATGTCACACAATTAAAGAAATCCCAGAAAACCGATCTAATAAAAATACTGTATGTATCACTTTTTCCAGGCCCGTTTGGACAGCACTAAACGCGTTATCCGCGCAAGAGAGGAGACGGTTTCTATGCAGCGAGTTGAGCGGCAGTTCCTGAGTATGGCAGGTGTGATGCTCTTTGTAGTGGGACTGGTTCTATCAGTCAACACGGTTACATTGTACAATATGGACACCTTTGTGCATGAAGCTGAACTTTATTTCGATTGCCTGCAGGTGAGATGATATGGTCGTAGATCATTGGTTACATTAGGGTGTTTAGGGTTATGAATTAGCATTCCCAGACATTCGAGCGCTTGGGGCGCGCACGAGAGATAAGAAACGGGCCCGCGAAAGTCAAGAATAGGGAGCTCTTGTAGAGAACTTTATTCCAATGGAACTTTATATAAAAATACCCGGCGTATTGCAACTTTAGCAGCTGTGAAGCAGACTGTAGTTAGATAAAAATTCTTAACACAGTGCGGATTAATTCCAAGAAGATAGCACCAGCGCGGCTATTTTTTTTCGATGCCACCTTTGCTCTAATCTTTGCAAACGTCTATATCAGTCACAAATGATAATACTCTATTGATCCATGGTCTA
The DNA here is from genome assembly GCA_949126865.1 of Montipora capitata. Taxonomy (NCBI): domain Eukaryota; kingdom Metazoa; phylum Cnidaria; class Anthozoa; order Scleractinia; family Acroporidae; genus Montipora; species Montipora capitata. The sequence goes on from OX421451.1 coordinate 3,592,929, forward strand.
CGCTCTGGAGCGTAGCGATGGCCTGCAAAAACAGGGGTTCGCCCAGCCCAGTAAACAGCGTGCGAGACACGCGAGTCTTGCGCTTGACACGCGAGACACACGAGTCTTTGGTAAAAGAAACACCTGTTTTGCAGTCTAGCGGGTTTCATTTGAGATTTGCACAGGAAAACCAATTTATACAATATGTATTTTTCGTTTAGTCTTCTTCAGACTGCAAGTCGCCCAGCTACAACTCCGTGCTCTCGCTCATAAATGTCGTGATTCCAAGCTTCGCATGTGTGGCGTTTTTCTTCTTATTGCTCATGAACAAAGACTGCCGCCAGATATGGAGAGGTTTCTTCCAAAAGCTCAAAAAGAAGTTCAGTTGCTGTGTACGTCCTCCGAGGAAAGTTCGCGCTGATACGCACCGCTCAAGATGTTCTTCAACTCTTACAGTTCTGTCCGAGCGCAGAGCTTCAGAGTTATTTAGTTTCAACACTGTCGATCCTATTTTGAAAGTAAGCCATTCCTATCTCTCTCCTCGTCAGGTGACAAATTTGAAAATGGAAAGGCCTAGATCTTACAGCGAAAGGATAACTTTTTCAGATGTGGACGTTGAAATTCGTGTAACTCCGCCCCAGGAGATTGGCTCGGACGGGCCTCGAATTAGATGCAATTCTGTTCCCGCATTTGCATCTAAAGAAGGCGCGGTTGAACAAAGGAACTCAGAAAACTCTCATCCTCTGAATTCCCAGTCACGTGACTCGAGTTTCACGGGAAGTAATAGTAGCGTGGAATCAGATGTGATCAACGCGACTCGTCTTGAGAAAAAGGCTTTCATCCAGGACATTGAAGGTTTTTCTTCAAAATTATAGCGTGAACGTTTAAAGATAAGCTCTTCATGAGAAACCGCTCACGAGATCGCTTGGGGGATTTCCAGAAAAAGCCGGTGGATTTATGTCAGACAAGAGAAAAGCTTGAGCCTTCACTGTTTTGAAAATGTATCAAGTTGTGAGGCCAATGGTCAAGCCAAGTTTACGCTGTCTTTATTAATCACCCCTTTTCCCTACTCCTCGAGTCCTTGTCCTTGCCGAATGACTGTGGAAAGATCCCTTTATTGTCGGACTCTGATTGGTTTTCGGTGCAATTTTGGCGCACGTGGTTAGAAATTGCAGACTGCCAAAAAACATGAAAGACAAACACATCTCAGACGCGCATGTAGAGTTCTTTAATTCTGATCAACGATAGATGGCTCTCTGCGGCTCTCTTGAAGATTATATTGATCGTCTTACAAACGTGGCTATGAGAAGAAATTTACCGAATGCACAGTTGAAACACATAAACTTACGTTAAGTTTTTATAACCCTATATCAAAGCTCCTATTTCCTAACAGTTGTAATTGAGTAAAAGAGAACGAAGGACAATTTATTTTCTTGGTAGTCAAGAAATGAGAGACTTTCGCGCGCAGGCTACTTGTAAATGTAACTGAAGAGCACACGAGGGAAAATTGCGTAAACATGTATGCTCTTTTTCCTTGTTTTTTTCGCTATGATCTCTTTTCTTTATTGTGGTTACTGCGCCTTTCAGTAACATGGGGACTCTTTAATTCAAAGGTCAACCGACAAATGCGTTTTTTGCTACCGTCAATCTAATGTTCGGAGCTTTCGACTACTGTTCAAATCACACCGTTAAGCCCATAGGCAGCCCAAGCTCGCGTCACTACAGACAGCCGTTGAGAATTTAAACGCGTTATAAGACTTTGTATGGGAAATAAAATACAGTCGATTGAGAAGCCTAAAAAATGCTCAATTTAACTTTCATTCAATAAAATGAATCAAAATGACTCACCTCTGGTGTATTCTTGTGCCTTTTGGAGTTTATTTTACAGTTTCGGGAAGTCCGTGTTTTCAATGTTCTAAGACGAAGTCAAGGCTGCACACTACGATTCCGACCGTTGTCAGCTCAGAGGCGGTTTGCGACTCGAAAATCCATCCCAGCCAAGATTTTTTCACTCAAAGCTAAAGCCACATCATTTGCGAACCTCCGTGAATGTTTCGTCGTCAAAAACCCCCACACACTTGGCTGGAAATGAGCATTTTCTGCTTCAGCTTCCACGATAGCTGATGAATTTAACAGCAACTGATCACCGACGAGGACACGGAGCTTGGGTCCGAGGTCAAATTAACTCCACCCGATGGAGGTACAGTCATTTCATCTACAACACTTACCCCATCCCCACAGCGGCTTCTCGAACAGCTCCATGGTTACGAGTCACGCTGTGGGGATGGGGTAAGTGTTGTAAATGAAATGACTGTACCTCCTGTGTGGGGATTTTTGACGACGAAACATTCACGGAGGTTCGCAAATGATGTGGCTTTAGCTTTGCGTGAAAAAATCTTGGCTGGGATGGATTTTCGAGTCACAAACCGCCTCTGAGCTGACAACGGTCGGAATCGTAGTGTGCAGCCTTGACTTCGTCTTAGAACATTGAAAACACGGACTTCCCGAAACTGTAAAATAAACTCCAAAAGGAACAAGAATACACCAGAGGTGAGTCATTTTGATTCATTTTATTGAATGAAAGTTAAATTGAGCATTTTTTAGGCTTCACAATCGACTGTATTTTATTTCCCATACAAAGTCTTATAACGCGTTTAAATTCTCAACGGCTGTCTGTAGTGACGCGAGCTTGGGCTGCCTATGTTAAGCCCAGTTCAGTCGACATAGTCGGAAGCTGGGCGGAGCCGCCGAACATTTGATTGACGGTAGCGAAAACGCATTTGTCGGTTGACCTTTGAATTTAAGAGTCCGCATGTTATTGAAAGGCGCAGTAAACATGGAGGACGTTCTTTATCCCTCAGCTGCTTTATTACTGTCTTAATTTATTTCAACCTCATTACCATATTAGAAAAAGATAACCCTGGCCGGCAAATAGCGAATTTAATATATATTCATTTGCCTTAAATACATATTACAATGAAAAGGATCAAGAAATACAATTAAAGGCGAGGAAGTCTGAAGAAGCCATGGAGGCTTAGAAGGAGGACTCCCTCTTATCATAGTTAATCTAGGGACTGGTTATGAAACCCTGGGAATTTCAAAAGCAGGAACAATACAGTCGCAATTAGATGTTGAACCGACCGTGACCCTGCACAATCTTTTGTTTTTGGTTCGCAAGTTAATTTCGAATAAATTAGTTGAAGCTTTTGATTGGTCATCCTGCCGAAAAAAGCGTGCTTTTGTCGGGTTTTGTGCAGGGTCAAGGCCAAAAAAGCGAACTAAAACATGAAACAAAGAAACTTGTCGAGTTTCATAACCAGTCTACATATATTAACTATGCTCTTATTAATTACAGAAAGGTTTAACTAAAAACGGGAAAAAGAGAGACCATTTTTAAAAATGGTTATAAAAAAATGAAATTAAAAAACACACCGCGACATCTTTCACATGCGGAGAAAAAACTTCTTAATTCGAATCCTGGCTTTTACACAGGGTTATCAGTGCAAAAGATCAAGATACTAATGAAACGGAAACAAACAAAGCAAAACCAATGAACAGACGAAAGGTAACACTAAAGGACATTAACTGGAAGTGAATTAAAAGGCGTTAGTGACGTTTGCATGAAGACTGCAAAAGATGCAACACGTAAATTTCACTAGAGAAAGAACTTCGAGGTGCTGAATGATCAGCCAATTATCTGAAGAGCATGATTTGTAGGTGCAAAGTTCCCCGACCTAAATTTCTGCAATTTTTACAAGGCCAAGGTTAACAAGGTCATTGTCAGCCTCGCACTCACTCAAAGGGCAGGTGACTCAGGCAAGCAGCTTTGACACTGTTCAATCTGTGGTTATTTAGAAACCTCTCCTTTGGCTTTCATCGGTACACTTTTTTCTATGACTAATGTCTTCGAAGTTGTGTATCTATTTTGCCCTCGGTTAACTTTCTTGTAGAATTTTCATACGAACAAGCTCTCCTTTCTTACATGCGATCCTTTCTTTTTCCCCTTTTTGATCAGGTAAAGGCACATCATTTTTGGTGAAAGGTATAAACTTTTTTTTGTCCAGCTATTATATGTTTTAAAGGGCATTTTTCCTTGTACTAAACTTAAGGATAAGACGTGCATCACTTGATTCACTTCCGTCCGTCAATTTACGTTATCTGTAGACAAAACCGCGAAAGCTCCTTGCATTTCCTTTTTCGTTGTGTTCATTGACTCAAATAGGAAACCGTAAAAATCAGAACTCATCAATTCCCTAGCATCCTTGGTGGAATTCAGTAATGGCTAAAGCATGGGTCATGCACTCACCTGCAAGTACTGGAAGATCAAGGTACGACTGAATTAAAACCAAAACTCACACACGTACCATCCTTGTTTTCAAAGCCATATTGTCATTTCATATCGACAGTGCTTTAAAACTTATAATGTTGCGCAGTATACTTTTTTCAAAACTCTAGCCGTCTTTTTATAAGGCAAACCAAAAGTGCGTGATTTCTTCCTAAAACAAGTATTCAGCTAGACAGCTACTGCATCGTTCGATATTGTCAAATTCTCGAAAAATGAGGTAAGTAAGTAAACATCATCGTCCGTTGATTTCTTTCTTTCTCCAAGACATCTTTCGAATAAATACGAAGTTTTCTCTCGGAAACCAAAGTGCGTATTTGCTGCAAAAACAAGTATCCGCTGATACCGTATCATGTAAAATTTACTCAATTTTGTGATTAATAAGCATATTTACCAGGTTATGGCAAAGTCCGTGTTTGCTGCGAAAAGTATGTTCTGTGGAATACGTTTTTGGATAAAAAATGTACTCAGACTGCTTTTTCCGAAGAGTTTAATTTGTTTTGTGAATAGCATATCATCATGAGCTTGCGCTGGTGTCGTGTATTGTACTCGGATAAAGTTTCGCTATAACGTGCGCTCTGATTGGTTAAAACACGTAGAGATTTTTCCTGCTACGACGAAATTTTCCTCCCTGTCCGCGAGGACTTCTAGAGTGCCTTCTCGGGTTTTGAGACGGCCAAACCCCTGCGGGGATAATAAAACAGCAAAGAAGCCTCGCCTGTAATTTGTCCTGGGGATATTAATTCTTCTCAAAAAATTCGACTCAGTGTGGTTCATCCAAACAACACAACACAGGAGCAGTTTGTTAGCATTAAGCAGCTTTTTTTCCAAATGAATATTGTCATGTCAGTAACGTCCAGGTTTTCATGAGCCAAATGTTAACTGGATTTTACTGAACAATTCGCGTTTCGATTCCGATTTTAGAGTGAAAAACTAATTGAACTCTTCTATTTGAACCAGCTTTCAGTTTGTGAGCTTTGATGGTTTGACATTTTGACAGCTTTGGTCGTGTTTAACCAGTAATATGTTTTGAACCATTCTAACAACGATTATGATTGGTCTTTTTTAGCGTGCTTTATGAGAGTATAGATGCACGGCTGACGCCACTCGTAGGATTTGGAAAAGAAAATTTTCCGAAAATTTTAGCCTAATGCGTAAGGAAATTACGAAATTCATCGTTATAACACAAAGAAACAAAGAAGCCTCGCCATTGATCTGTTCTGTCGTAAAGAACGCAGGAAGCGGATAGAGCTCGAAAGAAGTGTAGAGGAAACACGACACGTGGTCAAGTGTTTTCCCTGTAAAAAGCTTAATTAATTTTGCATTCGTTTTGATTGGTTTTCACCATGAACGCATGGCTGACGTCATATCATCAAAAACTCTTACGGTAATTCTTTATTATGTAAAACAAATACACTCAATATCGTCTTGTGAGCCACGTTTTGTTCTTACTCCAAACCAGTCTACGTCATCTATGATCTGTTACTCAACAAACACATCGGCGGCATGTTACAGTCAAAGCAGCTCAAGCGTTCCTCAGACGAGCGGATTAATGAGTTCATTATTGCAAATTTGATATCAGTAACCATTTTAATAATCTGTTCGTCGGATGAATGGTGCAAAATTCAAATCAAGTGTAAGTTAAAAATTCTAATCTTGATTGGAATATTGCTGGCTTTCGGTGCCAGGCCGGCGTGCGAATTTTCACAGGTTAACTGATTTGCATAATCTTATCAGTATCCTCAAACTTGAGACACTATGTTTTCGAATTAAAGATTGCATAGAGAAATGAATTTAAAAAGAAAGGTAAATCACTCTTGTTACGACCATGGCAGATTATGCAAATTGCCTGGCACCGGGCTCTAAATTGAAGTTTAGGGAAAATAAGATCGAGGGGCCGGGGACAGGGGGGGGGGGGGGAATTCATCAACCAATTCCTTTATCTTTGGTTCTTTCTACAACTTTTTCTGTTGATGCACATGAAATGAATATTTGGTATGTTGAGTTGTTTTACAGTGAAATCATACTGGAAAATAGAATTGAATTCGGAGGGGGTGAACTTTTTAAGCGTAAACAATTTATGCCGCCTTCGTTATATTATCTGAAGGCATGATATGCTCAGAAGAAGTTTAGTTAAATATACAAAACCTTTTACAATTTTGAAGGGGACAACTATTTGTAAACACTGACACGTGAATCTTTATGATTTACTATCTTAGCCATTGAAATACTTGCCAGCAGAATTCGAGAAGATAAAGAAATTAAAAGTATAGTAGTTAAAGGTGAAGATATCAAATTTTAAACTCTTTTTTGCTGAACTGATATATGATTTATTTCCCGGCGTCGATTGCAATTTCAGAGGATTTGATCAATGAGATCAACAGTTTGATTTATTGTTTTATTTGGGAAGGTGGACTTAAAATGTTTGACATTCAATCAATGATCCGTGCAGAAGGTGATGGTGTTTTAAAATTTCGTGGATGAACAAAACAGCAGTCCTTGGGAAATAAAATTACAGTATTCTCAAATAGGTGGAGAATTTATCCTTAATTAAGTTTAATTCTGATACCCAAAATTTACCCGTCTATCTTCCAGTTTTTAATAAAGAATGTCTTGATTCTTGGTGGGCGCTAAATCATGAATCAGGCTTCAGTACTATCGTACGGAGACATCATCAATCAAGCTTTTTGAAACAATAAAAACAAAACTGTTCAAAAGCTTTCGCTTTTCGAACAAGAGCTGATTGGTCGGTATACTTGGAAAATCGCTTAGCATTATGCAACCTTCACTCTAGCAAATGGTAAGATCCCCTGGTCTTCTCGAATAAGGACGCCGTCTTACAACCCTTCAATGTTCATAACCCTGTGGGACGTAAAAGAACCCACACACAATTCGCAAAGCCTGGGCATGGCATGGAGTTCCCGGCCCGGCGTTATGGTCCGTGTCCTATGTGGTATAGCTACCAAGTTGACTTCCTTGTACATTGCATTCTGATTTAGGAGTATCCACTTAATTAAGATTAAACTGATCAGAGAAAGCACACAGTACATCCTCCCTTCACTTATCGGTGACACTGTTTACCGTTGGAAACCTTTGAGATGGCTTTGTCAAAAAATGCCTTTGACTAAAAACAAGTTCCTCCACTGAGTGCTCCAGACGTTTCAGGAGAAATCCCACCATCTTCACTTATAAACCATGCACTTGGAAAGAAATATACTCCTTACAGTATAATTACAGTTACGATTGAAACTAAAATCTGAGAATTCCAATATAAAATATTGAATCATACAGTGTTTGCACGATTGAAAAGTTGTTTAGATTTAAAATGACTCAGTCGCCTTTTCAATGTACCTTTCTAATCGAGAGTCTGAATCCGTTGATCATCTATAGCGAAGTAACAATGTCGGACTTTCTGGGAAGCCCTCAGCGCTTGGCTCAGCAAATATAAAATTAATTACAACCATTTACAATAATGGATATTGTATTTGGAGTTTTCAATGATGGGAGATGACTTGAATATTTTTAATCATGTGATACTGGCAGCTCTTTAAATTGTATCTAAAAGTGTAAATAGAATATTGTGCATCCCTTGTTACAAGTTTATAAGGCCAAGATCAAAGCTATCCAAGGCTGAGAAACGATAAAAATTTAAAAAGAAAAAAACATTTCAAGAATAGGGAGAAACTTTTGCTATGTGTTAGCTCGTAGTAATGCATGTCCTGCATATGTGTCCTCGACTTTTTCTGGCATGAATTTGTTTTTACGTCAGTTGAATATAATGATTTGTTCGATGTAGTGAAGATGAGTTAGTGTAATTGCTGTATACGTAAAAGTGTAGTTAGTTTTGTAATTGTATTAGGTCGAGTAATTTGTAATGGTTTTTTTTATTAATATTTAATTGTGAAAGAAACATTATGAAATTACAACAACAAAAATCTTTAGAGAGAGAGCCATCAATAGCCAGTTGGTGCAACCGGAAGTTGCTCGTTAACAGGCTACTATAGTGTGGGGCGAAGGTTTTCTTTTCGAACACGCGGTGTCAGTATATTTCTGTGTAGTCCCCAATGTAAGGATATGAAATAAAATGAAATAATGACTGGGGAACACTGTAAAAATCAACTTAAATCAAATCAAATGTTGGTCTTTTAGGAGAGTGGAAAACCGGAGTACCCATGGAAAAACCTCTTGGGGTAGAATATAGAACCAACAAACTCAACCTACATGAGACGTTGAGAGGCGAGTGTTCACACCACTGCGCCAACATTGTTCACTGATTACTGACTTACTGATCTCTCTTTCATTTCAGAGAGTGACTGATTCGCTGCTCTCCGCCGCCCGCTTCAACGCCGTTCACCGTACCAATCCAGTTACACAGTATTTTGCCCTCGTTGTATAAGTACGCTCGATTCTGATTTAGTTTTCTTTTGCGTTTAGCACCGTCATCGATTCGATGGGAGTTCGAGAAACCGTATTTATCATATCTTACCAGGGATTTTCGCTACACACCAGCGATGATTTTACAAACATCACAACGTTTTCCAAATAAAGGTATGCCAACTGTTTTTTGTTCTTTTGGAACGGAGTAAACAGTTTGAGAAGCCTCTTCTGTAAAGAAACCTCGGGCCAGAGCATGTAAACAATTTCTAATTAAGAATACAATGCTTACTCCGAAAACTGGAATCACGAAATAGCCGTAGGTGGTGTCGAATCTTTAACTGGGGTTAGGTTGCGATTAGGAGTTCGTTGTAAATTGGTGATCACTGAACCGTGGTGTCTTTGAATGCACGCGAGGTTATAAGTACGTTTTTTATAGGCGCTCGCCCTGATTTGAATAAATTTTCAAGTTTTCAACACACGTTTGCTTTCGAATTTCAAGTTATCTAAAGTAAAATGTCAACCACTCCCCATCAGATTTCTCATTTCCCCCAATTAATTATCATAGCCTTCTCCCCACTTCCGCTCGACTTGTCAAAGATAGAACTTACGCATGACAGATCACAGGGCTGTGTCAATAGTCGCTCTAAAAAGAGATAACATTACATCCGCAGACAATTGCAAGCAGAGTGTGACGCGGTACTTCTTTCTTGACCAGTGTTTAATATTGTTTCTCCACAGTTCTCGTTTTCTAGCAGTGGATAAAATCTTAGATAGCTAACTACTCTCGGTGTCACACTTTAAAACTGGATTTTTGCTTCAATTACCATGGAATCTGCCAGGTCTGAGCAATGCGCGAGTTGGAAGACGACGAAAAGTCCCTGGCAAAATGTTCCTTATTACGTGGTTCAGTCGGTTCTTGTTGCAGCCGTAACACTACCTACAATATTTTACATCTTTCGACCGGATCTCCCATCCCATTCCAGTTTAAACGAGTGAGTAAGCTTCCATTGTTCTTCTACAATGTCTGTTGTCTTGGCACCCTGGAGGACCAAAACATTCTGGAAAATTACTATGGATCTCAAATCACTCCAGAATATGTTGCATTTTGTGCTTGTTATAATATTAGCTAATATTGTTCCTCGAGCATCAGTTTGAGATTAAAACAGGCCCTTATTCTTGTAACAAAAACTGAAAGAATTTAATCAGTAGACAATGCTCACATCGCTTGGATTTATAAGCTAACTCCAATTACATAATTCCACCATAAATCGGAATGTACATTCATCTTTGTTGTAAAGAATCCTTTTGTGAAATCGTAACTTTGAGAGAGTTTTCTTCCGTCAGTAACACTGTAAGACGAAAGTGTGCCCATGTTTTGTTTTCTCAAGTGTGTACGTTATACGTTTTTAATAAGAGAATTCATAAAAATAATCCAAGTTAGTCTTGTGGCTTTAAATCCGTTGTAAGCTGCATTCTCTAAAAAGATCTCCAAGGAGTAGATTGAGCTAATCCTTTATGAATTGGGTAAATTCCGCAAAATTATGTTTTCCTCGTCATTTTAGGACTTTTTTTGCTTCGTCTAAATTTTTTGCTCACGCATATCTCTTTTTATCTTTTCTTTGAGTGCGATATTCTAATTTTATCCATACAAACAAGTTTATCTTTTATGTTAGCCCTTCTTTTCATAACTTGCTTCATGTTACTAGCTAAAGAAAAGCATTGAAGGAAGACAGTGAGCTTAAATCAAGTACATATCGTTGATTTGAAGCATAAAGCCTTTGCCTTCGGCCTTAAACGTGATCCTAAATATCTCCAATTTTCGTTAGTTGAACAAAGACGCCCACATTTAGTTCTTTTTGGCAAGAAAGAGTATCATTTTGTTCTGCCGACGCGAACAGTTAAAAAAACGGGCAGTAACCATGACGAAAAACGTCAACGGAAATGAAAGTTGCAGAGGTGTCAAGATTGCCTTTATTTACCACTGTTGTCAACGCTTCAAGATCAGCAAGACAGTTCTTATTACCTCTTTTCTTTAGCCTAGTATCTTTGGCCTTGATTCCGCGCAATAATTTCAAGTTTTTTTAACGACAGGGTGGTAGAACACTTTACTGAGTCTCTGCTCCAGGAAGTATCCATCATCTATGATATGAACCACGTACAACTTAATCGCGCGTGGAAATTGCGGGGTCGGAAAAGCTACGAAATAGGGTGGCAATGAAAAACCTTTTAACGGGAAATACGTAACTCTGTAAACGTTTTGTACTTAAAAGGGTCTTAAACTTATGATGAGCATAGCTCATTGGAACATAGTTCTTCAATCAGTACAGCCAATGTTTGGAATCACGATACATATTAAAATAAACAGAACATGTTTGTGTTACGGTCAAAATGCACCAAAATCATTCTTTATAAACTTAACTCATTCACTTACTCCTTGAAATTTTAGGAAAGATACCAAAGGGTATTTTTCAAGAAGAATCTTTTATATGAATTTTTGGTCTGTCGTTTAGATGAGGTGCAAAACGTTTGGGACAAAAATAGCCTAAATTTTCTAAAACGAGATTCATTTCTACACTTTGCAACCGTGACAACAGAAGACTGAAAACGTTTAGTGCAGTAATACCCCTCTTAAAGTTACCAATCAACAATAACGTATTTTACATCGATTGCGCCTATTTATGGTATATATTCATTCAAACAATTGTCATCAACGCAGTGGCCTTGTAGCGTAGTCTAATCGAAAGTCTCAATTTATTTAAATGACAAAATATGAGGGAGCTGAAGTCAACGACAGCCCTCGTTTTGTTCCAGTGCCCAAATCGACGCTGCGATAGACTCGAGCATACAGTTTTCAAATTTCAAATCCCTTTAGGAGCAAAAGAAAAAAAGTTTTAAGCAGTTTCTCTCCTTTGTTCCTTTTTATTGTTCTTTAAATTTTAATGATCCTTACATTATTCTGTAATTTACTTGAATCAACCTACACTTTCGTTGTACTGTTTGCCCCTAACACAACGTTTTGTTAACTGAAGGATGATGACGACCTCATATTTGAAGAGTTTTGATCTCAGACACGAGCAACGCCTCTGTCAGCAAGTAGTGCATTTTAAGAATGACGTTATTGGCGACACAATAGAATTGTTCAGTGGACCTCCCAATTGTAACGTTCAAACAGAATGTTTGTAGATAAAAATTGTTCGATTTCCTATAGGAAATTGGAGGAAAAGTGACCTTGCAGATTCATTTTCCTCGCGCACGTTCTTCATACATTATGTAATATCTCTTGGCACTGTTCCAGAATAGTCTGAAATTCCAGCCCCCTCTATTTCAGACTATATATGTTCCAGAAGAGCAAATATTTTTCAGTTTTTTTGTGGCAAGAGGAGTTCGGTGCTTTGGCATGAAAAGCACCTTGCGACGACCACTGGCTGTTCATTGGTGTGTTGGGAAGACAACTTGAGCATTTAAAAACCTGTCCCTAGTGGACAATATAACTGAAAAATAGGTGACGTTATATATCTCTTAAACACCTTTTTTCCCCGGTAAAATTGCCATAAAAGAATCCTACCTGACAATTTTTCAAACAAAATTTAAAATAACCTATTTCCCCAGTTGTTTCAAGAAGATTGAACCTCTATTGACCTTGTGTGTCGGAACGTGTGGATAGTTATCTTATAAGACTTGTGGTATTTCTACTTGCGACAGGTCTACAATATTTGTAAATATGTAGGCATCAACTGCTATTGGCTTATCCTCCTTTAGGACTCTACAATACTAAAACCTCTCTACGTGACCAGTGGGGGATGGATTCTTGCGGGGGTGTTAGCTTTTAATGAGTTTATACCATTTGCTCATAAGTTTCTAATTGCTTACACTGAGAGACGCACCTACTGATCAGCGTTGTTCGAAGTAGAATTTGAGATAGCCCGGCCCAAAAGGATGTAAATACGACAGCATTACAAAAGTGACGACTGTCATTTCTGTGCGGGTTTATCCCCGGTCTTTTTTATAGCTCCGTATTCTTTTACATGATATCATTATTACGTTTATGAGAATTTCGAACCTGTACAACTTTCGGTCTGATAAACTTAGTCGTGCCGGTATAATTTACACTGGCTTGAAAGAGGCTTTGCCCCAGTATCACTTAAAAGCAAGTGAATGTGAGTAATTAAGAGAGCGCAAACCCAGCGCCCCTTGAAAATCATTTACCATTTATTGTTTGACCGTGTTGCGCCCGAAAAACCTTAAATAACAATGACCACAACCAGGTTTTCCGAGCCCGCGAGACTGAGCACCCCCAGCAAACCACTGTTTTAACGAAAACCGCTGGTCAGCAACCTGGTTCTGGTCATTGCTGTCTAAGGTCTTCCGTTGCACCGATGCTTTATCTGTTGTTCCAATGATGGCGCGGTCCATTTTGACACGAGGGAGTTTAAGCAAGGACAACGGTAACGTTAACGAAAACGTCACCAACTTAGCGTCTTGTTCACGTTGTACAATACGGGTGAACTATCCTGTAACTGAATGGGTACGAACGGCTTTAAAGTAAAATTGAAAGCAAACCGTTCATTAGGCACTTAATGACTGGTCACAAGGGGAAAAGTGAGGACCCTCAATGTACGCCTCGGGGAACGCTGAAAATCGCGGTGGACGCGCTCACAAATTTGCCGCGCTTTCAAGACGAATGTCCGGATCACGTGCAAGTCCAAGGTTCAAACTGTTGTTTCCCTAGGGAGTTAGTAAGCATTGATTCATTCCTCACGGGACCATTAGAACCCACAAATGACCAGCTCCCAATGTCAGTGGCTTCATAGCTCAGTTGGTTAGAGCGTCGCACCGGAATCGCGAGGTCACGGGTTCAAACCCCGTTGAAGTCCTGAATTTTTCAGGCTTCTCTACGCAATTGCAAAAATTGCTCTCATAACTGCGAAGATCATAGCTTCACTTGATTAGTAAGCTTTGTTCGCCCAAGGAAGTTACATGGTTTGTTTGTTATATATCTAGACTTTCACTCAACAAAACGAGCACTGTGATTGGTTGATTCTTGGTCACGTGCCCCTTATCAAATTCAAATGTACCCCGACCGGGATACAATTTCGCAGTTGTTGCCCGCTCCGGATGTTTTGCTGCGATTGTTGAAGGAAAAGTCTAAATATATAACAAAGCATTTGATGTCTGGTCCCGAGGGAAACCAAAACTAACTGTTTCCCTCGGGACCATACATTAAATGTATAATGTTCACGTTGTCGTTTTGTGGAGTAAGGCAAAAAAGTGCACGGAAATTCGTGTTGCACGAGAAGCAGGCGTAGTTTTCCTTTTTAAGCAATCGTATGCTTTGTGGCTTTGTCGTTGCTGCAGCTGTCGTCTTTGCTTAAACTCACTACTAACTGACCAATGAGGTGTCGTCTTAAAAATAACTACGCATTATCACCTAGAACACCTTATTCCAATCATAGTTAATCTAGGGACTGGTTATAAAACCCTGGGAATTTCAAAAGCAGGAACAATACAGTCGCAATTAGATGTTGAACCGACCGTGACCCTGCACAATCTTTTGTTTTTGGTTCGCAAGTTAATTTCGAATAAATTAGTCGAAGCTTTTGATTGGTTATCCTGCCGAAAAAAGCGTGTTTTTGTCGGGTTTTGTGCACGGTCAAGGCCAAAAAAGCGAACAAAAACATGAAGAAACTTGTCGAGTTTCATAACCAGCCTTTATCTATAAACTATGTTCCAATCAAAACCAAGTTACGTTTGTCTTGGTGGTTTAGTCAGTGTTATGGCTGGGAACATGGTAACATGAAAAATATTTGGTTTTAATCCTCCTGCCAATAGCGTTGCCCCAACATGCGGTATAACATTTAAATCTACATACGATGGTCAAAGTTCTTTTATGAACTCATTCGATTAAAAAAAAAGTTCGTTCGGGTTCATCCGCCGACGCACCAGATTCTTTATAAACTAAAGACAACCCCATAACATCTATCATACATAAATTAATGTAAAGTTCATTCCAATTCAAATGTCAAACTTGTCTTGATGGCTAACGAGTTTTTTTTCATTTAATTTGTATTTGCAATTTGATGTGAATTCTTCCTGACTAGCACAACTTGAAAAGCAATTTTCCATTTATATTGATCCTACTAATGTTGTATCCTTTTAGAACATTCTTGGACAAAAATGAAGAAATGATCAATAAGACGTCTCCTCGAGGTAAAAACCATTCTTCAGTTTTTTCATACTTTAATCAAGTTAACTTGAAACTAGAGTTTGCTCGTCAGTTACAAGTCTAGTTAATTTATAGAATTTTTTTCGTTTTTGCCACAGGTATACCACTCCAATGTAACTCGCCTCTGGTCTTCGATCAAGATAACGGCCAATGTCGACCGCCGTGCAACTGGACGTCGCAGTCAACCTTAATCCAAAGAGTATACTATGGTGTTGTAGTGACTGGTTTCTGGTTAATACTCATCGCTGCAGTTATCACCTTTATAACTTGGGTTAATATTAAAAACCTGTAAGTGTTTTTCTGTATCACCTAATTAGTTTCGATTCCAGCGTCGAGATACTCCATACACTCGTTCATCCGTTCAGTTGGAATTGAAAGTCACCAATACTAGAATAGATAAAAATTCAATTTCTTGCACTTATTTGACTCAACAATCTAGAGTTTGTTCTCGCTGCCTACAAAAGACTATTCTTTTTTTCATAATTAACTCTCAAAGAACACACGAAGCCTAGCTGTTACATTAAATTGAATGATCGTGCTTTTTATATGGCACACCTTACGCTTTTTCTGCCGTGTTTGGGAACAACGACGCGAAATGATGAACGTTTGAGTGTAAATGGCAATTTTGAATTTGATCAGACAGCAGTGAATCTCTTTCTTACTTTTACGCCGTCTCCTCCATTTCCATTTACGGGGGTACGTCACTCTCGTTGTACTACGTGAATGAGATGGACTGAGGGTCGTGGAGTACTTACGGAAGTTCATATTGTAAATTACCTGGCAACCCTTTCGTTTCCCTGTTGACAGTGGTCTCTTTTGTTTTTGCTTTCGCTGGGCTGAGGAGTACAGGAAAGAAGACCTCTGCCATTGGTCCAAACTCACTTTAATCCAACCGCCATTCACAACCTTGGACGGTACTCTCTAAACTGCATGAACCATTATATGTTTGCTTACTGTGACTTGAGCCCGCTGTGTCCCTCGGGTTCCTTTACAGTGATTCCGCTGTTGTTAAGTGAGCCCACACAAAATGAAATATCACGTGAGGATTCGGTCGCTAAGAAACCGCCGCGCATGCTCAACACACTACGTTTCGACCCATGGCAGAGGCCCCTTTTCCCTTACTCGTTAGTCCAGAGAACGCTAGCAGGGAACCCTTTCGTTGGTTCCGCCATTGTCGCTCAGACACCAAATAGCTATTTCCGAGTTCATATCTGCCTCCTCTTCAAAGTGCGAAGGCTTTGTGGTTGCAATTAGTTCTACTTTACATATGAATGAAAACTAACTTTCATAAGAAAAACTTTGCGCTTAGACTCGCTTTGAAGAGGAGGCAGGCATAAACTTGGAAATGGCCTATTAGCAAGGGTCCTTCGCCTTTAGACGTGTTTGGTTTCTAAAGAAACTGCTGCTGTTTCAGTTACTGGGTGAAATACAAAAAAAAAATTCTGCCAAACGGGTTGATAGAAGTAGGTTATGATTTCGAACCTGGTGATTCGAGTGGTAGCTTTTCGTCAGAGCGAACATAGGCTTCGAAATCTCAAAATACCAGTAGCAACTCGTTTGGGCTAATAATTTATGCTTGCCCACACATAGAGCACAAACCATTTCTAACTATTGTTAGCTATTGTTTGGAGGTGTATTGCGGTTTATTTCCATATATGGTGATTTTGGCTAACATGGCGTTTTTGCCCTCGTTGGTAAGCTCCCTCAAAGTTGCGCATGTGCAGATCTGAGGAGAAATTTTTCAAATCCTTTGTCACTAACTTTTTTAAAACGTTTCTGCTACAGGGCTGTCTTTTCCCACTAAGAAAGATCCCTGTCTCGCCGTATGAATACGTTTTTATAAAACTGAAATGTTTCATTCGTTTTTTTTTTTATTTGTAGACGCAAGTTCCCACATGTTTTGCGTTTTCACATTATCGTTTGCTGCATCATACTTGGTAAGTGAAGTCGTCTGGTACAATATACCGTCATTTACCTGCCACAGCACTTGAAAACTAACATGCGGCTACCTCACCGCCTTTTGGTCTTATCACGTGAACAGAATGGGCGCGGTACCTTAACACCCATGCACCACTTGTTGCCATGTTAAGCCTAAAAAATTTCTTTGACAGTCATTTGATGACACAACAACCTTGCGAGAGGCTTGGCCTTTTCCCCATTTGACGTCACAATTATTGGATGACGTTTTTGTGATTTCATTTGCCTCGACCTTGATTATTTCGGACCTCACGAAAATCAATAATTGTTTTATTCGACATTATTTATAAGACATAAAATGAGAAAAGTACTTTCAGTTGGAACCTGTATTTTTTTCCTTTTCAAACGAGGAAAAATTTACAAAGTAATAATCAACTTTGGCGCCCTTAATATGTAGTTTGCGTGATGCTCAAAATTATCCTTAGGTTCTTACCCAATCCGATTCAATGCAGTTAATGAGGCATATGATCATTTTAAAAACAGAAATACAAACAAGTTTTGTCTCCTTAAGAACAGACCCATGCTTCTAGCATTAGTTCGGTCATGAATCACATGACTGCTTGTTTCGCTTACGTCACGAATTAGACCCAAGCGTCAAGCTCTACTTCGGCCGTGAATCAAATGACTACTCGGCTTGCTAACAACACGTATCTTATGTAGCACATAAAAAAAGTGATTTTGGGGGTTTAAACGGTAAAACATATTTCCTGTTTGTGAAGGAATTATCTACACATCGATATCCCGTCGTTATCTCGGATTCCGAAGAATTTATCGACGACGAGTGTTACTGTTATGCAAGATGATCACCAGAAAGGGAATTACTGGTATACCATCTATTCTCCTGGGTGAAGAGAAGTAGTGTCTTGCCAAAGGAACTCAGCGTGACGATTGGGCCAGAAGCCCGTTTCTTGCAATTCCCAGAAACTTTTCGGGCCCGAAAGGCCATTTACGAAACTGCCATCAGCTTGTTTTGATAAGATGATCTTTTAACATGTTTTCAATACAACAAAAAGCAAAATGACTGTGGAGTTTGATGACTGAAAACCTCTGTGTTCTTGAGATACAGAGAGAATTATGAGGATACTCGAAAAAGACCCGGAAAATTGCAGGACTTTCGAGAAACGAACCCCAGGCCCTGAATCGCGGCCACTCCAACCGATGTCCAGCTCGCCAAGCCTTACGCCACCGCGCCTTTGACTTAAGCAATAGAGGACTGTGTCTCGGGTTTGCATAACTGTCTCGAATTCTCCCAACTCCCCCTCCTGTTTAGATAAGGCTATGCAAACACGGAAAAAGTCCTCTATTGCTTTTATAAAATATGTTAAAAAATAATCGAACAAATGAAAGCAATTTGTTTTTTAATTCTTGATTGAAACAAATTTTCTTGATACTCGCTCATATTTCCTACCAGCCAATCAAAACGCGCGTCTGACAACGTAATTTATCAATCAATTACCAATCAAAATTCGTGTGATGTCACAGCCGTGTTTACATACTCTCATCTAAACACAGCCATTGACCAATGAGAGTGCGCGTACTATCCTAATTAGTTTATACAGTTTGATCGCAAAGTCCATCTATTATAAGTTTAATTGGATTTTTTTTTTATCTTACTAGCTTGCTGCAGGATGCTCCCTATACGCATTGGACTCGGTAAATCCTTTTGCCGTGAGGAGTTGTATTGGAAACCGGGCGGTCACTCCTCCTATACCGTCATTATCTCAGGTAAGCCTGAACAGAGGAATTCCGTGTCTTAGGAAAAGCATTAAAAGCAAGGTGAACATACCATAACACCAACCCGTTGTGGCCGATACATCACGCATGAGGACAACCAAGTGAAATTGCCACTTAAAGGGGTGCCTAAAACACACGCCTGGTAAGTTGCCCAGCTGATGAGGCCTAACAAGGCCGAAACAGTTGTCTATGGCTGCCAATTAACCGGGTGAAATGGTTGTGCGCATGGGTGATGTGCTAGCCACACCGGGGTGGTGTTATGAGGATTGCACCGGCGTCTCGAAGGTCATGGGTTCGAACCCCTTTGGAGACACCTGGGTTCGATTGTTCGAAAGCCGAATAACTTAATCCAGGATTAGTACAAATGTCTGTTTTTATGTTTTCAACTTTTTGGTAAAAGTTTCTTTTGCTAATTTTTGTTTTTCAAGATTGACTTCTTCTAATGTAAAGTTTTGCCGAATATCAGCGATGAATAGCATTTGGGAGTTGAGAAATAAACTACTTGGTTATTTCTTTAATCTGGGATTAGCTTTAATTGGCTTTTGAACAACCGAGCCCAGAATTTTTCAGGTGTCTACTATAAGAGACAATTGCTTAAATTATCCAGAGAAGTGTGAGGATCGCTTCTCCATTTCGTTACATTTTCCACTTGCAGTTCCCTCCTCTCCCCTCCCTCCCCCATTCGCTGTTGGTAACGGAAAAATGAAATCTTAGTGATTAAAAAAAAAAACAACAAAAAAATTGCCTGAAGAGGAAGGCGTTACATGGAAACATTAAGAGGAGGGAAAGTCTCAACCTTTTTACCGCTCGTTATTGTTAAACTTCTTGGAATGCCCCGGAACCCTTCAACAAACCAATAACATATTAACAATGCTTAAAATTGTGTTTATGGTCAGCGTTTTGCATCTTTATACAATACACGTCTTACTGCGAATACGTATTTGATAAAGGAAAGTCTCCACTCCAACACAAAATGGTTTCAGTGAAACCACAGGAAAGAATGTTTACTATCACATTTTTCCAATAAAGCGTTTGTAACTGAAATATTTCGGCTTATTTCGATTTTTAAATTTCCCGAGCGCCGCCATCTTGAATAACTGTCACGTTTACGGTTGTTCTATTGTTATCATACAAAAGCTCTCTGTGTCCGAACAACAGGGCAACCGCAACACGTCACAATTATTTCAACGGTGGCACCCGAGAGATTTTAAAGTAAAGATAATCGATTCTGAATTTTTCTTCCATTTTCTATTTTACTTGGAAACCGCTTGTGCTTAAATTATTTCTAGGATACTTCGCCCACATTGTGCGACGTAAACGAGATAGAATAATCGCGCGAAAGACTTGCGAAAGTGCAAAGTTATATTTTGAGGTGACGTTTTCGTGGACGTCGCCGTCATAGATCTTAAACTCCCTACTGTCGGCGACGGGAGGCCAAACGATGGCATTGTTAGGGTTCGGGGGTTCGATGGCATGAAGCTGATTTCTTTTCTCGCATATTCCAGGTGCTACCTCCCACTTCTTCGGACTGGCGCTTTCATTCTGGGCGATGTGTTTCATTGCAAACACTTATGCAGTCATTATTCATCGCAGAAAAGGAGTCTTCAAGCACCCCACCAGAATTCACTTTATACAATCCATAGTATGCTGGATGGGGCCAGCAATCATTGTGGTCGGCTGTCTTTACATTGCTCCCCCTGGATACACGTTTCTATTCGCTGATCTTCTGGCTGTTGGCCCTGCCAGCATTCAAATGGCTTATTTTGCCGTCACGCTACCCATGCAGGTCACGCTAGTGGTGTCTCTGTGTTTGCTGTGGGCTATTATATGGCACCTCAGAAAGGTGAATTGTTCATTTGTTAGTGAAAATGTTTTAATTTGACAACTTAATGGAAGTTAATCGTGGACTCGGTGGTCTCGTCCGCAAAAGGCTTCGGCTAGTCTTTGCGGGACAGTAAAAAAAAATACGTTATAATCTACTTTAAACCAAAAAAAAGAACGAAAACAACGCTTAGCAAATATACTGACGAATGTAATGAGAATACGAAGATGAAGGCTGGAGAGATCCCACGTGAGCCGTTAATTTATGCCAATAAACTTAGTGAAGACTCAAGGCCCATTTACACTACAGAAAAAAACTGAGTTCAGACCAATCTTTTTTTATCGTTTACACAGCCTACAATTTGGTTTGGCTCATCATAAAACTGGCCTTAAGGCACCGTTCCTGGTACTCTGTTTACAATAGTCCGGACCAGGGGCCCGTTTCTCGAAAGTCCCGAAACTTTACGGGCCATTTTCGGGTGTCACGATTCCCTTTGTATCTCAAGAACGGAGAGAATTTAAGTCATCAAACATCACAGTCATTTTTCTCGAAAGTCCCGAAACTTTAAGGGCCATTTTCGGGTGTCACGATTCCCTTTGTATCTCAAGAACGGAGATAATTTAAGTCATCAAACATCACAGTCATTTTTCTTTTTATGACCTTTAAAACATGTTAAAAGATAGACTTCCCAAAACGAGCGGTTGGCAGTTTCACAAATGGCTTTTCGGGCCCGAAAAGTTTTCGGGACTTTCGAGAAACGGGCCCCAGATTTTGATATGAATTGGAGTGGAGACACGTTTACACAGCGCTCTTGACCCGCAAAAAGGGGTCCGGACTAGGTTTTTTTCGGTTTTGGGGCCGTAGCCGCCTATGCCCCCAAAACCAAAAAAAGCGGGTCCGGAGCAATTTCATAAAAACGTGGAACGGATAGTTTACACGGCAAAGATATATAGTCCGTATATCTACTTTTTAAGGGGACCGGACCCAGCTTTTTCTGTAGTGTAAATGGGCCTTTAGTGTTTTTTGAAATAGTTACACAGATGTCTCTATATAAATCCTCTTCTTAAAACCATAAAAAAATAGTATTATATAATTATCATGGTGCAGAAGGGCCGGACATCATTAATATTCATACCTCATTAAGCACACATTAGCATAAGAGTGACTTGATGAAGCGCGAAATTTGAAAGCGGACAATCTACATTTTAAAAGAGATGGCGTCAAAAATGAGCGAGCACCTAACTTTAATGTTACTCACACGTGAAAGCCAAAAGAAATTTGAATCGCTTTTATGGAAAATCTCCTTATGTTGATTCAAGTCGAAGACACAAGATTAGCCTTGGATTCTCCTTTATCGAACGCAAGTATGCGGTCGAGTTGATGCTGGTCAACCGAGGTTTGGAAACGCCCCAGGCTGAGCAGTCAAATCAGGGCGCCCTCGTCAAATTAATATTCATCGGTTGTTCATGCCACCCCACCTTTGTGCTGCAGTTGGTAAAAAAAAAAATGTAAATGCTTTGTTTATAGTGGAAGTGCACTTAGCTATCAAGCTAGTTTACAGGCACCCCACTTTTAACAATGTGAAAGAAACAATTCAAAGTTAACAGAAACATTATTAAGAACCCCAACTGGCAGGAGGCAACCAGTTGGCTATTTACAAAGCGTGGTAGAGTTGAATCCGGGACAACCAGAAACAAATCCTAACCAGAGGTTAGAACGGGGTTTGAACCCGGAGCAGCCGCATGCAAACCCAACGCCCTAACCACTCGACCACGCTGCCTCCGCTGGTTGCTTATCAAACTACCTTACATTTCTGGGGCGAAACTCAGGTCTATAACAAATTAACTGAGGAGAGCGTTATGTCTTTATATTTTGATCAGCTAATTCTCAGACTTTCAAGTCTTCTCGGACGAGGACTATAAACGTAGGCTCCCTTTTTACCCCCGTCAGTGTTCATAAATTCTTTGGGAGGTTGGAGAACCCTCAGACAATTCTATGTGTTGTGGTCTTGGTAGTCTCAAAAAGGCTTATGAAGGCAATTCATGAGGCCACATAAGCATATACGGCCATAGTTCAAGGGGACTTGGCTGAACGCTAGATCACGCAAGCAGGGAAATTAAGGTTTTCGAGGAAGGAGACAAACTTATTCTTTTTAAATATGCCTGGCCTGTGTTACGTTGTTTTCGATATTTCCGAACTTGACTCCCAATTTATGCCAAAACTATTTACACTGACTTGTTCCCTTTGCTGTTTTATTTTCTTTCGTTTCTATGTTCAGGCTCCAGTAAATTCACCATGTTTGCGCGTGATCTTCAAAACTCCTGGAAAAAACCCAGTTTTATAATCTTGGAGTTCTGTCGCAGTAGAACAAAGAAAGCCTATAAGAAGAGAGTGAACCCGTTGGGAAAATTATCTAATGGTTCTAAATCTTTTTGTTTCCAGGCTCGTTTGGACAGAACTAAACGCGTCATTCGTGCCAGAGAGGAGACGGAATCCATGCGGCGAGTTGAGCGGCAGTTTCTCAGCATGGCAGTAGTGATGCTTTTGTTGGTGGGTGTAGTTCTAGCGGCCAACACTGTTATCATTTACAGCATCACAAGTTTTTATCACAACGTCGAGATGTATTTTCATTGTCTACAGGTGAGGCTTAGCTCATCCGCCGTTTTCGTATTCTTGCCGAGCTAGCAATTGCTTCTTGCAGGAGCCTTACAACTCGCATATTTCTCTTCTGACTTATCATTTTGTTAGACCGTATATAACATGATTAGCGGCTCCTCTCGCATACAGTGTCAATTTAGCCAATTGATACCCCATGTCTCCGATGACGTCGCGGGTGCACAACTATAAAATTTATACAGGGAATAGAAATCTAAGAAAACTGTCACTCCAACAAGAGGTAGGGCCCGTTTCTCGAAAGTTCTCGGGTACAAAAGGCGATTTGTGAAACTCGTTTTAAAACGCTGGTCTTTTAGTGTGTTTTCAAGGTAACTAGCAGCAAAGTGCGGGCTTTGAAAATTGATTAAAATCTCTCGCAACCTGAGATACAGAAATTTTGGCCCCCTTTGAGTTGCGGTACTTTCGCGAAACGGGCCGGGCCATGGTTTACGCTGATGCTTGCACGCAAGAATGATAAAGAACTCTGAACAGCAGCGAAGCATTTGATTCGCCTATTTGGGGATTCTCGTAGACACTAGACTCCTGAAATGATAATAATAATAATAATAATAATAATAATAATAATAATAATAATAATAATAATAATAATAATAATAATAATAATAATGATAACAATAATAATAATAATAATATAATACAAAACAGTGCAAGGACATCGTTAAAACTATAAATTCAGTTCTTAAAAAGGAATTAAACAAAGTTGAAAAGACATCTGTTTATGAAGCAGTGTTTAAAACAATCAGTGCTGATGGCTGGCAGCGTGAAGGAATGGCTCTCTATTTCAATATACTCAATATATGCAATATATGCAAACAAATGTATTGTATCTACATCACACACCGGTAAAGAACAGGTTTATATGAAAACGCTGGACATATTTTTAACCTTTCATGTTACTTTTTTTATATGTATTTCAAGACCTCGACGAATTGCGAGACACCAAGCTACAGTATAGTCTTACCACTGATCAATGTTGTGGCTCCTGGTTTCCTCTGCCTGATTTTCTTCTCCTTGTTGCTGATGAACAAAGAATGCCGTGAGATATGGAAAGCGTTCTTCAGAAAATTCAGTACGATTTTTAAGTGCTGTAAGCCTGCTGGTCAAGGAAAACTTACAAGCGAAACAGATCGCTCGCGTTCCTTGACGCTGATTACAGTATTGATTGATCGCAGAGATTCGATCCCGTTTACGGACAACACTAACGATGCCCCACGGAAACTTCCAACGGAGAAACAATCCCACCCTACTCCAAGTCAGGATCAGTCAAGACTCCTAACGATTAGAGATGAGAGACTAGGATCTTCAAATGCGAGTTTTCCAGTTGCGAACCGAAGAAAAACTCTTTCGGCAGCCGAACGGGAGTTTCCAGTAGGATCTCCCTCAAACGAATTGGAGGGACGTTCTAGGAGAAATTCGTTGCCCGTAGTGTTTGTTACAAAGGTAAAAGATTCTCGAGTTGTCAGCGAAAATGATAAAAATCGAAGGAAATCGATGGGTTGGTATCGTAACAGAGAAGACCTACAATTAACTAGACAACAAAATGAATATTACAAAGGACCTGTTTCATTCGTTGATCGACATCAGCTAGAAAATGCAGTGGAATATGATAGCAATGCAGGTTCTCCTGAAGAAAGCAAAGTACAAGACACTTGGAGAAAATAAGGTTAAAAAAGAAACTGGATTGTCAGTGGATTCAAATGGTAAAATTAGTTCACTCTGTTGCAAGGACAACGATGTAAATAACAAAACAGATACTTTCATAGCCACCTTAATCGAGAGAGCGTGTTCGTCTAGGATGTGATTTAAACACGCGGCTAGAAACTACTAACGCTAGGCATAAATTATGGTGCCGATGCGTTTGAACTATCTAGGGCCTGATTACATGGCGAGTTTCAACCCGGGCTGAGATTTCTACGAGAAGCGCATTCATGCTTCTTACGGTGTCCCTTGTGGAAGCAAAAGACTAACACCGCTAGCTGTTCCTCAGCTCCGTCGTATGCTAGCAAAGCGAATCAGCTAAAAGTCAATTATGGCTGCAGGTTTAATAACGATTATGGTAAAGAAAGACAATTATGATGGTAGCAATTAAGAGACTTTACTTTGTCTTGCTCGTTAAAGACAAACCAACAAAAGTAATAAAATGTTAACAATAAGCAATATTAAACACCTACCATTTCATCTCATTCATTATATTGCATGTTAACAGTCACTGAAATGGAGGAGACCTCATTCCCCAGTCACTGTTTCTCCAAGAAAACAGAACTGAACGGTAACGGACGAATTTTCTACCGGTTGAAAATTCGTGCATTTAGGGGTTTCGCTCGCCCGGAACCAAGCTAAACGTACGAAAATTTAGACGCATCGCAGTTCAAAAATGAACTCCAAAGTCGGGAACGAATTTTTAGCCGGTACGGTATGAAAATTTAACCGGCGCGCTGTGAACATCTTTTGAATGGCAAAGGCGTGGTTGCATGGATGCGTGGTAACTCAGCTGGAAGTTGGATTTCGTAAAGTAGCCCTCTGCGCATGAACAGATGGTAAAACCACTGACAAAGGTTAAACTTTAATCCGGTTCGTCAGTTCCGTGTGAACTGAACGAAAATATTGCATGGTTCTGTGCGAACAAAATGGCCGGTCAAATTTTTCAACCGGTATAAAATTCGTCCAGTACCGTGTGTATGTAGCCAAAGTTTCGAAACGAATGTTTGGAGCATCAAACGGGGATGCCAAATTACGAAATGTACGAGCAACGTCATTCGATCTTTTAGTTATTACATGCTCAAGAAAATTACCCCAACGCTGTGTTTCCATAACAACTTCCGTATAATCTATAGAGTGTTTTCATATGACGTCACGGCGGCCATGTTGGAGGAGTGAAATATTCTTTTGGGAATTGAACTCTATTTTTATGAAAATTCGTCCTTTTGTTTTAGTATGCAAATATGGCTGCTGGTCACATGAGCGAAAACACTCTATTTGTGTATTTGAGTGTATCGGGAGCCTCTATCTCCCATACTTGGCCGATACGTCAACCCTTTCCTGAGTAATTAGCAATTATTGAATGAGGCTGAGTAGGATATGAAGAATTCTGCAGGTCGAGGAGGGTGTTATTCGGCCGAGGTGGATAACATCCTCCGAGATCTGCAGAATTCTTCATATTCTACGAAAGCCGAATTCAATAATTGCTTTATTATTCATTCAAAATATTTAACTTCGCTCAAACTTCTAAACCTACTCGCAGCCGTTTTTCTGCTCAACAAAAATAACACAATGTCGTCCCCAGCTTTTTTCGGTCAACGGTTCAATAATTTGCAGCGAACTGCACTTTTGACGTCATGATTCAATACGACGAAGTTTCTTTCCAAATTTGGTGAACAGCAGCTGGTTATGGTGAATTATGCGTGTGGTTTTAACCAATCAGAAACGGGGAAATATTTTGAATGAATAATATTAAAATGTATTTATAGAACGCCTCCCTTGGGAGATTAGGGAGATTCAGCACACTCACTGTTGTAAGAGCCAATCCACACAGAGCTATCTTAGCGTCAAGAGAAATGTGATACTTTTCGCGGGAAAGACCTGTTCCTAAAAAATAAACTTACACGGGAAAGGGTTGACTCAAGGAATTACTGGAGCAATAGAGGGTGCGTTCGATTGGGAATAATCCTCATTTAGATCTTAAAATCTGGATTTTCGGATTTCCAATCGAACACAAAATCTGAAAACGGACTTTGTCGCAGATCTCGCTAATAGCAATCCTTCGTGACATGGATTTCCAATTGGTGAGATCCGCGACAAAATCCGTTTTCAGATTTTGTGTTCGATTGGAAATCCGAAAATCCAGATTTTGACATGTAAATCAGGATTTCCCAATCGAACGCTCCCCTTCATGAGCTCCCAGTGTATAACAAGAGAACGTAATTCTGTTTAAAGTGCCAAAAGGTCTTTCAAACTTCAAGAAATACAGAAATGCTCAACGAATTTCAGTACTTTTGTTACTCCGAGTGGTTTTTCAGATCAAGTTAACATTGCGCGGGTAAACAATGAAACCAAGGCGAAATACCTTAGGGTAAAAGGCTTACAAAAAGCGCGAATCCGGTTTTATAAACCAGAAAAAAAAGGAACATCCAACAGTTTATTAATTAAGTGAACGACCAGGCTGTCTTGGTGGTGGGAGCCTGCTCGCAGGCGAAAGTGTTAAAAGTCATTTTGTGGTTTTCTTGGTTTTGCATTGTTTTGCGAAGTATTTGACAAATCTACATGAAGCTGCGTCCAAATCTAATCGGTCCATCGCTCTATGTCCAACTATTCTGCCCGCCCCATTTTTTTGTCACACTGCTAAAACATCGACTGAAAACGAAGAACGGCCCCAGTCTCAAAGGTCATCTGTTGTCACAGCTGTTGTTTTCATAAAAACAAAGACGCATATCCATAGTATTATTAATCTTTGCGTGCTTTGGCCTTTGGTGCAGTGATCCGGACGTCAATATGAAGTAGGGCTTGTGATCTTTCACCAACTATTTTGGTGCAAATGGAGGCCGCTTTACGCTTAACAATTGCTCCCCCCCCCCCCCCCCCCCTACAAAACGGTTAAAGTTGAGTCACTTTTTAAGAAAAATATTACTGGCCTGGGTACCTGAGGATTTTTCTCTTTAAGGGTCCGAGAGAGTGCTTCTTGAGTTGGAGGCAATGACCGAAGACTAAAGTCCTACGGTCTTGGCCTTAAACACACGTAGTTTTGTCTCGGATCTTGGAAAAAAATGCCTCTGTTGCCCAGGCTAGAACAATATAGACTTGAAACGGAAAGTCAAGCAATCTGTTTTAAACGGCAAAGCTGAGATTAGCACAAAAACGTTGTCTGACGGCAGCGGGCAGCGAAGCTGGAAATCTTCTATTTCGTTTCCAACATGCTCAGTTTGTTTTGGCAGCGATTACCCTGGTCCCAGAGGTTTTTCTTGAGCCACGAGAGAGCCGCGAAGAGGTGAAGTCGAGGCGCGGAGCGGCGAGAAGAGAAAAACCTTTGGTTACCTTAGGCGTCTCCAAAACGAAGACCCTAAGACTCCTAAGACCCCGAAAACTCGGAAACGAAGAAAGTACCCCCAAAACCCTCAATTTGGCTAACCCTAGGCCTAAAAACCAACTTTAGGCCTAGTTAGGCCTAGGGTTAGGAAAATTGAGGGCTTTGGGGTTCTTTCTTCGTTTCCGAGTTTTCGAGCATTCGGGTTCTTAGGATCTCAGCGGCCATTTAATATTCTATTTATTATAATAATTATAACACCAATGAAATGCTGAATCATTTCACGAAAGGCATCGAAACGCGCGATTTTCATATGTAACCACAGCAACAGTGATCTTTTCACGTGTGAAAATAACATGTTATCTTTACGTGTATAAATAAATAATAAATAATTATGTTCGGAACACTTTCTTTAATGGTGGCGTTTCTGTTGATGTCCAATACAATCCAAGAAAGGATTGTATGTAATATTTATGATATAAACACCAATGAAATACCAAGTGAGCTTTCGCGCGAAAACATGATATCTTCACACGTGTGTGAAGATATGTTTTCGCGCGAAAGCTCACTTGGTATTTCATTGGTGTTTATATCATAAATATTGCATACAATCCTTTCTTGGATTGTATTGGACATCAACAGAAACGCCACCATTAAAGAAAGTGTTCCGAACATAATTATTTATTTATTTATTCCATTTGCACTGCATTAGATGAAACAATTCATACTACATACTATATCACTGCTTACGAGCCAGAAGGCCCATCAGGCCGGCGCTTATCTCCGGTTTCCGTAGCATGAGGCGACTAGGAGTATTTATATTCCCCCCTGGATGGGATGCTAGTCCAAACACCAATGAAATACTGAATCATTTCACCTGATTACGCCGGTACCCATTTATACACCTGGGTGGAGAGAGGCACCGTGAGAGTAAAGTGTCTTGCCCAAGAACACTATGTCCCCGACCAGGCCCCGAACCCGGACCACTCGATTTTAACCATGAGGCCACAACGCCTCCCACAACTACATACTAAAATTTAAAACAAAATTCTGCAGTGGGGAAGGACTAGAAGGGTTTTTCCACTGAAGACCCCAAATCCGCGAGATTTCAATGTCTTGGTCATGAAAACCCTTTCATTCCCACCATCGAAATGTTCTTTCTCCCAACTGGTACCAGAGAGTTCTTTGTTGGGTAGTCACCAGAGCCTCGGATCGACCCAAGGCTCTGGGAAACTCTATGTAGGAGAACACGCGCCGTAGGATTCTTAGAGCCAAAAAATGGCTATTCACAACACTCCTAATGATATGCGAAAATTAAATAACACCGAATACCAGCATGTTATTGGCTAGGCGTGCATAAAACACGTGAATGACACTACAGGATAGCTATAAATACGCTTTGGTTGAGGTGCGCTCCCTTCTTGCTCAGTTTCCAGCGGATAATGCTGAAAGGGAAGATTTTTCAAACGTTCTAAGGCTCAATAAAAAAAACTTCTACCGTTGCCATGGTAACGTCATTTTGGAGGAAAATGTGATGTGAGAAACCTGGCCAAATCTCGTTTTGGTATGATTACCCTAACTGTATCTAAAAACAGAATATGTTTATTTGTTTCAAGAAAGGAGAAACGATTTCGAGCCTCTTTAATAGAGTTGAGTAGACTGCACAGATAAAAACATGGCATGCTCAAGCAACAGTAATAATTAAGTTTTCTTCCTAGCCTTTGAATAAGATTAGAGATCTTGAATCCAAAGGTAATATTCTTTTTAATACAAAAAGCGATTCACAAGGAGAAAACTATGATTTCTTCAAGACTTCAGAACTCACAACAATTATTGCAACAGGAAGTACATTGATTACTTTTATTAAAAATCAATAACACAAGTCTTTACAACAAAAATGCAACAGTTACTAGGCTGAGCTGGAGTTAAGTTAATGACAGCATCCTTAACCAGTCAAAAAAATGTTACCTCCATTAATAATATTCTTGTTCAAGTCGCCCTAGGTCACTACTCTCTTGTGGGTACTACACCCTTTCATTACTGAAAGATTAACAACTACCGTAAAAGTCCATCTATAAGCTGCACCTTTTTTCTCAAAGTTCAAATCAAAAATAGTGGGTGTGGCTTATCAAAGGAAACAGCTGGGGTTGGACTTTTCTAAGGCCTAATTAATATTCATAAAAATTTCTCAAGATGTCACTGAATAAACATACCACAAATTGAAAGCATGTCGTGCCTTTTTCATGAGTGGTGGCTGCTTAAATCCCAATTCCTCCACAAAGCTGTTTGCTATGACCCCCTGCGGCCAATCACTGCAATGCATATCTTTCAGCCAAGTGTGAGAAAATACCAAGATATCCGCGAGCACTCGCTTAAATGGCAGACAGTTTCATTGCCCAGACTCTTCTCAACATTTCAAAGCTTGGCTACAAAGCCCTTGTGCAGATCGTTTCAATCGCCTTCAAATTTCAGCTTAATTAATGGAGCGGTTCGAAGTGATAATCTTGAAAAAAAATTGCATCAAAATAGCAAGTTTTTTTTTTTTTACAGTAACCTCACACGATAAAGGGAACTTTCCCTATCTTAAGACTTAATTGTTATAAAAGCTCGTAACATCTACTATGTACATATTGGTGTTTTGAGACTGTACTTGTTTGTTCTTATTTGTTTACTAAGAGAACTTCATCGGAACTTCATCTCTTTTTTTTCCCCCAAAATTGGAGCCTCCAAATTGGGGGTGCAGCTTGTACATCAACTTTTACGGTACTTAACCAACTACACCATTTCGATGTCATAAGCAGCCTCAACCACTTCCTTTCCCTATCAAGACTGCACAGGACATAATTATATTAAAACATGCACTTAGCAGCAGCAATTTTAGATGTGATGCAAACAAGAATTGGGAAGCACTTCTGAAGCAACCACATGGGTCAGAATTTACCTTATAAAATGACTCTCATGATTGCTTCAAAAAAGGCACAAAACTATACAAGAGAAGTAATGCCTGGAGCCTAACCTTTAACACAAACTAGGGCTGCACTCAACATGGCCCCACTGAAATCAAAGTTTGTAATGCCTTTTTCAAGGTCTATAAACATCCAGTACTATCATTGGACTATGCATGTCAAAGAAGCAGTCTTGTTTGCTCAGAATGGCAGGTCTTACTTCTTGATTTGTCGGGCTGGGTGTTCAGCTTTGATGGTTTCTTTACGTGATCTAACCTAAGAGTTCAAAGCACTAGAGAGTACTGTCAACTTGCATGTAAATGCCAGGCTGGGCTTGTTGCCTGGGTCCAGTCAAATTACTTTGACTTTAAATGGAGCAAAAGGGAAATTTGAAGAACTTTACCTGTTTAATTCTTACCGTATCTTATCATTCTGATGTATTATTTTGCAACAAAAAAGCAAAAAAGCACAGAGCACACTAGCTTCTCAGTTCCAACAAAGCAGTAACAATTCTTACTACAAATTTTATTGTATTCCTTTTTTTACTGTTTTTGAAGTTAAAAAATCTGCAAGCATTCTTCTGAGTTGGCAAAATGAATGCCCCACAAAATGGTATTGTCATTATTCCTCAGTTTTGTCACATCAAATTAAGACATTGGCCTTTTTTATACTCAAGACACATAATTCGTCTCAGATGAACTTGGGCAAACCTTTTTTCTGCGTTTGTTAAATTCATCTAGAGTATAAAGACAGGCACAAGATGCATAATGCATCTGAATTAACTATCACTCTAGTACAACTTCGAAGCTGCACTAAACTGGATAGTTCATCCAGGAACATAATGCATCTTGTGCCTATCTCTAAACTAGACGAATTTAACATAGACAGAAAAAATGTTTGCCTAAGTTCGTCCCAGACGTCCCAGACGGATTATGCATCCTACATATTCGTCAAGGCTTTACACTAGATGGATAACATGAGAGACGCATAATTTATATGGACGGATTATGCGTCTTTTGTACAAAAATGGCCACTATCCTGGCAAAATTGCATAATTATTTTCAATGATAGTTTTGGTATTACAATGCTCACAGGCGTTTATTAAAATCTTGCATCAAACTGGCAAAATAACCCATGCGTGTTGTGTGTCAAGCTATCTTGTACAATGTACATGATACAGAGTATGTAAAACAGGATGCCACATTTGTCAGGTTTAGGATATCGTAAGGTCAAAACATTAAAGCTTAAGAAACAAGGAATTACCAACCAATGCAACCCTATGGCCACAACTTAAACACTAACAATGTATCAAACCAGTTTGGACAGAAAGCAGGGCTGAGATCAGAATTATCAGCTGAAATTGCACAACAGCCTGCAGGTTCTGCTCTTACATCCTCAGTGGGGTAAGTGCAAAAGCAAGACATTTCAGTTTCAAGTTTGCTCAGTGTGTTAAGGTACATATTGAAGTAACAATCTTTTCTGAGCTCAAATGGGAAAAATGAAATTGCTGACCATTTACAAAACATCCTTTGCACCTAGCTTACAGATAGAGGAAATAGTTTGCTTTTATTCATGTATAACAACAATAATAATATTACTATTATTCTAATGCACAATATAGTGATCGCATCCTAAACTAGTAATATACAACAATACTGGAAAGTCATTCAAAATTTCTGCTGTCTTGTGCTACAAATTTTATGGACAAATTAATAGCACAAAACACCCACCAAAAAAAAAAAATTGTCTAAGAAAATAGAACAGGGACACAATTTACTATGAAAGATCCAATGGGGTACTTCTAGAAACATTGTAAGAGTTCTTACTTTCCCTGTATTATGGTATCATGTGTGTCTGTTTGTCATCATTACTTCTGATTCTTTAATGAAGTTGAAAGCCAGTCAAGTCCTTCATATAACCCATCACCACTTGTTGCACAAGTGGCTTGTATGTACCATTGTCGATTTCTCAGGCTGTGCAACCCTAGCTTATCCGTAATTTCTGCAGCATTCATTGCATTTGGTAAATCCTGAAAAGTAACAAACAGTGTTGTCAAAATTTTAAGCACAAGGAAATGCTAGCTCACTAGTTGTTACTGGCTCCACACGTTTCCTTTTTCCTGCCCAATGAGAACTGGTGCAAAGCATAGCTTTAGCATAAATCATGTCAGTGGCCATGGCCACCACTTGTCAGCTCTCTGCTGTATACCATATTATTTTTTATCATTAAGTAAAGTACGATCGTCCGGGTGAGTGTAGTCCTGAGAAGGACTGTTTGAGATGACATTGACTGACGTTTCGACAACCTGAGCGGAAGTC
The DNA here is from genome assembly GCA_949126865.1 of Montipora capitata. Lineage (NCBI taxonomy): Eukaryota > Metazoa > Cnidaria > Anthozoa > Scleractinia > Acroporidae > Montipora > Montipora capitata. Next base: position 3,626,339 of record OX421451.1, read on the forward strand.
ATCTTCCGCTCAGGTTGTCGAAACGTCAGTCAATGTCATCTCAAACAGTCCTTCTCAGGACTACACTCACCCGGACGATCGTACTTTACTTAATGATATGACTCCTGGGTTCAAACCATTTACAATATTATTTTTTATGTCAGTACAGCTTGATCCAAGTTACGCCAAGTATAAAATGAAGGGAGTGCATGCATGTAAATGCTATCATCAGGGAAATGGTATTGAAATAATGGGGTAACAACTAGAGAAGACTTGTCTGTATTTCCCAAAAGTACTGCAGTGTAGTTCTGAGAAGGACTGTTTTGAATGGCATTTGCACAACATCATACATGGGAGTCATCTTCAGTGTCAAGTTGGCTCCTCGCAGTGCTCGACATTGCGACCCCTAAGGTCACCAATGTGACTGGATTTTATACACTGGTGACTTACTTTTCACACTTAGTTGCCAGCCTTTACAAACCTTAAAATACATAAACAGGCTAAAAGTTATGACTGGGTACTCGCATGTAAACCGGTATGCCTTGTGTTTACTCTGTACTAGAATTGGTTTCCAGCTTACGTATGTACAGTAGTACTTTTTCCATTGACAACTGTAATTCTCAAAAATAATGTAAAGAATGAAATTGTTGTTTGTTTTGTTCAGAATGAATCATGTTAATAAAGCTTATTAAATCCATAAACAAGCCAATATATAACTTAATAGCCGATGTTTCGGCATCATCAGGACACAATTCTCAAGGCACAGTGATTTAATGTTTTCTAAACTTAGCATAAGAACAAAGGCTCACAAGGTTTTTCAAGTTTTTCAAATTAAAAGTATCTCCAAGGATCAAGAGTACAAAATAACGATATTATATTACGGTGTCTGAAACAGTCGACTCAGCCACAATCAAATTTGTAAGCAATGTTCTGATTGATGTACATGAACTTTCTGTCTGATTTATTTCAAGTCTAATTATCCAGCATTACCGTATTTACCTGTGTATAATACGCACTTTTTCCGCTAAAACAGATCCGAAAATTGAGATGCGTATTATACACGGAATCCATTGTTTTAGACGCGCGTCCCTCATTAGCATAAAAACAAAGACGCATTGGTTTTTGATTGAAAAGTAAAAGGCTTGACCAAGATCCACTAATAAATTAACCTTTCTGTTTAAATGAACAACTGAACAACATAGCCTTCACTTCTGAGCGATAAACTGAAACATCAAAATGGCCACGAAACTCCCCGGAGTTTTACAATGTCGGTTTGATAAATAACGCTCGTTAATTTCGCTGAAGATCATCCAATTTCACAGTTATATTATAAAACTTTGCAAAGAACACAACTACCCACTACATGTTACTGGAAATATGGACAAAACGCCACTGATCTTCGATATGCCGCCGAACCGAATGATCAACATTACACCGCAGAGAATAAAATTAATGTCACGCAACTGTTTTGTTGGCGCGTGCTGGTGATGGATCAAAATTAAGACCAATGGTGATTTTCAAGAGGGAAACGGTGCCTACAGTTGAAAACAAGCACAGGGTTATCAGCGACGCCCAAGAGAAAGGCTGACTGGATGCCGAAGGAATAAAGAGTTTGGCGTGCTCCACGTGTTGGGACTGGGGAGACAAGGAAGCCTGCTTGTTTATGCTTTCGAAGCTCGTGTGACTGAAAGCATGAAAGCAGCATTTACAGAGAAAACACCAATTTAGCAGTAATTCTTGGCAGATTGACCTCAGCTCTGCCTGAAGAGATGATTGAGTCATATTTTGTCAAATATGGAGTAGTAAAAAAACCTTGATAACACACAAGACGATCTTGTGGACGGACAACAAGATGAACTTGTCGATGACGAATCTTGTGCGAGAGAAGTGCTGTTCGATTGTGACTACGAGTTAAAGTTTGTATAAAGGTTTCAGTTTTTAAACACTTTACATAGGCTTATTTACTTTACTGTTGTATGTAGCAGAACAAATTTTCTTATCCAGGAAATGGCTTTTTTTCACACTAGTTTTGCATGAACAATTTCTCTGCTTTTTGCTCTAACTTTTTTTTTCAAAATGCAGTCCAAAATTGGGGTGCGTATTATACACGGGCGCGTATTATACACAGGTAAATACGGTAAACCGGGATGGCACTAGAATTTTTCAATCTGTGTCCTGGGACCCGCATGGCTGGCCAAATTGGGGTCCTAAGCATTTCTTTGGGGGTCCCAAAATCTTGGGGACCCCCTGCAAGGAAAAACTATTTTTTTGGTTGAGAAAGAGAGAGTAAGCAACTTCTGTATCTTTTTCTTTGGACAACAGCTTAAGGCAGTACTGAGGTTTCAGTTTTTAAACACTTTACATAGGCTTATTTACTTTACTGTTGTATGTAGCAGAACAAATTTTCTTATCCAGGAAATAGCTTTTTTTCACACTAGTTTTGCATGAACAATTTCTCTGCTTTTTGCTCTAACTTTTTTTTTCAACATGCAGTCCAAAATTGGGGTGCGTAATATACACGGGCGCATATTATACACGGGTAAATACGGTAAACCGGGATGGCACTAGAATTTTTCCATGTGGGTCCTGGGACCCGCATGGCTGGCCAAATTGGGGTCCTAAGCATTTCTTTGGGGGTCCCAAAATCTTGGGGACCCCCTGCAAGGAAAAACTATTTTTTTGGTTGAGAGAGAGAGAGTAAGCAACTTCTGTATCTTTTTCTTTGGACAATAGCTTAAGGCAGTACTGAGTACTGTAACGAGTACCAATAATAATAATAATAATAATAATAATAATTCATTATACAGATATTGATAAAATACCAGGATTTCTCCTTTTACTAAAAAATCATATCTTCACTGCGCACAGTGAACATATCATTTTTGTCTTTCACATGTGAGGATTTAGGTGTTGTCATGGTAACCAACACAATTAGCTAATAAAACGCCAGCTTTCTCTTCATTTTAAGTTACTTTTGTGCTTTATATAATTCTTCTCTACTACATTAACATTTTTATTGCAAAATTTTACATCATCATGATTTGTTTTTCATAACTTTCATATCTTGTTTCATGTTACACAACATGCGTGTGTTAGCGGTTGGTGACCACTTTTTCATCATTTGGGAAATGAATAAAACAAGTTGTTTTAAATCTAGACATTTCATCAAAATCTATATAATAAACACAACATTACATGAATACTTGGGGATACAAATTTTATCTTCTCGTGCTGAAAGTATCTCTCACTCGTGAGAGATACTTGCAGCACTCGAAGATAAAACTCGTATCTGAGCTGAGGTCACCAATGCGACTGGATTTTATTCACTGACAACTAACTTTTCACACTTAGTCGCCAGCCTGGCTAAGATACTTTTTATTATATTATTATTGACTTTTCTTATTCATTGAATGAGTGCAATGAATGTCCTATAGAAGACAACACCCACCACTTTAATGCATGAAGCCTTTGAAAACGATGTTATTGTAGCCTTTGAAATCAACATCTTTCCTTAACTTCATTCCAGAATTGACATCCAAGAAACTCTTAACCCATTCACCCCTAAACCGGCCATACTTAGTATTTTACACCAGATGATTTTAATCGTCAATGGGGAACCCCCAGGAGTCAATGGGTTAACTTTTTGTCCAATTATTTATTTTCCAGTCAAAATTTGCCACTATTCTTGCACATGTCTGGCTGTCAAGGCCGCTTTACACGCTCTGATTTTCACCTTGGCCTTGCTTGCATTTTAGCTTTTGTTGAAGTAATGCATAAGGCCCGAAGGGCCAAAATTTTTTGTTGACTAAAATACTTGAGCTGGCTACCAAATGTAAAAAAATTAAGGGCCAGCTGGCCCCAAGGGTTTTTCCTGAAAGTCGAGCACTGTGGCATGTTTTTAACCTTTGTTTTATTTTATTTTATTTTATTTTATTAACTTTGCCAGTCAAGCTGGCAGAGTGCCACAACAGCTTGCACCAATTACTGTGGCCCCTTCTTTACCCTCCCAACCACGAAACACAACAGAAGACAGTCTCCTTTGCATGGCTAAATCCAATATGGTGACTTTACTTCATTATTTATTATAATTATTATTATTATTATTTTTGCATGTTGCCCAAGCAACAGAATATACTGACAAATCAAAGCAACTTGTGTGAGCTATTTAAGTCAGTGCCTTCCGTCCTAGGACACAATAAAATTTTGATGATGCAGTTTATGATTATATTTGCATAACAATGCACTATTTCTGCTTTAATGCTATCCCTGTTTAATTTAAAATAGACCTTTTCACGGTTTTGATGCCATCTTGGTTGGGGGGCAAATGTGGCTTAAATTACAGTGAATGTATGGGATTTTGGCCCAATTCAAACCTTTATAACTCTGCTGCAAAAAGGCAGATTTCAAATAGTTTAAAATAGTTTTAGTCATTTTATTAATATCATTCACTCAACGGAAATTTAGATTATTGCACAAGGCACAACATCTGAAAATTGGATATTAGAAATCTCCTCATGTCACTTCAAATTTGGCAGGAATTTGCATAATTTTTGTCTACAAGTGTTTATATGAAATCTACAAATTTTGTTTACAGTCGTTATAGCTTGATTCTGGTTGTCATACTTCGCGAAAATCTCAATAGAAGTGCTTTGAGAGGTATTCTCGCTATCCACAATTGTCAGACCTTCAAGGATTTATAATGATTTCAAAATCGGCAAAATTCCCATACATTCAAGAATAAAGTTTAAGATCGCTCTCCCTGTCTACAAAGCAATAAATGGCATGTCTCTCAGCTACATAAAAGAACTTATTGTCCCATATACTCCTGTATGTAGACTGAGGACATGCAATAAAGGCCTTCTTAAGATCCCAAAATCATGAACATACAGTTTTGGGTGATCGAATGTTCAGTGCTGCAGCCCCAAGATTATGGAACAGTCTTCCTTAAAAAAACAGTTTCATTGATGACTTTAAAAGAAGTTAAAAACTTATCTTTTAAAATTAGCTTTTTGATTTCCATATTCGTATATTTTTAGATTTTACAAAATTAATATTTTTAATTTTTTATCTTTATGTTTTAACCTGTATTTGTAAAAATCATTGAGACTTTCATGACATGCATTTTTAAGAAATACAGTATTATTACATTCACTGTAATTTAGGCTGTGTTTGCCCCCCAACCAATATGGCATCAGAAACCATGAAAAGGTACAGTACCACTCAAAGATAAGCGAACCATCAAACATGTTTCAAACTAGTTTTCAACGCGTTTGCGTTTTCTTTTAACGCAAACGCAAACGCGTTGACCAAAGTCATTAACTTTCCGAAGTATTTGCATCACAAAAGGTTCAATGATGCGTTCGAAAAGTAATGTCACAAAATAAAACACAGTCTCGTTGTCTGGCTATACAAAGTTCGCGTTGCGGCCTCATAAAAACAAAAAGGTTTGTGTTTTCGGATTTTTTCACGTCCCACAGCCGTGTCATGTAAACTGAAATTACAAAATAAAATTTGAAGCGACCAAAAATGATTCTATGACAAGCGTAATGAAAATCCATGATATAACGCGCCGGCAAGCAGTTGTAAACACGAGAATGCCAGCCGAAATTATGTGAATGGCTTTTCAACTGTCTTGAAGCTTTTAACAACATGAACCAAAAGCACCGGGGACAATGAATTTGTTGACATTTGGAGTGGTAGTTTGCTTCAAAAGTAAAATCATTTTAGATATACAGGAATGAATTACACATTGCGCTGTTTCAACACGGAGATGAGAAAATTCGATGCGACAAGCTCAAAAGACTTTTTAGTTTCGCCGCTAAAAAGACGAAATTGCTAAGGTTCCCTGATTATTGATCTATAATAACTTCATAGTTCTATTTCTTCATTTGATATTTAGTGACGAGAAAGAAAATATGTATTAATTGCGCTGTTTCAACGCGAAGATATGAAAATTCGATGCGATGAGCCGATTGAATTTTACCTTACCCATGAAGACGAGCCGGCGAATTAAATGGTTCAGTTTCAGGTAATTGAACCCAATTGAGCTCAAACCAAACACAATCTTCATAATGCCACGTGAAACAATATATAGTAAGCTTATACCAATTAAAAATTGAGGAACGAAAAAATGTTTTGCACACACGATCTTGGTAACACCATGTGCTTCAGTTCCTTGGAACTTAAGTGGGGAGGGGATGAAAGTGGAAGCAGTGAGTCCTGGCAAGGTTCTTGTTCGGGTTGCCGGGAGGGGCTAATTACTAGTGGGTATTTGATATTTCCCTCTTTTTTCCGCTGAACACTGCGGTCTCTCGTACCGGAATCAAGTTGTAAGGTACTATAACAAGACTCGTTTTATTTGAAGCATGTTGTTTTGTAAAAATTACCACTTCGCTACACCGCGGTCGAAATAAATTCATCGTCAGCTCACCCGCCGTCTTTTTAAACCCGAGGAGCTGCAAAACCGAAACGTCAGAGGGGTGGGAGAGAAGCTGCCCCCTGATCCGGAGAGGCTGGATGTAATTAAAGATGCCGTTTTCAAGTATTACCCTGCTCCTGCTAGCGGAAGAGACTGTCAGTGTAGGGATTGTAGGGTGGCAATCAATAGCTTTCTTCGTAGTGTCAAATATGCGCGAACCCATTAATTTTAAGATAGAAGAACCCTCTTCGCCAAGCAAGAAATTAATGATGTAAGAATGATCTCCAATAAAAGCTGTGTTAAAATGGACTTCATTGCAAAGGCTGTTTACGTAAATGTGCGCGGGGCGGAGAAGAATAAATAATTCATTCGTTGTCACACAACCTTTTCACCCCAAGCGCAGACGGCACGTATTATTATTTTGCTCCCTTTTCTGATAAAAGCATGAAACTTTGTAATAATCTCTGGAAGGCAAAATTAATTGACAACGCAGTAATTCAGCACCAAAGCTCACCACTTCACAAAAGGTCAACAAAAAATAAGAAACGGAGATTTCAAAATAGATAAGGCGGCTATATAAAGATGTGCAAATATTCAACTGATTACTCTCTGTAGTCAGTACCGCTCTGATCAAGTGAAAGACAGTTTGAAAGGAAACAACGCGGCGAACTAGCCATCAAAGCTTACTGAAAAACACATACAAACAATTTTCGTCTGGATTGAATATCGATCGTTGATCGATTGTTATTTGAGAGTTTTATAATGTCCGAGAATCTGTCGCGTGATAGTTGCTTGACGATTTAAACTGATTCATGCTTATGCAGCTGCATGTTATATCAAGGTCGTGATGCAGTTTCGCTTAATATGTGTTCTCATTGAAACATTCTATAAAAAAAACCCAATGCTCTAAGATTATTTTATTGTGTTTAGTTTTTGGGGCAGTAGAAGTATAATTTCGCTAGTGTAGCGATCGCGATCAAGCGTGTTCGTGTTATCTGATACAAGAAATTCGGAGAAACAAATCAATAACGCGGATTTCTTCTAGCCGATTAAACAAGCGCATCTTTTCTCGTTCCTGAAGATTTGTTTTCCAACTTTCCATTGATTGAAAGTCAATTGATCACACTTGTTCACTTTCCATCGCTAAAATTGCAGTCGCTTTGTGGCCGTAATTTACATACCAACTTGTAACACAATGCAAAGGTGCCAAACTTGAATAACAAAGGACAAACGCGTTGAAAAAAAACTAGTTCGCAAACGCATTTTTTTTTTTTCAAACGCGTTGGCTCTTTGTTCCCAACGCGTTGTCAACGCGTTTGATGGTTCGCTTATCTTTGAGCGGTACTGTATATTTGCAACAATTTTTACCCATCTATGGCTGTCAAGACCACTTTTTGACCTCTGTTTTTTGGCTTGGTCTCGCTTTCATTACACTAAGTTTTTTCTTGAAGTCGAGTACTGCCTCCACTCGACTCTGAGGATTTCTTTCAATCATGCTTCAAAAACGTCATTCAAACAGTCCTGAGCATCAGTTTGCTCCAGATCCAAAAGTTTTATATGGCCAAATTCAATTTGGACCTGACAAATGACATGAAATCAGTCCATTTCCTAACTGCTTCAATAGTATGTGTGAACCGGTGGCACCTATGTGGCTGTGAAAAATGCCGTACATACATACACAAACTTTTGCAAGCATGGCTATGATATATTGAATGGTCTAGTCCTACAAGCCACTCATGGAAGTACAAGCAGGATCAAGGCCACAAGGTATACTGTTGGTACACCTTACTTGCTCGTTCGCAAAACCTAGAAGGGTAGCATCTCTGAGTTCATCATTTGCTTCACCAATTTGTTCTCTATCATTACCATCCACAACCAAGATTATCCCTGAACTTTGAATCACACAAAGATTCGGTGCTGTATTTATCAATGAGGAAAGGAACTTTCACATACTGCTTTGTCTTTGTCTCAGTTTGCTCTTATCACCTGGCCCCAGTTGTTGAAAGGATGGATAGCGCTATATCCACCGGATAAATCACTATCCAGCGGATGAACTCTAGCAAAACCAATTGAGTTATCCAATGGATAGCGATTTATGTGGTGGATTGCGCTATCGATCGTTTGAACAACTGGGGCCTGTTTTATCTCTGTTTGATTTAATTTTCTACTAAGCTATTGTAGCCATCATGCTGCGTTTGATAACTCTTGTAGAAGAGAAATCGATGGGCTGATTTGCAATTATTCGTACCTGCTTATTGGCAAAAACGAGGAGGATAGCCTCTCTAAGTTCGTCCTCGTTCAACATTCGGTTAAGTTCATCCCTTGCCTCGGCAACTCGTTCCCGATCATTGCTATCCACGACGAAGATTAGACCTGCAAAAACACAGATAGCAAAATGCAACTGATGAAAACGACCTGCAACAAGCTAGATTTTTCGAAACAAAAAGCGGAAAGATCTTTTAATCAATATTCGATATAGGCAACAGTACAATGTCACGAATTTACAAATGACAATGAAGCTGACCTTGAGTGTTTTGGAAATAGTGCCGCCAAAGTGGTCTGATTTTATCCTGACCTCCGACATCCCAGACAGTAAAACTGATGTTCTTATACTCCACTGTTTCTACGTTAAACCCTGTAAAAAAAATCGTTATTCCCATTTTCAGTGACCGGAAAAGGCGAAGATGAAATGGAATCTAACTGGCGAACTGATCCAAACCAAATTAAAATGGCGGCGATGTATTGAACTTACCAATTGTTGGAATAGTTGTTACGATTTCTCCGAGTTTTAGTTTATAAAGAATAGTGGTTTTTCCAGCGGCATCGAGTCCTACCATGAGTATTCTCATCTCCTTCTTTCCGAAGAGGCCGGAAAACAGTTTGGCAAAGGCACTTCCCATGTTCCAAATTCACTAGATAGGGAAGCTAAAAAAACACTCAATTCTTAGCGATAAGAACCATTAACATCGGACAATATGGCTAGAAAACAACATTGAATAACGACAGTATTCACCCTGAAATAGATACGCGTTGAAACGAGTTTCAGTAAGGTTTCTTGACAGCAAGGAAATTCACCGGGAAGAAGGTGCTCGTTTCTATTGGGCGCGTCACATGTGCCACGTCAATTTCTAAGACGGGGGTATCAATTCATTGCTCTCTTTGTACCAGGCCCTTACAATATAGACAACCACAAGCTACCCAAGGCTCGACACATCACAGGTACGCCAAGCTGAGTGTGAAGGAAAGCCAACGGAAAAAATGATTTGTGTGGGAATATGGAATCCCGATAAAAAACCTGAGAAGATAATTTTACGAACAAATTCTCTATTAAAAAGCCTAACCTTATTGCCACTGTGGGTCGCTTCCTCCCTGTGTGGTTTTTTTTTCCAGATTCGACGCGAGTTAATCTATTATCATGTCAACCTATTATCAGTTCGTCGGTTGTCAACGGTTATAGTAAAATACCAAGGCTGGATACTCAATTCTCAGAAGCCCACCAAATGGAGTCAAGTATTCCTGGTTAAAATGTCCCCACGGTTAAAATTCCACCGTAGAATTCAAGGGTAAAGGTTTTTCTTTCATTTTAATCCGCTTGCCGCGCAATCGAAGCCCTGCCCTGCCAGTAATGTCAGGTGGCTGTTAGTGTCCCAAACGAATCGAGAAAACGATGAAAAAGAGCCTCTTTTACAGTGAACACCACACGGCGACCGTTAAGTCTCCTCGGAAACACATTTCCACGAGGCCATCTCAAATTTTAAAACGCGACTCGAAGCCCGCGGCTGGCACATTGTCTGAAGTAAAATTTACCGGAGGGCAATCGGCATCTGTCACAACATATCATCCAGCAGACAAAAACCATCAACAACTCTTGATGCAAAAATGGATTTTAATACACAGTCAGCCAATTCTGAAAAGCATTTACAAAACGCCTCCTATCATATCATACAGAAGAGAGAAATCACTTAAAGGCATACTCTTTGGAGCAAAACTTTGAAGGAGCATATTACACCGTCGCAACCACAAAGACATGTAGGGAAGTCCGAGCAGGTCTGTCATGATCTTTCATATGTACAATTGGAAATTATAAACCAAGTATATCTTTAAGTGATTTCTGTTTGCAGACGACGCTGCTTCAACATCCCACAGCGAGGAGGGCCTCCAACATTTGGCAGACAAGCTGTCCCATGCCTGCAAGGAGTTTGGGCTAACGATCAGCCACAGGAAGACCAACATCCTGGCGCAAGGTGCTGAGTCCCCCCCAGTCAACACCATCGACAACACGGAGCTGGAGGTTGTGGACATCTTCACCTACTTGGGCTCCACCGTGTCAAGCTCGACTTCGCTCGATGCTGAGATCAGCTGCAGGATCGCCAAAGCAGCTGCTGTCATGGCCAAACCAAACTCAACTGAAGCGAGTGTGGGGCAATGACCTGTTGAGCGAAAGGACCAAGATGTGCGTCTACCAAGGTTGTGTCCTGTCGACTCTTCTTTATGGCAGCGAGTCGTGGACGACCTATGCCAGACAAGAGCGGCGACTCAACGGATTCCACCTCCGCTGCCTTCGGCGCCTGCTGCACATCAGGTGGCAAGACAGAGCCACCAACACAGAGGGCCTGGAGCGCGCTGGCTCACTTAGCATGCCATCACTGCTCATTCAGCGACGCCTTCGATGGCTCGGCCATGCACATCTCATGGAGCCTGACCGCCTGCCAAGAGAAATCCTTTATGGAGAACTGCAGGAGGGTGTCCGTCGCGTGGGTCGACCGCTGCTGCGCTACAAGGACGTCATCAAGCGAGACTTGCGATCTGCACTAATCGACACCAGTGCATGGGAGGACATCGCCAAACACCGAGAGACATGGCGGCAAAGTGTCAAAGCGGGGGTTTCAAAGGCGGAAGTGAACGCTAGAGTCCAGGCTACATGCAAGAGAGCGGCGAGGAAAGAATGCGCAGCCTCTGCGCGCGTTTCCACAAGGCACGTCTGCGCCACCTGCAACAGAGACTGCCATTCCAGGATCGGGCTACACAGTCATACAAGATCCTGCCCAAATCCCCAGCGCTAACTATCGCCTCTTCGAGACGAGGATGCCACTACTAGATAAAATTGCGTAAACTACTTTAACTATCCTACACAATATCATAAAATAAAAGCTGCTTTCCACGAATGCCGTGTTTAAAATAATGGTTTACATAGCCTCTTTAATCAGTCGTTTGAATTGATTGAGGGACTCTGCTTTCCTTAGTTCTGAAGGCAAACTCTTCCACAAAACTGAGCCCCTATAGCTAAGGCTGTTTTTTAAGTAGTTTGTGCGCGGTTGCGGAACATTCACCTTATTCACAGGGTCTCTCAAACAATAACCAGAATTTCAATGGTGCTAGTCCCTGTAGGGACCATTGTTGCTCTTTCAATGCGGGGGTAGGGTACGGCTGCACGTAGGCTAGAGTTTCTCGACTAGTTTTGAAGTTTTTACCGAAGAAAACTTGAAGATTTCGATGAGCATTGCGGCTCTATGGATTACTTGAATTTTGAGGGGATACAGGGGTAAACAGCCGTCCCACCCCACGTGATTTTGGTAGGTTTTTTCCGTTAAGTTTTCGTCCCGACCAAGTGAGGTTTAATTAGTAAGTTGTTTATTTATATGGCATCATTCCATTGAGCGATCGGAAACTTCTCCGCTTTTTGAATGTTCGTAATCTTCGTTTTCCATCAGTGAACTTGGAACGGTAACCTGTTACATGTCAAATAAATTCCGCTTTTTTAAAGCTTTTGTTGTTTCGCTCAACTTGAATTTCCCGGGAGAGAAAAAATACGGAAACGGACCGTTTCCATGGTAATGGTCCGTATTGTAAAACCCCGCCCGATACCAGCTAATCACAGTGCTCCATTTAGCTTGAGAATTTCTTGCCATGTAATAATTAGGGATATTATTTGCCCAAGGTGGGTGCATCTTATCTGATTTGACCCATTTCTCAGGCCCTAGGGTTGGTATTTTGACCAAAAATTGACATTGAAAAGTAAAATGACCCACCCAAACCTGCCCCCCCCACCCACCCCCTTATCAGGCCTAACATTGATACAAGTAAGTGCATAACTGGCACCAAAAGCTTGCAAGCTTTTCATGGTTTTTCTGTGAAACAAGTTCAGTTAAACAACAAAATTCAATTTTTTATTTTATTTAATGTCATGTCTCCGTTTTGGTTTATCATCGCTTTTGCTTCTCCATTTATCGCTTGATGACATAAGACTATCTTCATCAGATGAATTATGTGTAGCTCTCTGATTTAGAGTCACGTTCTTCTCTGTTTATGTCCTGTTTGTGGCTACTACGATCATTTTCATTGTCCCTTTGTCACTTTCGCCGTAATGTCTCTTTCTCCTTTGTTTGTCTCCAGATGTGTCCTCATCAACGTGTTTCCTCTTATCCTTCTTACAGTGCTGGAAATAATTTTTCTTTATTCACAGGACATATGTCCTTTCAAATCTTCATTTTGGTCGGACATTTGACAAATTGGACCGGACATAATTTATTGACTGACAACACCCTGAAGAAGGTAACTCAAGATGTGCTGGTGAGATGTTCGGTCATCGTGTCCGCTCATAATGTGAATTTGGCCGGACATTTTCAAAATTTGGTCGGACAATGTCCGATGACCGACTGTTATTTCCAGCACTGTTCTTATCTTTTTTGGCCTTTTTTATCTTTGCCTTCTTGCTGTAAGAATCTCTGCCCGATTGTGCCTGAACTTGGGAAACGCTGATTTCAGTTTTTCACTTCTTCTGCTGTAACCATCTGGAGCTTGACCAACCTATTGATAAAAAAACAACATTCACCCACATACAAAACAAAAGATGTACGCTGTAAACGGCCGCCACGTTGGGTGTTTTGATTATTATTATTATCATCTATACTATCACAGTCTTTGCATCAAGTTCATTTTTTTTTCAAACTAACGAAATTGCTAGTTAAATTTTCAGTATGAAAAATTTACAAGTACATGTACATGTTATTATTAATGCCAAATTACACAAGAAATCAAGTGATCATACAATAATATACTTAATCTCTCTTGTGCTCAAATGGAAAAAACAGAATTGCTGACAATGTACAATAATTTCCTTTGCATCTCACATAAAGAGTTTAAAATTAGCTGAGCAAGTTTGATTTTTTTCAGGTTTTTTTACAAAACACCCACCCACCCGTCCGCCCCAACAAAAAACTGTCTGAGAAAGCAGAGCAACGACACAATGTACCATGAAAGATTGATCCAATGAGGTACTTCTAAAAGCATTTTAAGATTTCTAACTTTTCCTTTGTCTTGTGTGTCTTTGTTTGTCATCACTGCTTCTGGTTCTTCAATTCATTTGAAAGCCAGTCAAGTCCTTCATATAAGCCATCACCACTTGTTGCACAAGTGGCTTGTATGTACCATTGTCGATTTCTCAGGTTGTGCAACCCTAGCTTATCCGTAATTTCAGCAGCATTCATCGCATTTGGTAAATCCTGAAAGGTAACAAATAGTGTTGTTAAAATTCTAAGCACAAGGAAATGGTAACTCATTTAGTTGTGACTGGGTCCACATGCTTACTTTTTCTCCCATCCAATGGTAACTGCTATAAAGCTTTAACCCATTCACATCTCCATGCCCTAGGACGCCCCCAATTGACGAGTAAAATCACCCGGCATTAGACTAAGGGCCTGTTCACATGAGGTGGGGGACCCCAGGTAGGTGAGGTAGCCCGCCTACCCATAGTAAAAAAAGCGAGCCTTCGCATGCAATATTTATAGCCCCAGTGTGAGGTTTCCAAATGCTTTCGTGGAATGTTCAAACTAAAGATAAATCACCCCAGTCAGGTGGGGCACCCCACCTTCAGCATTCACATGGAGAAAATTCACCCCACCTCTCATGTGAACACAATCAAGAAAAAAAGAGAAATTGTAAGGAGAGATTGGTTACCCCACTGGGAGAGGGTACCTCACCTACCTGGGGTCCCCCACATCCATGTGAACAGGCCCTAAGTAAAATCTATTAAGTGTCACTCTCAGGGGTCGAAGGGTTAATGGAGAAATGGGAAAAGTAGCTTTGGGATAAATATGTCACCTGAGACGACTCTAAAAGTGAGAAATGTATGATTAAAACCCATGACCATCTCGTCAGCTGTCATATATTCACGTTAGTCCAGCTTGAGTCAAGTTACTCCAAGTAAAAACAAAGGGAGTGCAAATATTGCTACGGTATCACCAGGGAAATGCTACTGAAATAGTGGAGTAACTAGAACTAAAGAAACCTTGACTGTATTTTCCAAAAGTACTGTATGGAATGTTACACACCAGGCCCAGTTGTTGGAAGGGTGGATAGGGCTCTCCACTGGACAAATCACTATCCACTGGATAAAAAATAGCGTTATCCACCTTTTAAACAACCGAGGCCAGGTCAATGAAGTCCTGACAAGGACCAGAACAAAACTATTGAGATGGTAGTCTCAATCAACTGCAAATTCTAGAAACATCGGTTTGAGGTTGTTACATTAGGCAGCAAAAAGATCTGTTCTCAGAAGCGAGTGTTTGTACTTGTTATACAGTGTAGATGCGTCTCAGATAGTGCAGTAAGAGGCCTTTCTTTTGTCTGTGCATAAGACCAAGTAAAAGTACAATGTGAAATCCAGGGAGACAAACCCATCACAATTATTGATTTACCCTTAGCAATTTGAGCAAGAAAATTGAAAGTTAGCTGTGCCCAGCATTTATCAGTAATGCATTGCATTGTCTATGAATTTCATTTGATCTCTGTGATGCAAATTGTGTCTGGTACAAATCCCAGCATCACTTCTTAAAATAATGCATTGCTGAACATTCATACAGTCTGCTATTGGAAAACACTTAAAAGAAGACAGTTCTACAGAAAGGACTACTTGATCAAAGAGATGCTGTACATCAGGAAAATGACCCCAAACTGAACACACAATCAGTTTCTGTGCATGACAAACTCTTTTCATAACCAAACATTTAATTTATGTTACCTGACCTTTAAGCTTTTTACAACTCTTTCATGTATATAAATAGCAATTTAATTGGCTTGATAATGATGACATGGAATCATCAAAACATTGCTGCACAATTGATTTTTATTCTTAAATGTTTTACCAAACCTTGTGTTATTCAAAGGATGACTGAAGTCAACTTTTCCACTTCAGTCCGAAGGTTACTTTCACTAAGGTTGTCAAAACATCAGTCAATCAATCCTTCTCAGCATTGCAATCTCAGTAAGGACAAAATTCCACCAAAACTTTTCACTACAGGGTTCAAACTACTTTCACTATTGTTTTAAGTACTAGAAATTTCTCTATATCTTAAGGCATGAAACATTGCAGTTTATTTGTCAGCCAAAGCAGCATGAGTTTGCTCTCTACGGATTCTGCTAAGATTTTGCCCCAGTTCCCAAAGGTCTACAGTTACGTCCAATTTGGACCTTACAAGTGACATGTCTCCCAGCTGCTTCAATGGTATAGTCGAACCTCGATTATCCGGACTTGCTTCTTTGGTCCCAGTTTTTCATGAATATTAAGTAGTAAATTTTATGATCTGTAGCAAAACATTTTTCCTTCAAATTATGAGATGAAAGTCCTTTTCAAACTGAAATGTTTTTGCTTCAAAACACAAATCAGTATGCCTTTCGTGCTCACACGTGCCATAACTAATGCAGTGCATTTCACTGACTCAGCTCTGATTGGCTCACATTTGCTCTGGTGCTAAGTGAAATTCCATACTCCATTAGCTCAATCTGCGTGGTTTGAAGAACATGAGAAAGGTTCACATCAAAACGAATTCATCATGTCCAAAAAACGTATTAGTGAGCGACCATTCTTTCCATAAAAGATAAACAGTCAATAACTTTGAGACTAGGAAAAAGAGAAAAAGGAACCAATTTGTCAACATATTCAGTTTGTTTTTGGCTCATTAATGTTCATATTTTCGATTATCCGGACTATTCAGCCCAGTCCCGCTGAGTCCAGATAATCGAGGTTCCACTACATATGTATAAACTAATAGCTCCTTGGTAGCTGTGTGAAATGCAGGCCATACTTTTGCAAGCGTGGCCTTCCACTCAAACAGTCTAGTTATAACCAGGCGCTATGCCACAGGGTATCATGCAGGCACTCCTGCATGCTTACTCACAAAAACAAGAAGGGTAGAATCTCTTAGTTTATCGTCACTGAGAATCCTACGTTGTTCACCCTTTGCTTCGCTGATTAGTTATCTATCATTACCATCCCCAACAAAGAGTAACCCTGGCCCCAGTTGTTGGAATGATGGATAGCGCTATCCGCTGGATAAATCACTATCCACTGGATAAGTCATAGTGAAACCAATTTTGCTATCCAGTGGATAGTGATTTATTTTATTTAGCATCATTTATCCACCTTTTGAACAACTGAGGCCTGAACTTTGAACCAAACAAAGATTTGGGGCTGTTTTGATCAATGAGAAAAGGATCTTTCAGGTTCTACTAAGCCCTTCTGTGAAAATTTTGTGTCTTAGCTTATAGTTAATCGTGTTTGATTCAATTTTCTACTCCTTAGACAGTTTGATTAACTCAATGGGATGATTTGCAAATTACTTGTACCTGTTTATTGGCAAAAACAAGAAGGATAGCATCTCTTAGTTCATCCTCCTGCAACATCCTCATGAGTTCCTCCTTCCCTTCGCCAACTCGCTCACGATCATTACTATCCACAACAAAGATTAGACCTGAATAGTGCACAAAACAAAGAGTGAATTGCAACTGGTGAAAAAGGCTGGATTTTTCAAAAAAAAAAAAGGGCAACGATCTTTTAGTAAAATTCAATGATTAATATAGGCTACTGTAAAACTGAGCCAACCACAGACCTGCTGGCTCAGTTGGTGGAGCACAGGACTAGAGTGGGGGGGAGACCATGAGTCTGACTCTGGCCGGACCGACACTCAGGGTCACTATTTGAAATTAGCAGGGCATGGAGT
>OX421451.1:3648732-3653732 GCA_949126865.1 Montipora capitata
TGAATCCTGGCTCGGATCCTAGCTCAGATCCTGGCTCGAATCCTGGCTTGGATCTTGGCTTTATTCTTAGTTTATCTCATAAAAAATTGGCAGGTACAAAACACAGGTTACAGGTCACAAGTCATTGTTTTACCAATACAGAAAGAATCCTAAGCATACATTATAAAGCTAACCTTTGGCCTAACTCGGCCTAAACAAAAGTTTTTTGGCCTAAATGTTAGCATTCAATTTGGTAAACGGTTAGTGTTGTTTCTGCGTTCATTTTGTAAAAATAATGATCAACTGTGTTTTGTACCTAGGCCTGGCCATAAAATAATGTAAAAGGCAATACAAAAATTGCCAATACCGTTTCGCTGAAAAGTTACCTCAAAATCAGTTGCTTAAGAAAACTTCAGAAAATTTTAAAATCCCTAGTAGCTTAAGCCTCTAGAATAGGGGCTGGTCTTTCATATACCAGATCCGAAATAATTAATGTACATGAAACAAAAGAACAAAGCAAAAATAACAATACCTAATTAGCGAGACCTAATTGGAATAACAATGGGCTTCTGCCATTTAAGTCTGGTATATGAAAGTCTGCCCAGAATAGGACTACCTGTTTTTGCTTTGAGAACCTAACATAGAAAAAATAACGTTCAAACAAGAATACTTTGTTGGATTCAAAAGTACATTCAAGGAGTATTAAAAATGAACTTTATTTAAGTGTCAACTGTATTTAGCTCAAATAGTAGGTTGGGCTCAGTTTTAGAGCATGTCAGAGGAGAGAACCAACAAACTAAATCCACATGTGATGTCAAGTCTGATAGTCTAACCTGTGCCACGTTGATGGATCTTAACTCATTCACACCTCAAACGCGCCAGGATATGCCTCATTGACGAGTAAAATGGTCTGGCATTAGACAGAGTAAAATCTGTTAAGTGTCACTCTCAGGGGTCAATGGGTTAATAATAATAAATCTAATAATATAATAGTTAAAATGTTGTTTATGTCACAGGAAAAATATTTACCGGGGAAAAAAATGTTAATCTCTCTCTAAACAAAAAGGCATGTGATAAATTAATGAAAATTAAGATCATAATTAAATTCTAGTCTTGTCAAGAGTGTACCCTCGATCATTCACCAATGGTTACCTTAGTTTGATGATTTTACTTGCAGTTTACTGTTTTCTACCACGAACATGTCTTCACCAAAGATCCGGGGACAAATCGTGCAACACCATGGCACCATGATCAGGCATACTATCCTGTCGATGGGTGGAAGGTAAATGAATGGGAATGAAGAGGAATGGAGGGATTAGCCTGCATAGCTGGTGGTATTGTTGGGACGGAAAATGGGGAGGGGTGCTGTGAAATACTTTGTGGTCATGGCTGATGGCGACTCAGCTCTGCTGTTCAATCTTGTTTTTTTTTTTTTGCATTTTAGCTGCTTTCTGGTAAAATGCCCTGATAGTATTTACCCTTAACTTTGGAATACCCCATTGAAGGGTTAAATCATCTTGCATTGGTAAAAATCTATGTCACTCTTAGCTGTGAAAGGTTGCTATTTGTTGCGGAGTTGAGGAATTCAAATACATGCCTCATTGGGGAAAGTTGAGGGCTCTAAATGCTGTGCCAAACCTTGTCCTGTAAGTAAAGACTTGAACCTCACTGTTTGGTAAACTATAAAGTATTAGTGATCCTTATTGTACCATTTTACTAATTCCAAACAATTTTATTGTAAAGTTTCATTTTCACTGCTATCATTATCTTAAGCAAAGGTCAACAATGCCTCACACCTAGAGTTGACCAAACAAACGTAATATATCCGGTAATCATAAAATAATGTTATGTTTTCTTTGTTGGCAACCCTATTTATGAAAGGCACCATGAGAGTTTTAAAAAAATTTACTGTCATTTCACAGAATTGTTCCTTTTGGTTGCCCGTTACTCCTGTAACAAAGGAATCGTGCATGAAATTCGTCAGCGGATCTCACAAATGGGGCAAGTGGTTTATTCCTATCAACTTTGGCTCTCTAGAAAATTACTCAAGAGTTTCAGAAATGGACTCAGACAGGGCTTTTGAAAATGCTCCAGAGATTGACACTGAATCAGAGAACTATGATCTGCTGTCTTGGGACCTGGAGGTATGTAACTGATTTGTGATGTGTTGATAGAACTTTCGTAGGTGCGAGACAGTTGGCTAGGGCTACCACAGGAAGTGTTATCTGGAATTTCAACTTTTTAACCGTCAATTTGCTAAAAGCACAATGAGCAATCCCTATAGTTAAGCTTCTAGACCAGGCCTGTGGATAGCCAACTGGTCTGGCCCTCACCAGGTGGGATGCTTAAATCTGTTTTGGTTATTTCAAGCATTAATTTTGTTTTCATTGGTTCAAAAAAAGATCGTAAAGGGCCATGTCAATAAGTATGTTTTTTTTTCTTTAATGCAACTTTTTCATATTTTGGTCTCTTGTCAAATTGAAGCCACATTTAAAGAAACAAATTTCGCTGCTGCTGAGCAGGCGTGGTGAGAGATGATGATTACTACTACTGCAATTACAACAACAACAACAATGACCATGACCACTACCATAATACTCCAAAACTTAGCTGTTGTACCCGGACAGTCCTTCTACCCACCCAGTACTTCCCGCAAATCAACAAATAATTGTTTCACATTGGAATTATTGGTACTTCACTGTCATTGTGACTATTATCACTGTTGTCAGTATTATTAGTCATATTTTATCATCATAATCATCATCATCATCAGTGAGCTATGCATATGCATGATCAAAATATTGTTCACAGACCTAAGCTTTAACCCTCACTTTAATAGTTATTGCCTTGGTGTGGCTCTGATTCAAATGCACAACTGCAATTGACTTCTGAACTATTACTTACCAATGCTGACAAGCAGTTTCTCACTGAGTGCTCAATCAGGCTTGCAAATTTTGCTAGCCCTTCACAATTGGAACAGCAGTACCAAAGTAACTATTACTTACCACTGTTATGATATAATCATGAAAAATACCAGAAGACACAACTTACTTGGAACAAAACAAACAAAAACCACAAGGAAGGGTTACATGTTTTTTGCAAATGTTGGCCGTGTAGCACTTATATTTCAACAGACTTAACTATTCAAGGGTAATGTGAAGTGCTAGCACTTCACATTACCCTCTAATAGTTAAGTCCAAACAAAAGCCACAGACACATTTTACTTTCGAACAATGGCTATTCTATTGCCTCCAGTTTGCAAAGAAGATGTCGTAATTTGTAGTTGTCTTATTTTAGCCTGGTGACTGTATTGCTTTTCACATGCGTGTACTTCATGGAGCCAAGCAAAGCATAGACACAGCTGGACGGCAAGTGGTTGCAACACGATGGCTGGGAGAAGATGCAACATTGGGTACTCGACCCTGGGTAACTTCTCCTCCACACACTGGAGGGTTAAAACCTGGAGATTTCTTTTACACCAGCGACACTTTTCCAGTTGTTTGGAGGTCAAAACAGTGAACGCCACCTTCAATCCTGGACAAACCTTGAGAGAGAGAGCTCTTATTGCCTCATCTTCAACCCCAGCTAGTTTGTGGAAATAACCACAAACCATTTTAAAGTGATAATACTAATTACAATAAGCTTATTTGCAATCAATATGGGTAGATAAATGACAATAATAGGTAATAGACAAACTCTAGTATATAACAAGTAGACTAACAATAAAAGGTATGATAACATTACTAGCTGTAGTGACTATAGGCCTCTCTGAACAGATGGGTTTTGAGCAGGCGCTTGAAATGATCTAAATTACTGGCATTAGGGATATTGCAGGGGAGATTGCTCCACAGTTTGGGTGTCGCACAAATAAATGAGCGATCGTCCAAGGTATCAAGACTCTTAAAGTAGGATATTTCAGTAATAGTGTGTTCACAGAAAATCTGAGATTATATCTAGGGGCTGACTTAGACTGCAAAAGTTCTGATTTACACAAAGGGGAAAGTCCATATAGAGCTTGAAAGACAAAAAGTAAAATTTTTAACTCATTTACTCTATTCTATAAGTAATGGGTAACCAGTGGAGACTGTACAAAGAAGGAGTAGTATGATCAAATCAACTAACATTGCAGATAAGACGTGCCGCTGCATTTTGCACATGTTGGAGTTTGTGCAGCTGGTTGTTATTTAACCCATATAGGAGACTATTACAATAGTCCAAGCGACTGGTCACGAAAGCATTCACTAAGATTTTTGTGCATTCCATACTAAGAAACTTTAAAGATGAAGAATAGAATGATCTTTATTAGGGCTCCAAGAAGGCTCTTCAGCCCTAATTTACACAGATGCATTAGTTATTGTCTACAATAGGAAAAATACAACAATCCTATAATTTACTAATATATAACAATCATCGTACAATGATACAATAGACTATTTGAAAAATATAATTGGAAAAGATAATCTTTCAATTTCCTCTTAAACATTGTTAGGTTATTACAATCAGTGATAGCGGTTGGCAATGAGTTCCACATAGTTACTGATCGATACAGAAAAGATCGCTGCCCAACAGCAGATTTGTATCCTGGAATATCCATAATTTGTTCTTATTTCTAGTATTTCGATCGTGTACAGTAGCCCTAGTGACAAAGCGGTAACAGAGATATCTAGGCACTAGTCCCTTAACACATTTAAACGTGAGAGTGCCAACAGTATATTTCAGCATACTACTACATCATACTACTCTTGCAGCAAAATTCTGGACACTTTGCAGTTTGGAGATCGACGTTCTAATCTTTGATGTACTGGACCATACAGGAGAACAATAAAATAATCGACTAAATACCAAAGCGTGGATAACATTCTCCAAAGACTTTGATTCAAAAAGATGTTTAATTCTATTAATCTGGCATAGGCTAGCGAAACAAGATGAGATAGTGTTTGTAATATGTTCATCAAAGCTTAGCGTTGCGTCCATTTCTATGCCGAGATCCCTCGCTGAGTTAGATGGAGTAACTTCTTTGC
>OX421451.1:3658732-3666232 GCA_949126865.1 Montipora capitata
ATTAAGTGACCTGCAAATAACTGCCTTACAAATGAGTGTTTTGCTGCAAATAATATTCTGCTCATGAATGCGTAATTGAAACCACGCTCTTAAAATAATAAAAGAGCGTGAAAATGGCAGATCGGTTCCCTTTTCAAGTCCTTTGTTGATGCCTACATTTTGTTATTGAATGTTTGACTGTAAGTAAATTTGAAGTCTACAAATAAAATTATGTGGAGAAGAAAACCAATTGATTTCTGCCATTAACCGATTCCTGCAAGGCAGCGTGCGCTTACCGATTCCCGAAAACAAAATAAAAGACAAACTTGGTGATCAAATGATAAAACAATAATGAACTGGGTCAACGCAAAATCTTATGATTGTCAGTGTCTCGCTGATCAATTACTATTTGCCTCAGTCTTCGACATCGGCAAATTATTGATCTGCTCGCCACTGACAAATCATGATATTATGCTCAACCTTGCTCAATAATTGTTAATTGTATTCTGACTTGTTCTATAACCCATTCCCTCCTGAGAATGACACTTACAGAATGATTTTACTTCAGGGATTGCTTCAGGGACAAATGGGTTAATGAACGCTGGGTGGCTTTTCGCTCCAAATGACAAAGGGATAATTCTCGAAATGTCAGCCATTGTAAATGTAAATGTAAATGTTTTGTTTATAGTGGAAGTGCACTTAGCTATCAAGCTAGTTTACAGGCACCCCACTTTTAACAACGTGAAAGAAACAATTCAAAGTTAACAGAAACATTATTAAGAACCCCAACTGGCAGGAGGTAACCAGTTGGCTATTTACAAAGCGTGGCAGAGTTGAATCCGGGACAACCGGAAACAAATCCTAACCAGAGGTTAGAAAGGGATTTGAACCCGAAGCAGCCGCATGCAAACCCAACGCTCTAACCACTCGACCACCCTGCCTCCTTCTTTTCGAAGTGGCCATTTGACCCTTATAAACACATTTGAAATGATCATATTTTTCCTTGTTCGTGCATTAGGCATGGACATACCATCATTACTGCTGGTTACAGTGCAGTACAAGTTTCTGAAATAACCAGCCTTAACTACCACCTGTAAGTGGTCATTCGCCCTTGTCACGCGGCGGCCATATTGTCCCAGGAGACCAAAAAAGCTTTGTTTTACCACGCCAAGCCTCACCCCCATGGTTTCCACTGCGAGGCTTGGCGTGGTAAAACAAAGCTCTTTTGGTCACCCAGGACAATATGGCGGCCGTGTGACAAGGGCAAATGACAAACAGTGATAAAATAATGATAATAATAACAATATTTAATAATGTCATTACTGTCATTATTATTATTAAATAACAGCAACAATAATCAACTGCATGAAACAAATTCAAAGTTCTCAGTATTACTACCTCCTGTACTCCAGTGGCCACTCCAGTGGCGCCTAATGTCTCTTTCACAGGCACTGAGGACACATCCATCAGTCGTGCCCTTGAGCTGTTGGCAATAATTATATCAATTTTCATAAATGAAAAAACTGTATTCATTTTTACATATCAGTAGTATGATTTTGTAGTGGTGTAAATTGAAAACAAAAATTAAAGGTTTACAACATACTTCGACACTTCAATCTGATCATTGATTATGAATAATAAGAATATTACAATGGACAGAAACTTTTATTCAGCAAGTATATATATTATGGTTGAATTTCATGTTTGGTTCAAAAATTCTTCAAACTAGTTCAATTTTGATTTTTTCTTTCTTTCAAAATAATTATATTGTGATAATAAAATAATATTAGACAAAGAAAAATCAAACTTGAGCTGGTTTGGAACCCTTCAGGATCTAGCGGAATCAGGAAATAATAATTACCATTATTATAACCTCTGACGCACTGGAGACTGGTTAGCAAGGTTATCTGTGGGCATTAGACTAGAAACACATCACAGTTACAAGTACATACTCGTCAACAATAACAATAATAATAATTAAGAAACTTAATTAATTAATAATAATCTTAATTAATGATATTTTAATCTTAAAATGCCACCTAGTATTTAAATTGCCCATGGGGGGAAATCTCTATTCCTCATAAGCTCGGCTTCTTGGAGATTTCCCCGCCACCGTCACTCCTCTCAAGAAATGTACAAATTTTAAATTCAATGCTAGTCAACCTATTTATTATCGTTTTTATTCTGCTTGTAATTCATTGTGTGTGGCAAAATAAAAGAAAAAAGAAAAAATAATTATGGGTTATATTAACTGCATTGCACATTTTAATTTAGTGTCAGAAATAAAAGTTAATGAAAGTTAAAAGGGTCATTATTACCAGTTAGATAAGAAAGGCAAGTGATTGGAAGAAAGCATGAAAATACCCAGGGTTGCAGGAACATTCCAGAATGAGAAGGGGGGGAGGGGGGGAAACCTGGAAAGGAATATACCCATCACCTGTCAAGCAGTTACTGTAAACACCAGCAGAATTCAAGCCGCACCCTTTTTTCCAAAAATTGTCGCTAGAACTCAGGGGTGCAGCTTATCGCGTCCAATCTAATACCAGGTTACTAAGCTATGAATGTTCCACTTGCGTTCTTGTAATGCAAAAATTTATGGAAAAGCTGTGTTGAGTAAAGAAATTCCTGCCAACAAATACAATAAAGAGATCAATCGTATGTCAAAGTTGGTAGAAAAGATGTTCATTATATTTGAAGACTTTGAAGTTGTTTCCATTTCAATGTTAATAGTGAGTTTACGTTCAATGAACAGTGGATGAAGAAGACTTCTGAAGACTCGACTTTGGATTTCTTTTGATTTCTTCAAAAAACGTTTTAAAAATTTGAGCTGCTAAATTCAGGGCGCGGCTTATCTGCGGGTGTTTCTGTAAATACTTAGCTGTATAGTCAATAGTATTATTCATAATGGCATCGCACAGTCAACTTTTAAGCCTGAAATTTTTTTGGTTCAACTGCTTGCATTGTTTATCTAACTGCGATGGTCTTTCTATTAATATTAACTTTCATTTCCTGCCCAATCTGCAGTTCAAATGTATGAAATTTTGTATATTCTAAAATTACACCTCCAGAAATAACTCAAATGAAAAGAGCCAACCCTTGATTATATATTCACATTTCAATGTATAGCCCTTCTGTTTCTCACAAATTTTATATTATTACTGACCTGAAAACCAGGCCCCATTTGTTCGAAGGGTGGATAGCGCTACCAGCGGATAAATCACTATCCAGCAGATAAACACTAGCAAAACCAATTGAGTTATCCAGTGGATAGTGATTTATCCGGTGGATAGCGCTATCAACCCTTCAAACAACTGGGGCCAGAGCTATACCTTATAGTAGTGGGTCCAAATTGGTGAGTAATAGATACAATAAATAAAGAAATAAATAAATAAACAAATAATAATAATAATAATAATAATTATTATTATTATTATTATTATTATTATTATCATTATCATTATCATTATCATTATTAAATGATGGTAGAACCAACTGGGATCTCGGAAAAAATCCGAGCCCCAGATGGGATTCGAACCCACGACCCTCCGTGATCTAGTCGGATGCTCTAACCACTGAGCTACTGGAGACTCTATGGCGAGCAAGGGTGAAATGTGGGTATTGACTCGAGCTGCATCACGCAGCTACAGCTAAAGGTGACTGCGCGATGCAGTTATGAGACATGCTGTCAGTCATTTCACTCTGTAGCTGCGTGATGCAGCTCGAGTCAATACCCACATTTCACCCTTGCTCGCCATAGAGTCTCCAGTAGCTCAGTGGTTAGAGCATCCGACTAGATCACGGAGGGTCGTGAGTTCGAATCCCATCTGGGGCTCGGATTTTTTCCGAGATCCCAGTTGGTTCTACCATCATTTCATTTCTCATGTGTTTATATCATTCTCACATTCGCTCACTTGGGTGGTTGGTTGGCCGCATCTCAGATATGCTTTAAAGGTGACTGCGCGATGCAGTTATGAGCCATGCTGTCAGTCATTTCACTCTGTAGCTGCGTGATGCAGCTCGAGTCAATACCCACATTTCACCCTTGCTCGCCATAGAGTCTCCAGTAGCTCAGTGGTTAGAGCATCCGACTAGATCACGGAGGGTCGTGGGTTCGAATCCCATCTGGGGCTCGGATTTTTTCCGAGATCCCAGTTGGTTCTACCATCATTTCATTTCTCATGTGTTTATGTCATTCTCACATTATCATTATTATTATTATTATTATTATCATTATTAAGGCTTCGTAGCAGCACAAAGTAAGATTAATATCACTTTGATGAACAAAACGGTGTTTTTGAAGTTCACATTTAATCAAGACATGTTTCGGATGAAACAAATATTACACAATTTCCAGAGGCCTTACATATACAGAGCTTTATGGAATTGCTGCCCCAGTGAGTGAGCCTGAAGTGAACAAACAAGGCAGCTCTCTAAGCGGGATAAGTTCCATTTTTCTTTGAAACGCAAGGGATTGTGGTCAAAGGCGTAAGGAATTGTGGTGATTCGCAATATGATGTAATTACACAGAAGATTTGATCCTGCTCTGTTTTTCATTTCACCTCTCGTATCCTCAAACTATAGATAGTTTCACTGTCACGCAACCAAAACATAAATTCCAAATTGTTCAATGAAAAAGTCCAAGAATTTGGAATGTTGTAGGAAACAAAATGTTTTAACCACCTCTGCAATTCTCAGGTGTGTGCTATACATCGTTTCTGAGTTATTTGTCAAAGCATTGAAATCACGCAACTTTATAGACAACCTCCTTTCCAGGGTCTCCATTGTCGCTGAGACCCTGGGAACGAGGTTGCTTTATAGAGTTTGAATGGAGACACCACGTGGCCACCAATATGGCTCTCTGTTCGCTCATGTGCTAAAATACATGTGTATTAACACATCTCCTAACGTACTTGAAAGCCTTAAAACACTGAAATTCATAGGGATAGACTTTGTTTTTTTTTTTCCAACCAAATAGCTTTGTATCATGGTGTAATGTAAGATGACAAATTGGAAATTCAAATTGATGTATTTTCGACACAAAAGAGATCACGGAACTTGAAACTTGCAAACAGTTGTTAAATATAGTCATGGGCTCCTCATATAATTGAACATCTCCATTAAGCTTCCCCTATGCAGCATTTCTACCATTTAGGTAAACTAGTATATACAATAGGAGCAGCAAATCTGTATCACATTTTACAAACTTGAGGCGAAGCCATATCAACCCAGTTGTTAAACCCAATGCTGTTTTACTTCCCCACCAATGCATTTATAATGGCATGTACACTTACTTCCCTTTGCACCTCAGTTGTCCCACATTAACCTAACACAAAATAAACATATACCTTGAAAAACCCATGCCTTCCACCCTTTCAATATCCATTGAGTCACGTTCCATTTGGCCTTTACGGCAAACTTCGGCTAATTCCTGTAATTTGAACCAAAGAAAAAAAAATTGATGGCATTTCAGCTATAAAATAAACCCAGGGAATATGAAAACCTCACTATCCTTTTAATAGTAAAATTATCTTGAAACTGAAGGGCAAAATGTCTGAATAATGACCTGTTTCGTAACTCCACCTGGCTGCTTCTTAGCATTTCCCTTTCCTCTACAAAAAAAATAAACACTTCAATCAAGATAAGCAGGATCAAATTGATAAAAATGTAAAGAGTATTTCTAGGTAACTAAAACCTGTACACTCATGCCAGGTTCGTGACTCCTGTGTGTTAAACCAACGTGTTGTGCTACAGCAACAATAGCCCACTTTCGATATATTAAAATTCAGTCCTAAACAAAAAGCATCATCTAGAGGCTCTGGGGAATAAAGTAAAACTCATACAAATCCTTATATTTATTCCCAAGAGCCTCGAGATGATGCCTTTTGTTTAGTATTGAATTTTAGGGTGTGTTCGATTGCCCCTATTCCAGAATAAGAATAAGTGGAATGATGATTTAAAACACTGTATGGCGTTTTGCAGCAACAAGAATAATAAAGATATGTTTAAAATAGCATTTTAGCAGATGTTTGACAATATTAATGTGAATCCCCGCAAAAACGAAGGATTTCTAACTTCTATTCCATGTATTCCTATTCCAGAATATGGTCAATCGAACGCGCCCTTAATATATCGAAATTGGGCTATTAATTTCTCTTTATTGTTTATTAGTCTTGGTTTTTCACACAACACAACTGCCACTCAAGAAATAGAAAAAAAACCAACAAACAATCAAAAGTCAAGAAATTGAGATACTGTAAGAGAGAGAGACATTAATTGTGTTAAAGTCTCAGCACCAAGATATCTCACTGAGGCAAGTTTAATCTGGCAAAAAGATATTTAATGTATCTTTGACATTTATACTCTGCAAAACTGGCAAAGAAGTTTCAGTTCTGGTGGGCAATCTACCATGGCGCTATAAATGATATATGGTGCCAAAACAATATCGTGTACTATCAGTCTGATATTCTTGTACCTTGTGTATTGTTCTTAGTCTAATAAGATGCTCTTGAGGCTTAGGAAAGCGGTGTATGTGTGTGTGTGTCATAAGTATAGAATGCATTAATGAGACTTATGTGGATTAATGTAAGGTTCTCAGTACAGTAGATGTAATTAATATGAAAAGAAATAAACAGTATTAAAATAACAAAAAAAAAGAAAATTATCGAACAATAATTTATCAATTAGATGATTAAATCTTACAGTGCTAATGCCAGGGCTTCAGCTTCCATTCTCTTTATGGCATCCTTTTCCTACCAAAAACGTTACATGAAAATACATGTTATCTTTACCTTAGGAAACTGGAAACACCACAACAAAAAATGAAAAGAAAAAAAAAAAAACAGCTGCAGCATTGTTTGGCCAGAAAAGTTAATACCTGTTGTTTAGTCATTGTGGAGTCCCCCTTTCCACTTTTGGTATACCTAAAGCAGGAAAAGTAATAATTAAAAATAAATTTGGTTTGGAGAAAAAGGACGTCATGAATCGAGCGAGATGGAGAGTGGGAGTCAGAAAGATTGCTGACAAAGTGGGATAAATCCGGCCACCCCCGTTTACGGGGATAAACCCGGATCAAAATTGGACTGATGATGATGAAATTTGTATTAAATATAATTATCAAAACCAAGCAGGTGAGTTTTACCTGCAGGGGAGATGGAGTAAGTTTAAATTGGAGCTGTCGTGCAATTTCACTCACTCCGTGTCTTTTTACGCGGTGCTCGATTTTACTTTTGCTGACACGCTCTTTTGTTTGGTATAACACGCTCTATTGTTTACAACTTGTAGTAACAGGCACAAGAAAATTTTAATGAGGCGTGCATAAATTTTACGACACGTCACTCCTGTGTTAAAGAAACTTTCTTTTGTCTAGCGTGCTAAAATAGCGTGCCCGTGTCATCACCTTTTTGTTGGTTTTCCCCTGGACGGTCACAAATACTAGGTGGATTACAATTTTAGTGAATACCATCATGTGAATTTTGTCTGTGTAACCCATTGAAGCCTAAACTTGACCCCAACCACCCCCCT
>OX421451.1:3681232-3711232 GCA_949126865.1 Montipora capitata
ATCGCTAATGCATTGCCACCTGTCCCCAGCTGTAGCTTGTTGAACGCACGAATATACATCGAGGCCAAGATACCAAGTATCTGTGAGTGCGGTTGTAAAAGGCTTCGCCCATTCTTTTCAGAGAAAGATGGGGGCTAAGCTGTCTATAAATCGCAAAGATTTCCTCCACGAATATTCCATTTGGAATATAAAAGCTCGAGAGAGTGCGAAAGGCTTCCACTGTAAGTGTTGTTATCATGTTAATAGCAGTAGGGACATTCGCGGCGCTGTGAAAGAGAAAGAAAACAAGGCCCCGCAAACGACTTGCGATGCGGTGGCTGCTTACCTACATAAGTGTGCCAATGTTGGCAAGAAGAAAATCAAGTCCAAAATCGAGCCCGCTCCGGCGAAGACCAAGCCTTTAGTACTGGAGAATCAACAAACAAGCGAGCAAGTAACCAACGCTATCACCGTGCAAACCCAAGAAGTTAAACTGCCAATCAATTCGACATACTGCGAGAAAGCTGTCAGCAGCGAAACTGCTGCTCTCTCAGCAACGAAACGAAAACTCCACGTTTCTTCCTTTATGATCAGCAGCGATGCTCTGAGATGTGTTGGAAATTTCGTTCGCTGTCACTGTAAAAATTTGACACGCTTTCGCGCGTCCGAGGTGATTTTATGGCTACGAGGAGTTGATAGGGCGTTACTTTTGCAAGGATGGCAGGATCAAGCGTTCCTTACACCTCCTAACCTCGTATTTCTTTTTATGTTACTTAAGGAAACTCTGTCGGACAAAATTCCAAACCAGGCGCAACTACGCGCAGAAATTTTAACATGCCTGTACATGGCATACACCTACAACGGGCCGGAAATAAGTTATCCTTTGAAGCCATTTCTCATAGATGGAGATAGACGAGCGTTTTGGGATCGATGTATGTACATCACGAATAACTTGAGCCAAAAGATGTTGCTGATGAACAGGGAGCCACAGTTTTTTAGCGAACTTTTGGTCGAGTTAAAAAATTATGGAAACGTAATTGACAGAAGAGACGGGTAAAAATTCTCGAGGCAAATGGTCGAACCCTTTGCTAATATCCAAAAACACGAAAATTATCCTGACACTGAGTACTAAAACTTCCGTTCATAGAACAAAACAGAAAAAAAAAATAATAGGACTCTAGTCTAAAGAACAGAACAGAAGCTAAATGTATCATAAATTGTCTGTTTGCACCGTGTTTGTTTATGACCAGTGAGCGACGCGTGCTTTAGATGAAAAACTTAAGTCTCTTGGCTTGTGTTTGGGAGGAGCGCAGCTGATTTTATAGAGTCATAACTTATTCAACGTTTCTTGGCATTGGAAAAATATAATTCTCGCTAATAAGCGATAGCACGCCGAATAGAAATGCCACGTCGTTCCTCATAAATTTTCGTTAGTTTTATTGTTAAATTTTCGGAACAAACACGCCAATGGCTATCAATTTTGCCAGGGATAATGTTTTGACGGATGAAATTATAAAGTCACTTTAATTTTGCTTGTGAATAAATGAAAATAAAAATAAAAGCTTGGGTACGGAACACAAGGTGTTTATTCGCGCTTTTTCAGCGCCGGTACTTCGGTATACAAGTGAAAACTAAAAACTAGTTGCTTCGGACGACAAACAAAATATAGGACGATGTATGGTCTATGTGTAAAATAAAGATTCTGTGTGATATCAAAGAAAATGATTATTAAAATGTTTATTTAAAGCAGAGCATCTGGTCTTTTGAGTTCTGCCTCGAGCATTTGCCTAGTTGACATCTAGATTTGTCTATATAATAACTAACATATGAACTGGTGCACTTCAATAACCGATGGCAAAAAAAATAATGACAATAATAATTACCATTGTTGAAATTTTTGAGGAAGAAAATATATCTTTAGAATTCTTGGATCACCAAGTATTCTCCCCGGCGTACAGTGTTTATGCGGTTGTATATTTACGCTGCTCTTAAAAAGCTCATATGCTCTCGTTTCCGAGAAATATTATCCTTGGCTATTTACAGCAACTTTCACTCAAATTCCACTTTCCGGCGCTTCAAATCTGTGCTTTCTTAATTGTTTGCCTCCAACGCGCTTGAAAAAGTCACCCGCAGTCACGGATTCAATCGGAATCTACAAATTGCGACATGCAAAACTGCCAAGAATTAAATAAAATTGCCGGTTAATCTGTAAGAATGGATTTCTTTGTCGTAGCATTGTTCTTTGCAGGTACTGTACTGCTTGCAGCAAAGCGCGTCATGGTTTTGTCTTGTTCTACTTTAAAATTTCCTGGGAAACTTTTATTATTGCCAGGAGTTGGTATACCAATACGAAGGAAATCCTCTCCCATTTTATCGAGTTTGTCAATTTAAAACCTCTAGCATATTAACCTTTAACATTTTAATTTCACTTTTGTTTTGGTTGTCAAATCTTATTCTGAATGATACGCAACATGTTGTATGAAAAAGTTCACACATTTCCAATATAACTCTACATTAAATGGTTAATATTTTTCTCGTAATTTATGATGGAATCGAATCGATCTCCTTTCAATGTTTGGAATCGAATTCCCATCGTCCGCATTTAATAAAATCGAATCAATTTTGAGATTATTTTATAACCAGCCGTGCGGACCAGTTGCGCAAATTCTTCATTACTTTTTGTGATAAGGTTGCCCTCAACGATGTAAATGCCTGTGACAAACCAGAAATTGGCCTTAAACCAAAAATTTAACGCATGTAGTGTGCCGGTTCAGTCATAGTATGGAAATGATTAAAAGCTTTGGTCACAAAATGCCCCAAAAAAATTACTTCACGTTTCCATCTATTTGGACCAATTCATATATTTGTTTGGGGAAATGGCATTGCTATTTCGCATAAATTTTATTTTTTATAACAACAAGTTATAAAAGGTCTTCATAGTATGGAAATGATTCACAGCTTTGCTCACAAAATGCCAAAAAAAAAAGAAATTAATTACTTCACGTTTCCATCCATTTGAACCAATTCATACATTTGTTTGGGAAAATGGCATTGCTCTTTCGCATAAATTGTGTTTTTTATAACAACAATTATAGAAGGTCTCCATATTTTATGAAATTAATTTACTTTTATGGGGGAAAATTCTACCAGTGACATTCAGATACAGCCGTCTCTGCTGACGGAAAGCTTCATTCATCACAAAAAACAGCTACTACTGCTGTATTTTTGTGAGTAAGCTTCCGTTTATTTCTTTAGGGAATTAGAGCATTTGGATGGACGTAATTTTCTGTATTTAAAAATAAGATTAATTTTTAATTTCAATCGCGATGTTTTTGCTTTAGTTGCAAAATGACTTGAAATTGAGTCAGTAGGGAATTTTTAAGCAAACCAACGTTAAAAACAAATCCTTTGCATGCGATTAAATTTTAGCTAATGGCAGCAACACTTTGACCAATGCAATCATTAATAAGTGTCAAATATTTTTAAGAACCTAGAAATTGTCCAATTAATGCCAAAAGCGAAATGGCTTCATTATAGCCTGCAAAGCCTGCAAAGGAAGTGTGCATGCTCTCAATTAATTGCTTTGACAGGCCGTTCCATCCAGCAAAATGTAACTCGTGTTGATAGCAAAACGAAATTGAAAAATCTTACTTTCGATTACGAAATAGATCCAAGGGGGATGTTGGTAATTTATGATTCAGTTCAGATTGAAACGAATCATGATAAACAGACAAAATAGTGCCGGAGAGAAAAGATATACCCTCTTCAACCGAGAAGCCATCGCTTGATCATCATTTGAAATTTAAATTTTCTTCTGGTGCATCTTCGCCATCACTCCCCTGAAGGAAGGCAGTTACTTTTCAGTTATCAAATGTTCGTATTTCCGACCTCGTGGGACGGAATTTAAAGATCAAACGCAAAAAGTCAAATCGCTTGAAAATTGTCTGTTTATATTTTTTAAAGGAATGGGTTTATTAGAAAGAGGCAAAGCCAAAACAAAATTTCTTTTTGACGATAATTTATATCAGTATCAGAGCCATGCATTTATTTCAAAGAAAAAAGGACGCCAATTCGTACTTTTATTTACTTCACTTTCAATTTGTTAAAATGAAACTTAAATCAGTAATTGATTTGTCCTTTCAATTTGAGTTCACGTGGTCAAAAGGTAACTCAACAAGTCAATAAAAAGTAGCGGTATGACTTTTTTGAACAATAATTGTTTCTCTTTTTCTTTTCTTTCTTTTTTATTTCTTTGTCAATTATGGAGATAAAGATGAAGATCTCAGCGGTTTTTAACTCCACGCCGGAAAGATTATAGTGAAACGGTTAAAACGTTTGCTGCAGAATCGTGTTCAGTTTCCGACAGTTTCCGCAATGCTTCTCGTAACGTTGCAACGGGACAAGTTGCAAGAAACGTCGCCAAATACAACACCCGGCCCGTCGAGCAAGTTGTCTCGCGTTGTAAGGACTTTCGTCGCAACAAAATTGCGACAAAAGTTGCAAGAAAAATTGCAGATTGAAACAATGCCTTTAGCTTCTATGTCAAATACATGATTCCCGGAGTTTTAAGGGTCTTCACATAACTGCGCCAAAAGTACGACTGAAATCAAGGTTTTGTTGCCATGTATAAGAGAAAGCTATTTAATCAAGTTAACATAGTAAGAATGAGCGTTTTGCACCTATCCATGTAAATCCTCAATGAAAACTTGCGTGGTTGGAAAGTCAGATTAAGAATCGGGATAATTGTAGGAAGTTTTGCCGAAGTTCATGGGAAAACTCGGTCGATATCCGTCTTAAGTTTATTATCCACTTGTGAGGTACAGATAAAGCGGTGTTAATTTTTCTGAAGCGTTTATGACGTGAACGCTTTAACGTGTTCTCTTATCAGAGTTACATTTAAGCCGCAACTAAGCAAAAGTAAGAAAGAAATGGAGCCTAATCCTACACTTTGGAGAACTTTGTTTGTTATCGATCTAATTGAGAAAGACGCCGTAAAGGCTGTGTGCTATCTGCCAAAAAGGCTATGTGGCGTCCTCTTCTGTGTTTGTAACTATAGTCAAGTAAACTAGTGGTTTGTAGTACTCCCAGTGTCTTTGTACCTTTGTACATCATAAAAAAGCAACTTATGATTACAGAGTTATAAGACCCCGAGAGATTGACAGATAGCATGTATACATTTTAATTTCCTAAAATTATCTAAACTAGTGATAATTCTGGCCTTGCATAATAAAAGTGTTAATTTTGCGGTAGTGTTCTGACGTACATCCCTGCATATCATTTGCTACTCGCGTTAAAAAGTGAGGTGGGATTTGTCTCTTGATATTATTTCAGTGACTAGGACAGTTCTCTGACAACCTTTGTGTCTTAAACTAAATTATTAGTTCGTGTTTTTGGCCGTTTTTATACTAGAGACGCATAATTCGTCTTGGACGAACTTGGGCAAACATTTTTTCTGCGTCTGTTAAATTCGTCTAGTATAAAGACGGCAACAAGACGCATTATGCGTCTAGATGAAGAATCTATTTTAGTGCGTCTTCGAAGACGCACTAAACTGGAAAGTTCGTCCAGACGCATTATGCGTCTAGTGCCCGTCTTTATACTAGACGAATTTAACAGACGCAGAAAAAATGTTTGCCCAAGTTCGTCCAAGACGAATTATGCGTCTCATATAGTTAGTCCCGTCTTTACACCAGACGGATAACATAAGAGACGCATGATTCGTCTGGACGGATTATGCGTTTCTAGTATAAAAACGGCCATTCTGTCTTTCGCAAATTTTTAATTAACATCTCATAGTTAGCGGCATACAGACCAGAGAGAAGCTGATTCAATGTGGCAAGCATGAATATTCACATGAAATTCTTATTACTTTTAATTAACTGATGACAACCCTGGCATTCAGTTAAGACGCCTGAACAAGGAATTTAGCATAAAAGCAAAGAAATTAAAAATCCGCGCTTAGACCAAATTCCTGTAGATTTGTTCACCTAGTCATTTTAAAATCGGTGTGGATAACCGCCAGTAATATCTCAGAACAGATATGCATCGTGACGAGAATAACTGAAAGCTAATCATTGTAAAATCGATGCTTGGACCTAATGACAGTAGATATGAGCTACAATAACTTAAAGCTGCCGACATCTAATCAGTTTGCAGGGGTCGCCAGGGCGGTCGGCCAAGGCATAGGTAGTAAGTTTCTTTCTTTAATTGTTCACAGCAAGCGTGCTGTAGAGCAACTATCTTGAAAACGTCAAGTCGGGTGGCGAAATTGTTCTTTCTCACACGTTTTGGAGTGAAAACAACGTTAATGCGACACCAGGGAAAACAAAGAAAATAACAATAAAAAAACTCAATAACTTCCTACAACTGAACGCCAGAGGGTGTTTAAAAGTAATAACAATAACATGAAACAAAACAATCAGTGTAAGCTGAAAAGTTAATATCCTGGGAAGTTTTGATTGCCAGCCAACTGCTGGAATAAAGCGCGTTTTTCCCATCACGTCGAAGATTCCGGTAAAATGAAAGGATAATTTGGGGGAATAATTATATGAATGCACGTCATAAGTGGAGATCGTGCGTGATTTGGTGTGAAACTGTGGTTTCAAGACGGACGCTACAAAAATTCGCCACGAATCGCTCTCGATCCATGTATTTTTTGCTATGAGATGGGATAACCGCGTCGATTGGAGTTTCTAATAAACGCGTACCAAAATGGTACCCTGGGTGCCAGAGGAATTTTTTTCAAGGACGGAGAGAACGCTTAGTGATTCCAAATCAACGGTCGAGGACGAAAGAAAAATGCCTCTGGTCGCACGACCCCAGAACTTCATTTCCATCCGGGACGTAATGAAGCGCATCATTTACAAACATTCCCCCATTTCCGAGATCATGCCTGTCTCCTCTTCAAACCGAGTCTAAGTGTGAAGTTTTTGTTATGAAAATTAGTTTTCATTCATATGTAAAGTAGAACTAATTACCATCACAAAAACTTCGCACTTAGACTCGCTTTGAAGAGAAGGCAGACATTAATTCGGAAATGGCCTATTGCGATTACAGTGATGGCTCATTCTCGTCACCAGGGCCTCGGGTCGACCCAAGGCTCTGGGAAACTCTGTGTAGGAGAACATGCGCCGTAGGGTTCTTACACCAAAAAATTGGCTATTTGAGCCTTACGGCGCCTGCTCACTCCTCGTGCTAACATGAATGCACCAATTAGAGACGCTTTTGATTGTTCTTCATGAAAACCAACGAGAAGACACTTTGTTTCAGGGTTCCCCAGAGCTCTTCTCTCCCTCGGTCAAGAGAAGAGCTCTGGTGTCGAGATTGAGTGATGGCTATACACCTTATTTCAAAATGGCCGCCATTTTAGTATTCTTTTGTTTCCATGCAAATTGGCACTTAACCATTATTCAGCAATGATTTAAAGTTTTGGAAAATAATCGGCACATTTACCAGTCAGTTGATCTTTAGTGGTCAAGTGGATAAAAAACAGTTTCTTCAAAGTAGCTGCTCCGGGTTCAAATCCTGTCCTGGGACTACTTTTAGTTTCTTATTTTTGTCTGTTACCACAAGTCCTGGGACAGAGTAATCTAAGTGGAGGGTAATACTTCATTTGGAACAAACTAACAGTGAAAGATAATCCTTCATTTGAGGAAAAGATCACGTTGGCTAATTCTTAGTGAGCCCTGGGTAGTTGCAATGGGCTGCGTCGGCTGGTGATTGGTTCATTTGACGTTCTGTGTTTTGCTGGGTGTTCACATTGCTTGATAAAAATGAATCCAAATTCGTTTCCAAGGTTACAAATTGATACGTGACTTAACTCACTAAAAGACTTGACCAAGCAAAGAAATCAACTAATAATAATCTCAGTAATTTATT
Organism: Montipora capitata; assembly: GCA_949126865.1. Taxonomy (NCBI): domain Eukaryota; kingdom Metazoa; phylum Cnidaria; class Anthozoa; order Scleractinia; family Acroporidae; genus Montipora; species Montipora capitata. The sequence continues at coordinate 3,689,090 of OX421451.1, forward strand.
TCTCTTTTCTTTTTCCTTTTTGATGAATGTACAAGAGGGAAGCCTTTAAAATATTCCTTTGAAAAGGTTAAAAGACATATTACAACAATGACCTTCAAGCGGGAAAACATTTCTTCACCTTGGTAACAAAACTATTTACCTCAATACAAATACGAATAGTTGAGTCCGCCAATGAACCCATTATCAATTTATGGCCTGTCCGAACGGTAAATGTTGAGAGATAAAAATGCCCAAGATTTTATCCAGTGGTCAAGTGGAATAAAACAACCAAACACATTAACAAAGAAAATTACAGAAGACAGAAACTGGTTGCCTAAGCGTCTCAGCACGCATGAACACACCAAATGCTGATCTTCCTGTAGAAGATGCGCAAAAGAGTCAAATGCCTGGTCACTCCCTGAGAAAGTGTTACTTTTTAACATTTTTCGTTTGGACAGGCTTGAATACGAATATTTACAAAAACACACCCTTCTGGCGCTTTGCGCTGACCTTAGAGGCAAAAAAATACGAGATTAAGTTAGTTTAGAAATATTTTTTGCAGTATACTGCGATATCTTAAGGCTCGTTTACACAGAGCGATTTTATCGCGCGACAAGAGCTGCGATAAAATCGCAGCAAAGTTGCACTAAATTTCGAGCATGTTCGAATTTGCGGCGACAAGGCTGCGATCTGTCGCGCTACAAATCAGAGCGAAATCGCCGGCTGTTCACACGCGCGATTTGCTGTCGCCGTAAAATCGCCGTTCGATCGCAGCTCTTGTCGCGCGATAAAATCGCTCTGTGTGAACGAGCCTTTAGTATTTTAAATTAAATATAAATGTAGCTGGTGGAAATTACTTTTTTAAACACGTCTCGATCCCAAAGGCCAGCAATGGGCATTTTATCATCATTTATTTCTTTGAAATCCTTAAACGAAGCATTGGAAATGACAACTGCTGGGCAATGCTTCCATATAGCACTGTATATGATCTTGGATGGCGCTGTCTGAAAGCATGCTCGGTGGTACAATATAAGGTACCATATAAAGTATCCTCCTGCGGACCTCCTGTGGCCATGCTCCCTGTTGTTAGCTGACGGTGACTTGAGCCCACTGTCTCACATAATACTTGACAATAACTACACTGTTATTTAGTAAACCCGGACACCGGACAGTAAAAGGCGCACGCTGAACAAAGTCAGTTTCGACCCAGAGGCAGAGTTCCAAAAGTCTGTCAGCCCAACAAAATTAAAAGAAAAAAGCCTCTTATTTTTTTATTATCTCTAAACCCTTCCCAAACCAAAACTTAACATTAACTATCATCAACTTCGATTTTTAGTACTCTTAAGAAAAAATGTTCCATCCAAGCCTGTGCGCACTGTATCCTCAAGCTTTCTCTGACGGCCACATCAGCGTCAAGTCACTGCCTCCAACTTTCTTGAAAGTCAATTCCGAGTCCAATGAGCAGTTTTTGACCGTCAAATTGTAGGGTTTTTTACCAAGTTCACACTTCACGCGCTCGTTTACGCGGACGTCCAACATCTTACCACATTTTCTGTGATAACAAAGGAACATCAAAACTACAGGTTAAAACGAAGGAAAATGTGAAAAGAAGACAAAAGGCATAATAATTAATGTAGACGTAGACAATTCAATGAATCAAACACAACGCAAAAAGCCAACGCATTCAGCCGACAAATTGCGCGGGAAAATGCTTGCGATTAAGACACCTTGTTTCGCTTTTGCTTCTGACTGGCTGAGAAAGTGACGCAAAGAACCAATCAACAAGCTTTCGGGTAGAAATGCAAAGAGAGGTGAGGCAGTGTGGCCGAGTGGTTAGGGCGCTTGCCTTGAGATCCGGAGATCCCGGGTTCAAGACCCGCTCTGACCACTCGTTGAATTTGTTCCTGGTAGTCCCTGGTTCAACTTCCCAGCTGCACTTGTAAATAGCCAACTGGTTTGCCTCCGGCCAGGTGGGATTCTTAACGGTTGTTGTTGTTCTGTTTCGTTGTGTTACATTGGCCCTGAAAAGCCCCTATGGGGAGCGGTCAATTAAGTATGTATGTATGTATGTATGTATGTATGTATGTATGTATGTATGTATGTATGTATTTACTTTCAAGATTCAACTGAAATTCGCCATACAACGCTTCAAGAGGCAAAAAAAGATCCAGTGTTGCCCAAGTGAACAGTCCACCCACCCACCCCAACATCTCTTTCAAACGACCAACCCCTCCCCCACCTCTCCTCCCCTCCGTTCTGAACCATTCTCTCTCACAGAAAATGCGAATATAACTGAGATGAATCACTCACTGGAATATCTGCAGGTACAAAGTAGCCATGCATTCAGCCACTCGGTTGGCTTTTGACTCACTGACCAGACATATAACCAGGTCATTGGTTGGAATATGCACTACGATCAGCTGATCATCACCAGGCGTTACACTCAGACCTGTTACCTATAACATAAAAACACAGACACCGTGCAATTATTTTAACCTACGAACGAAATGATACATGAAATGAACCATATATTGAACTGCGGATATAAAATCAAGTGAAGCAGGAGCCCATTACAAGCCAGTTGAAGTCCTGAATTTTTCAGGCTTCTCTGCGCAACTGCTAAAATTGCGTTCATAACTGCGAGGATCATAGTTTCACTTTATTTTTGACCTCTTGTTTCGTAGCAGCCAATTTGTTTTTAGAGTTTAAGTGTCCCTGCGACCAAAAAATCAATTCCTATTTTTCTTTGGATTTCAAAACTATGTTAACTAAACACTAGGCGACCGAAGTTTTAAGCCTTGATTTCAAAAAGACACTTGTTTATTTTAAAGCGCGACGCACCTTACCGTGGCCACCTAACTAAGTTTTTTACAAATTGTCCGCCACTCAGGATGTGTGAATTTGATTGACAGTCACGCGTCCTTGCAAAGTTCGCACGAGTTGTAAGTTGAACACCGTTGCATGGGTTGTTGAGTTGACGTGTTTACACGTAATTGTCAAACGTGAAAGTTTGTTGGGTGGCCACGGTAAGGTGCGTTGCACTGTAACTCGAATTTTCCTATTTAATGGTTCGCCACTACTAACTTAAGATCTTGAGAGAGAAAGGCATGCAATGCGTGTGAACGCCGCAGAATTAATATGCAGCACGGGAGTTTTGGGCTTTCAAACTTTTAAACTCGCGTTTTGCATATATAATAAACTGCATTCACACGCTGAAATTTTAAGCTAGTGAGCCTTTGAGGTCACTTTTCCCTGGATCCAACCCTCTGAGGTCCAATCGGTCAGTTTTGAACGTGAGTAATGGCGGACCGTAAAATCCAAAACTCACACTCCAAGTAAACGACCTTTGGATAAAAATAAAAGTTCAAAATCTTGCCAGTCAGGTGTTAAGCAAACACGCTTTCAAAATTTGAAGAAAAAAAGAAAGTGATTTTTTTGATCACAGAGGCACTTTAAGGTCCACTGTCCCGCTGTACGTTCATTTCTGTGAATGCTTTCTGAACCATTCCTGAGAGACGTAACAGTTACGTTATTGAACCGCAAAATCAATAGCCTGTTGCAGGTTCCCAGACAGTCGAGAAAGCGAATAGCGGAACTGTGCCCAAAAAACGCCTGGAAGCTGAGATCGAGGAAGGCGGGGGAGGCTTTCAGTAGTGCAGCAGCTCTTGTAACCCGCTATCGTTTGGTATTGTAAGGAGTATCAATCGTATTTTCAATTGTTTAATCTTTTGTTTTGGCTTGGATAGCCAATCACATGATACGTTACGAGAGCTGCTACAACACACGAGGCTTCCCCGCCATACCTTGACCCCAGCTCTCATGCATTTTTTTGCTTTTCGCTTCCCCGACTATCTGGGAACCTGGAAAAGGCTACCAAAATCACAGAATGACAGAGGTTGATTTACGCCATTGCTACCTCAAAGACATTAATAAATTCGACAGTTAGTTGCCTGGAAACGTGCGAAGGGACAACTAGGAAGCGTTCTCGGCGGGAATTGACCCTACGAACTTCGTAACACAGGTTGTATACCCTTCCCCCACTGAGCTAAAGGAATCCTGGTGAGACAAGTGCGAGTTGCTTTTCAGTTGACGCTTTGTCCACTGCCACCCATCTACCATTTCTTAGGGTACATTACAGCATCACCACGATTATAAATTGCTTCAATTAACTTGTTGAATAAACAGGGTAGTATTGAAAATTGATTCTTGCTTAACAGGTCCACGGAATGGTTAGATAGATTAAACTGTCGATATTGAAAAACAGAGAAAAACAGTGTTGTAGCCGAAGGGAAAAAGAGGAAGGAAAAAAAAGATGATGTCTTTCTATGCATCTGAGGTCGACATTTTACACACCTTATCCAGTGGGACAATCTTCATAACTTTGAACTTGTTATCCAGTTTAATAATCGATGCTGTCGTCACCACCAAAATACGGTCAGCGGCTTTGATCCTCATGTTAATCTAAAAACATGCGAGGCGTAAGTTTGTGAGATCTTTTTTGAGGGGTATGCAACACGTTGCGCCTGATATAACTGTTAAGGAGTAAACTAACTCTTAATTTGACAGCTAAGAATTACGTGGTCGCTAGTTCCCTCAACGCCGACATCCTAATGCAGTAAATCCCGAATCAAAATGAAGCCCAACCTTTTTTACGAGATAAGCAGTGCCTGCCCAGTTTCTGGTGTTTCATGTTGGACGTATGATTTTTCCGCGGTTGATGCAACAGCCATGCGATTACTCGCGCTTGCCGGCGTTTCGAAGTTTTCCTTCTACTTTAAATACAACTATCAGTTAAAGCCATTCTTAATTTAGTAACGGTCGTTGAAAGCAATCTCGCAATTGCTTTGCTTTTACATTGCTATGCATGGTGATTGGCTAAAAAATATCGTGTAACGCTCTCAGCCAATCAGAGGAAACGCAAAACCAATGATGACCAATGACTGGCTCGAACCCGCATGAATTTTCTTTGCTTGTCGTTTGCTAATTTAGTTTCCTTCGCTGCAGCGTTTTTGGCTGTTACGCAACGCCGTCCCAAAAGGGAGCGTCACGTGAGATTTCGAAGACAGCTGCGAACGAGACTAGTTGCTGATTTGAAGGGGGAACGTTTTTTCACACGTCTAGGGCTTATATTTCAACAGAGGTATTTATTACAATGTAATTTTAAGTGGCATCTTTAATCCCATGTAATCCGGCCATTTGAGTGTTAGCCCCGGTAATGGAAATGGGACTTGGCCTGACCAGGATGAAAACTGAATCCACGACCACCAGATTGGATGGCGTGCTCCCTACTGAAAGTTTACGCCCTGAAAACAATGCCAGGAACTGTCCACAGAAAATTAGCTGCCCACAATAAATGACTTTTACTCTTACTTTTTTGGCGTAAGATGAAAACAGCACTTTCTCTCCTGGAGTTGAAAATCGGTTAGCAACATTCCTCTTGAACATTTCCGCTTGGGAGTTTTCTTCGAACTGAAAAACGAAAACAGCGCTGGCTGTATTATCAATACTTATGCTATAAATAAGGGTACGTCACAAAATCTGAGTGTTGGGAGATAATTTTTCCTTTCGTAAAATGTGTTCCTGTTTGCTTATTTTCAATGTTTGCTGTGAAAGGTTGGAATAATCTTTTGGAAAGACGTGCAGGATCCCATAACCAGGAGACTACAACTCCAATACTGGTTTTATGTTATGGCATTTTCACAGATCAAGGTAGTTTTAGACGAGTTTTAAATAAGATTTGGCTTGTACGAGTGACCATTCTCAATCCCGTAGTAATAATTTGTCATGCAAGACTTGTGATTGGCTGGAAAGGCCTGGTTTCGTGGGAAAATCAATCTAAAAATAACTCGGTCAGTAAAAACGCCGTTCCATAAATACAGCGAAGATGTACGCACTCTAGTCATGGGCTCTTGGTCAGTCTGCATAGCTTTATGTAAAGTGTATGGTTAACTGGCGGTTTCCCTGAATAATGTAGCACAAAGTAGGATATTCCCGAAAATTTAGATTTTTCATAGCTGCGCCCAATTGCTGCGCCCACAATAAAATAAAATAAAATTCTTAATTGACCGCTTTGCGGGGTCAATTAAGTCGAGAAACTAAATATTTTAAGCAAGAGCCGATACAACGTAGATTTGATTTTAGTGGTGTAAACTGTCATTGTACCTGAAGAAGGCTGGTTTGGCCAGCCGAAATATAGTACACCACTAAAATCAAAGCTACGTTGTATCGGCTCTTGCTTAAAATATTTAGTTTCTCAACTTGTAATTACGCCGATCAGATCAAGCCACTGATCCAACGTACACCGACAGGAAGATTGTCCATGGTTGCTTGCTTCAAAACTCCTCAATTAAGTCATACGATATTTAGAACTCCCCACTGGTCGGAAGAAGATTCTTCATGGGAGAGGGTGGATTTCAATGATCATTACATGAAAAATCTCGCTACCTACATTTTTAGTCGATTTGAGGTTTGTGACTTCCTGCGCGTTGATAGCACCGGCTACATGTTTTTGCTTAGCTGGTGTAGCAGCTCTCGAAAGATGGCTATTATCTGTTATTGAAGTAGCTTCAATACTTTTTGCTACTGAAATTGTGTACTTTGCGTCCTTGCCAAAGGCAACAAAGCAATGTTGCATTCTTACCCTAGCGAGATAGTTTCCATGCCAACGCGTCTGTAGTCCCCAGTTCTTTCGCTTTCCACCCAGACAGTCATAAGCTGCTGCCTTCAGCATGACCTCTTCATGTTCCTCCTTTGGAATGCGTGACAGCACCTTGTAAGCCCACCACCTGTGGACCACACAATACATTTTACAGTCAGCGTTTCACACGCAAACAATATTCCTTACCAAAGAATCTAGAAACAAGCAATATTTTAAAATTTCTCCGTGAACATAAAATTTTGAAGTAGAATGGCGCTTGCGGTGTTGACCTATATCCCTAGGACATGAGTAATGCAAACTGATCGAATGGAAGACACTGGGAGAAGATCGTGCTCAAGAACGCCCCGTCAAAAAGTAAACCACGCTCGAGTTTTCCGAACTTTTTTTCAGTAAGCTTTCCATGAGATCTAAACCAAAGGGATACCTTCAAGTTAAAAGTGCAACATACAAAAAACTTCGCTTTCCTTGCAAACAATTAGTGCGAGATGAGCCGCTCAAGTCTTCCAAGCTACGAAATGAAAAATGAGATGGGACAGTTGGGAGAACATGCATGTTGATACTAAACCCTCAAGGGTTGAATACAATCGAAGTCTTTGATAAAAAGAAAGCACACACAAAGACATAAACCACTTATTTCACCTTTCCAAAATCTTGTTGGCATGGAAGAAGAACTTCTTGGCCAACGAGGGAGGAGTGGGTGGTTTGATGCTTTTGCCATAGTCAGGAAGATTCTTGCAGTTGCTGCAAGGAATTAGAAAAATTTGAAATAAGTACCGCTGTTTTTTTTTTTTTTTGCAGTTGACAGAGAAAACCCTGTACAACTGAGCCACTGGTTAATAGTTTCGCCGTCCCTAAGTACCTTAACTTCCAATTTACGCATTTCTAGATCAAACACAATCACAGTATAAAACCAGCGTTTTATACTTTTATTAAAAGTAAGGCCCTCGAACGCAACATCGTAATTTTCGTAACCTCTGCAGGGCGTTTAAGGATCTAACACACTGATTGCAAAGTGAAGGGGACGTTGTAGGCCCAGATGTGGTAGTTTGGTGTCTTTGGTACATCTTGGTTGGATGAAACAAACTTCGTCGATAGACGTTACTCTAACAGCCGAAGATTAAACCTTAGTCTGCGCCTGCGGAAAGTTTCCGCTCTTGGTGAATGAGTTTCTGACAAAACCAGTTTCACGGAACCACCGGGAAAAACTGTCTAGCGCTCGATGGCCACTATACGAAATGCATGAGATGTCAAAAAATGTCACATGCGAATCCGCAAAACTCGACCATCAAAAAAGGACGCGAAAACGCTTCCCCTGGAGCCCCTCCCAGCCCCTTCCCTTCCCCTCCCCTACTCCACTCTGTCCTGTAGCTGACCTGTAGGCATCACGCAGTTGGACCACGAAGCTTTTCACACAGTATCTTCTTAAACTGTTTACGATTACAAAAACGGCGCGGATCTGTCGAAGTCGTCTTCTAGCCAGTGTACCTCTCCAGTGCTGAAAGAAACAAAAGGGGAAATTACATACCTCTTACTAACCTCGTTTTCTCGGTCCGTACTGTAAGTTACGGACCGAGTTTTCGCGCTTGGGTCATAAATCAACGGGAAAAAATATCTGAGGTTAACCGGCGCGCGGGCAAGGAAACTAGTCAAAGTGAAGCGGAAGGTTCAACTGCCACAAAGAATGCCGTGCCAAAATCCCAAAAACTAAATCTTCTTGGCTGTTAAGTTTGAAATAGTTGCTTGCAAGATTCAAACAGTTTTCAGTACAAGTTTACGCAACAGAAATGACATGAAAAACTCGCTAGATGATGTTTTGTCGAAATTTTAAATTTAGCGGGCTGTACAGCGGGCCGTACTGTAGAATACGGCCCGCTAATTTAGCCAATTACAGCGCGCGTACTATCTGAGAGATATAATAATGAAATGAAAGGCCCAGCCGGATCCATGACATACCGCTTAAGAAAAGCGGTCGGTGAAATCTTAAAAGGGAGTTTAAGAAACGACGACGGTTACGACTACGACAACGACAATGCCACAAAACAATAATATCATTAGTTAAAATAGCATAAATGATCGTGCTGCACGTGCAACACGGATTTTAGAAGTATGTTAGCGGTCCTCTGCGTGACGACGTCGTGAAATCACCAAATTTGAGGTTTTGACGACAACGCAAGCATGCAACAGAGAATCTTTCATTCTCTATTTCCACCCTGAAACGGCTCGTACCAATTTCTTTTTTAGGAAACTTCGCCCATATTGTAGGCGTAAACGAGACTGAATAATCGCGAAAGACGTCGCCGTTGTAGATCTTAAACTCCCTAAAGTGAGACCATCGACAGAAACGGAAAATAGTTCCACGTTGCAGGAGTCCCACTACACTGTTTCCAACTTCATAACTCTTAAAAAGAAATGCAATTTTCACACATATTTTCGGTCGCCTTACCTTTTGAAGGATCGTAACTAACTTTGGCACAATTTCTGTCCGCTTTTGCTCCAGCTCGAACACTGTCTTGGGAGTCCTAATGAACAATTTTGTGCGGCCAAACTTAACATCTGAGGAAAGACCACTTTCATTCATGATTACCGCAACTCCATCCTTCTCATCACCATTGTAATTTGGCCAAGTTTTCGTTGCGATCATTTTGTATCTAGAGATAAGAAGAAACGGATTAAAAAGTTGCAATGATCCCTGAACAAAAGTCCTGGCTTTAACGGTACTCGAGACGAATTACGGTACCTGGTATCCAATTGTCGGTCATCTCGTACCTAGTTGTCTGTGATTCGCACTCAATACTCTGAGTTCGATGGAAAAAGAACTCGTGATTCGAGCTCACGCTAAGTCGTAGTGAGTCGTAATTTATTTGGGAATGGGTAGGAATCGACTGAAATTTGGGTATACGAATCGAGTGGATACGAGTCGACCGGTTACCCTCGAGTATGTGATTGTGCGATTGCGCTTCAAACTGCTCTGCAACTGAACTATCGCTAAGCTCGCTAGATATCCTCAGAGGTGAATAGCTACCAAATTTATACTGGACGAACGGTGTGTAGCACAAGTGAAAACCGTTTACCAAGCCTCGCCTAGACCAATTTATGTCAGATTTTAAATGGCATGCATTTCCGCAAAACGTTTAACTCACGAATTTCATAGAAACTTGACATTAATAATCTAAACGTTTTCAGATAAATCGCGAGTCCCTTTACCTTTGAAAAAAGCGTGGGTAATGCATTCTAAACGCAAATCCAGCGCGGCGAACTCGTAAATTCTCCATCAGTCCAAGATAATCCACCTTGAAAGACAAACATGCTTCAGTTAACATAAAGCAGATATTTAAAAACGATAGCGTTTAAAAGGAACGCAAACAAGGCTTGCTTAAAGGGAACCTCCACTAAAACAATAAAATAACTTTAAACCACAGAACATAATGTTTGCAATTGGAATTGCTCAATCTTTTTCCAATGAAAGCGTTTGTATTCGAGAAAAATAAATTCCAAAAACGCTTATTTTGGCTTTCAAATTTCCCGGGCGCCGCCATCTTGAATAATTGTGACGTAACTTGGTTGCCCTATTGTTCCAGAACAATCGCTCTTTGTATCAGAACAATAGGGCAACCAAGTTACGTCACAATTATTCAAGATGGCGGCGCCCGGGAAATTTGAAGCCAAAATAAGCGTTTTTGGAATTTATTTTTCTCGAATACAAACGCTTTCATTGGAAAAAGATTGAGCAATTCCAATTGTAAACATTATGTTCTGTGGTTTTAAGTTATTTTGTTGTTTTAGTGGAGGTTCCCTTTAAAGGGGCGTAGTGGTGAGAGCACTCGCCTCCCATCAGTGTGGCCCGGGTTCGATTCTCAGACTCGGTGTCATATGAGGGTTGAGTTTGTTGTTCTCTACTCTGCGGTTTTCTCCTCTCCTCAAAAACCAATATTTGCTTTGATTTGCGTTAATTTGTTGATTTCCGTTTACAGTGTCCCCAACTAGTGCTCCAGCGCTAGCAGACTAGACATTTAAATACCCAGACGCAGTTGTGAAGAAAGCTTAAAAGAACCCAGGCTTGAACGTGGCGATGTGATTATCTTCAACTCATGTATTTCAATTTCCGCAGTTCAAATATAGAAATATATATTCTATCATTCACAAGTAATGCTATAGCTAGCGTCGCTAGTGTAGACCAGCCCGTTAATAATGAAACACTTCACGGGAACAAAGATACCGAAAATTATTCCTGACCCGGGCACTTAAATTCAAACAATGTTTTATCAATTTCCATTTTTCTCTCACCTGATGGCCGACTCGTTTATCGTCAAAAACGGTGGATGACTTGATATCGTTGGGTTTGATGCACCTGACGTAGAACGGTTTCTGCAAAAGCCAAAACATTTTACATTCGGATGAGACACGCTTCCTTTTTCTCTGCTAGCTTATGTCACTTATAAATCATCAAGATGTGCAAAGCTCCGTTATTGATTTCACAAATTTGTCGATACGGCGTATTGTCTTGTTGAAATATCGATACTAGTATCGAGCAAAGAGATATCCCGATTCACCGATGCGTAGGGGTGTCATGGCAGTTTTTCTGAGACACTACTTTGCAAACAGGAGAGGTGCAATTGTTACCTTTGCGGCAAGTTTTTCCGCAAGAGCAATCATTGAGCCCTTGAACAATGCTCCCGCAGTTGGGGGTCGCTGAGTTACCTGTTGGAAAAACATCAAATAATAAATGAAGGGTGTCCTGGGTGTTCTGTGGTTTCAAAGGTGACCTTTCTTGAGATTTTTTCCGTCGACCGTTTGCGTTTTCTGCACAATTTTCAATGACGTCATACGTCATACTATCGCGCACCTCGTGGTTTTTCGTAGTGGTCTGAGCATCGTAAAGCGGATATCTAAAGACTACCTCGTGCAATCTCGTTCCCAGGGTCTCTCTTCTCTGCCTCCATTGTCGTCGTTTTCTCAACGAAATGGAGGCAGAGAAGAGAGACCCAGGGAACGAGGTTGTACCTCGTGGTTTTCATAGTAGTGTAGTAAAGTTAAGGAAAGCGTGACACTTAGTTAACGTGACCTGTAGAACTATTAGTTGATAAGACTTAACTGATTAGAGTGTAATGTGAAGTGCTAGTTTTGTATACCCCATATGAACCATGTGAGCTTTAGCCCTACTAATGGAAATGGACCCACACAAGAACAGAGAAAAACTCTGACCAGGGTGGGAATTGAACCCACCACCTTCGGGTTAGATCACTGCTGCTCTATCGACTGAGCTACAAGGTCAGACGGGAGCAGGCTGTGGGAACTGAAGATGTTTAAGTCACGGCAATGAACATGTACAAGTACAAGGAAGGGTTACGTTATTTTACAAACGTTGGCCGTGTAGCACTTATATTTCAACAGACTTAACTGATTAGAGTGTAATGTGAAGTGCTAGTTTTGTACCCCATATGAACCATGTGAGCGTTAGCCCTACTAATGAAAACGGGCCCAGACAAGGACAGAGAAAAACTCTGACCAGGTAGATCAGGGGCACCCAACGTCAATTTTCGGAAAATATCTGTTCGGAAGACGATTTGAGATCTAGAATTTTCGGAACATTTGTTTTAAAATTTCTTTCTTGCCTGCCTGTCCTAGGATTTTCGAACATCTAAAAAATGGTATAATTGCCCATTTTTAACGGATTTTTACCCTAAAAAGGTCACCTAGAATTTTCGGAAGCCTTTTCTCTGGCTGAAATTTTCGAAAAGGTAAGTTTCGGATCACTAGACTTTCAGCTAGGAAATCCGAACAGATAAAAAAAAATTAGGGGATAAAAATATGCCTATATCTACCGTTTAAATACTAAAATACGTTTAACAATGGTTTTGAACTATATTCTCGTTGGGTGCCCCTGGTAGATCAACTCTGACCAAGTAGATCAGTTTCTCGCCTGATACGAATCGGAAGTATTGTTGCTTACCAAACGTGCAAATGTGATGTTTACGTGTTGCGTACACAGCCAACGATATTACATCGTGGGATCTAGTCCTTTCTTCTCCTACGATTTGCATGATGTAGGATTCTAAACTCCTAGTTTCTCAGGATTTACGTATGTATAGATATGTAAGCACATTATGCTCACTAAACATTTACCTTCGTTATGTCATCTTTTCCTTCCGGCCACATTTCTTTGAGAAGCTCGTGCGAGCTGTAGAGTAGAAACATGATGGAAACATACGGTAAGAGAATATTGTCTTTGAATCAAGGAAAAATCGAAACATCTCGCATCCAGTGAATCGATCCCTAATCCTGTTCAAAGCATTATGTCGCATTCGGTGAATCGACCCTTGAAGTATTAAACATTGCAGCCGTTGAATATGTAACACGATCATTGAAACCAGTGGGATGTTGTTGGAAAGCCAGCGAATAAACATTACAACACTGATGGGTATAAAATGCCTGTTAGGCGAAGTGTTTGATTAAAGGCAAAACTTTTCCCGAACGAAACATGTTGGCAGAAGATAGTACGACACCGTCCGGTTCTAGGCAAAGCTTACCACACTTAAAAACAACTCCAGTCATATTTAAAAGAAAGTAAATTGGCATTAATTTCTCTTTTTCGGTCAGGGATTTTTAAAGCTATTCAATGGTAAAAATCAACTGTAAAAATTTTAAACGACGACATTTCGACCTCAGTCTTACTTTTAGTCCCATTGTTTTAGAATCTTTCAAGTACTTTTCTGATTCTAAGTCTTTCAATCTTTACTATATGTAATTTTTTCCTTTCATCCTTTAAAACTTGTACAATGCGCCTGAGGTAGTGATACTTAAGTTCAATTTAGTACACCAACATTCGGTTGCTGTTGGCTCAACGTATTTCAATTCACAGGAAAGTCTACATACGGTAAGTTGAGCGAAACGTTAAGCCAGAGTAATGGAATGGAAAGGAAATTCTCAGGCTTGTGCGTACCTGTTATAAAGAAGTCGCTTGAAATCCTGAAAGAGATTATCCTTGTTCTTATCCAGGAAGCCAGAAACGGAGTAGCTACAACGAAAAGATAACACAAAGGATTTAAGAAACAGCAGTTTGGCTCGCACATACAAATGATAGGTTGACATCACTTACATTACATTACCAGCATAATGTTTGACGCAGAAATCGCGGTGAAATTCCATTGTTTTGTCAGTGGGATCAGTCTAAGAGTAAAAAAAATAAATATTCAGTTCAGAACATTAGACAACACGGAATCCCCGGCTTATATTCGTCCGTGATACTAACAAACTGGTAAAATTGCAACTCGCGGAGCTTAAAACTGGGCCGCCTTCTTGCGACAAGCGTGTTCAACCCGCGTTTCTTTCATCCTGACAAATATAAACAAATAAAAGTTAGCCCCCCCGCCACCGAACAACACGTTAAAAACTCGTCCTGAACGTGCCACATGAAGGATAAAATACACTTTAAAAAGTGCGACCAAAAAAAAAATTTTTCTGAGAGGGGGCAACGGCATATAGCATAGAGATTACATCTTTTCAGGCCGGCTCAAGTTGCGCTTCCTCTAAAAGCGCTTCACTTACCAATCGGCTTCTGTAGTGAGCATGTTTGCCTAACTTCTGATCCATTGTCTGCAACAACATCTATAAAATAGTTGAGAACAAAATCACGAAAACGAGCAGTTACTACAGTTTGTAAGGGCGATCTTCTTCTTTCAGTCTTGTCTTTCCTTTTCTTTCTTCCAACCGCTATCTACGACGCACGGCATAAGGTCAACGCCTAGATAACCAGGAGAAAGTCGATTCTCAAAGGCTACTGGCTTTGTACTCAACAGCGCGTTACCAAGTTGTTGCAATTTCTGGACCCGGCAGTCATATTTTTGTGCTACAAGACATATGAAAGCACGATGGTGCATCTAAATGCCTTTGTTTTTTTTTTTCAGGACGCCAAAGAAACGTGCCGCACAATTTTTTTCCTCCTAAAACCCAACGTTTTGGGACGAAAAGAAACTGATAACCAAACACATAAAACAACGTTGTCTTCAACTGTGACTTTCAAGTTGCTGATGGCTCAGACGATAACAAATGAACGTTTCTGGTTAACAGCTCCCGATTACGTTCAAAACACCTCTTGAATCTTCTTTCGGCAATTGATACCAAATTTTAGTGCCGTTTACTCCTCACCCACTCCACAACTCAGTAAATTGGCCCCCTGTTTCTGATTTGTCCGATTGGTGTGACCATTGTCCAATGATAGAGCGAGTTTCAATCGAGTGTCGTATAAAACCAAAACCAACGTAATTACTTTGGCCAATCAAAAGGACGGAGACAATCCTGTAAACCAATCAAAACTCGAAGAAATTACACGTATAGCCGGCAAAAAGCGCGGGAAAATGTGCACCCGCGAGCCACGATTGGTTTTGGTTTCACTTGTGATTGGTTGAAAAAGTAGCGCGAGAACTTTGAACCAATCACTGAGTGAAGTAATGAAAAACCAAAGCAATTCACTCATTACTTTCGGCACTCAATTGAAAACCGCTCTAAGCAAATTCCAAAACATCTTGTATCATTCAGCGAGTGAGTTTGCACTCAAGTGTAGTGTAAAGGGTGCTTACCACTTAGCAAAAATTCCAGTTGAAAAGTAAAAAGTACGTCGTTTTGAAGAATTTCATCCGAACATTTAGGTTACGGCTAGTGCAATCTATGCGGACCATTTTCCTCGTTTACATTACACAATATCTCTCAGTTCAAATTCCTTTTTGAAGGCCTAGGTTGACGCGGTTTCACACTTTGCAGCCGCATGGTTTCGGTGTATTTTGCAGACAAGTCTTTCTGTACCTGATCAGACACATTGCCAATATTCCTGCATCCCTCGTCCAGGATTGACAAGATTCCTTTGTGGTTCTGCTCTATCAGGTCACATATGATCTTGTTGTTAAAGTAGTCAATCTGAAATGTAATGTGGAGAAAATATCGTTTAAAGTGGGCTGGCTACGACTGAGAAGTGGTAGACCATGCGAAGGTCGAAGATATTTAACTACCGATAGCACCACTCGGGTTTTTCCGATTCTGCCCGAATTAACATCGATGACCACGTACTTTAGTTAATTCCCCTCTATAGCTGTTCTACATCAAACGTATTGCTTTGCATATCGACCCTCTAATCTTTGATCTTTAACTACTTAAATCTCACCTCTTCCCACTGGATTCCTTCTCGTTGATATTCCTCTTGCTCTTGTTTCAGCACCAGCTCGATGAAAAGCTGTTGAAGCTTCTCGTTGCAGTAGTTGATGCAGAGCTGTTCAAAACTGTTGTTCTCAAAGATCTCAAAGCCATAAATGTCTAGGACGCCAATCACTGTACATTTGCCGTGCGACACCATATCACGCAGTTCAATTGTGTCATTGATCTTGCCAACGATCCACGTGAACAGCCGATCATACATGGCCTGAAACAAGAAGAGAGATGTCAAGCGAAATTCTATGAACGGCAAGGGGCTCAAAGAGGGCATATGTACAATGATGGACCATGGCTTGATCCCTGGTCATGGAAACGGCGGTCCCTTTTTCATGCCCAGGGCTACGTTCACGGCTACGGGTAATTAAGTTCAGTACGATCGTCCGGGTAAGCGCAAGTCATCTTCAGGCATCTATAAAGCTTAACTGACAGTCGACCGATCACATCAACGACAGGAGTGTTGCTACCATCTAGTGACAATACACAAATCACTTGAAACTGAAGACGACTTCCGTTCAGGTTGTCTTTCAACGACAGTCAATAGGGAGCTTAAGCACGTGCGTTTTTGACACGCGGAAAGCAACCGGAAGAGAAAACTTCGCATGCCAGGACAGTGGTGTCTCCCAGATTTTTATACTAATCATTTTTAATGGAGAAAATATACTTAGCTATGAAAATGTGGTTGAGTGAAGACACGTTAAAAGGGAAAACAGCTCACTTCCGGTTGCCGTCCGCGTTTCAAAAACGCGCATGCGTAAGCTCCCTATCCCAACTGAGTCCTTCTGAGGACGATCCGCATATTTCGCTCAATTATGATATGACACCTGGGTTCAAAACATTTACGGTTCAAGGCTAAATTGCTCATAGCCTTTAGCGGGTAGGTCGTGACCTCAATAGCAAAGCAAGCACACGCAAAAAAAGCGATGACGCCATAACTTGTTTTTTGAGTTACTTGCATCAATACTCTTCTGTGTATAAAAACGGAAAAGGAATAGGAAAGGATTTAAAATATTTAAGTGTCGAGTCGTCGTAAGTGCTGGAGCACTATCGGTAATTGGGGACACTGTAAATTAACGCAAATCAAATCAAATGAGTTTTTTGAGGACAAGGGGAAAACCGGAGTACCCGGAGAAAACCTCTCGGTGCAGAGTAGAGAACCAACAAACTCAACCCACATATGACGCCGCGTTTGGGAATTGAAGCCGAGCGACACTGATAGGAAACGAGTGCTCCGACCACTACGCCAGCCCTGCACTCGCCATTTTAACGCTAGCTGAGCTTTGAATAAACTTCGAGTATGCGTCAGGCTTGTGCTACGCATGGTTGCCTCGTAGTGAGAACCAATTTGATCGACAGTCATCACTACAAACGTCACAAAAAGACAAGAATGACAGAATTCCATTCACCCTCACTTTCCATCCTCATAATCACGCAGTCAAAAGTATCATTCTTAATAATTCTAAATTACTCCAAAATGATCCCTAGACTGGTAGAATCTTTTCGCAACCTCCACTTATTTCATTCAAACGCGACAAACACGTAAGCAACTTTTTAGTTAGATGCGCACTCAAAACTAACGAGCAAATCGGCACTTTCAAATGCGCGCGCTCACGATGCAAACTTGTCTTTTTATTGTTACCACTAGCAAGATATCGGGACCTAAGCGATCTGTTAAGATCACCGATCGTTTCACATGTACCTCCGCAAATGTCATTTTTTGCATAACCACTTAAATATAGCATTGTTAAACGTATTTTAGTATTTAAACGGTAGATATAGGAATATTTTTATCCCCTAAAAAGTTTTCATCTGTTCGGATTTCCTAGCTGAAAGTCTAGTGATCCGAAAATTATAGGAATCAATACTTACCTTTTCAAAAATTTTAGCCAGAAAAAAGGCTCCCGAAAATTCTAGGTGACCTTTTTAGGGTAAAAATCCGTTAAAAGTGGGCAATTATACAATTTTTCAGATGTTCGAAAATCCTAGGAGAGGCAGGCAAGCAAGACATTTTACAACAAATGTTCCGAAAATTCTAGATCTCAAATCGTCTTCCGAACAGATATTTTCCGAAAATTGACGTTGGGTGCCCCACAGGCGGCCCAGAGTCGGAAGGTAAACAATTATAAGGATTTGTATGGGAATCTCGATAACAGACTGAAAAAGATATTTACCCGCAAAAGTTCTCAATAAAAAAGCCGTACTTTATTGTCGTGGTGAATTTCTCGCTTTTTGTCTGGTTTTTTGCCTGATTGAATGCGATTTAAGCGACTTCTCAAATTCCCGAGTTGTCACTCGTCCCTAAATAAAGGAAAGGCTGGCAACTCATTTCTAACTTACCTCAGATCTCGCCGAAAAAATTCACACTTCTCCGGCATCAGTCACGCTCAAACTCCGGCGATGGCTACACGGATAAATTTACTTCCCCTTGACCAAGTTTCAAGGTCCAGCGAGTATCCATTGCTGAGAAACAGCGAAAAATACTCAAATTTTCAAACTCCTTCGAGGCTCGCTAACAATCAATTTTGACACGGCTGGTCAACGGTTCACTGAGCCTCCATACGGTGAGCGCAAACCTACGCAAGTGTACCCATAGTTGGGCAGAGCAAAACAAATCCCAGACTCGTCCCCAAATACCTGCCTGGGGTCATGTTCGAGTTTCTAAATCGGCGAACGATATTAAAAGTTCCACATTGAAACCTTAAACACAGCTCCCATCGCTTTGGTTGCCCCACCGCATGTTATAAATCCGGATTTTCATCGAATTCCGTAAGTACTGAAGCTGTTTGGATGGAGTTTGAAACGCAGTCGAAGGTATTTACTAGTGTATGAAACACAATCCTGTTTTTCATCCGTCAACAACTCACATTATCATGAAAAAGGTCGCTGCACCTTTTCAGCCTTTTGGAGACATTTTTCTGTTGAGAGTCCAGGGAAAATGCCATCGTTGAAATCATCTGTGCTTTGTTTTTGCGCTTCCAGTTGCGTTGAAATGTTCAAAGTTATTTCTCACACCGGTGCATCAAGCGATATCGATCGAAAACCAACAATTATTACTCGGAATACCTGAAAGGTATCCGAGTTACAATCTCGCTTGTCTGTTTTTTGGACAGTAGAAATTACGGTGCGGTGATTTCTTTGGCTCAAAGCAATTCACTTAACAAAACTATACTTTTTTCAACAACAACAAAAAAACAGCCGTGGTGTCGAGTGTCATCGGACGAGGGGATTTTTGCACGCGCGAGGCTTCAAACAGCTTCAGTACTTACGGAGTTCGATGAAAATCCCGATTTATAACATGCGGTGGGGCAACCAAAGCGATGGGAGCTGTGTTTAAGGTTTCAATGTGGAACTTTTAAGCCTAGTTTTCATATGTCGGCAAAATCCTAGACCATCGGGGATTTCGCAGTTTCCCGACCGTCCCAGATTTTGCCGACATAGCGGAAAATCGCCAGATGCTTGTCCTAGATTCTCCCGATAGTGACTTTGGCGGAAAATGGAAAGTGCGCCAAAAATTGAAACATGCAATTTAGGATTGGTAACCAGCTAAAAACCGTCGCCGACGTCCCTGAAAGTACAAATTTGAGTTTTCATATGTCGGGAATGATCGCCGACGAACGCAAAAATCTGGGACACGTCGGGAAAATAGAAACGCTTTCTATCTTCCCGATTATCTCCCAGATTATCGGGGATGTCTACGATTTATGGTTTTCATTAGTCGGCAAAATCTGGGATGTGTCGGGAAACTGCGAAATCCCCGATCGTCTGGGATTTTTCCGACATATGAAAACTAGGCTTTAATATCGTTCGCCGATTTAGAAACTCGAACATGACCCCAGGCAGGTATTTGGGGACGAGTCTGGGATTTGTTTTGCTCTGCCCAACTATGGGTACACTTGCGTAGGTTTGCGCTCACCGTATGGAGGCTCAGTGAACCGTTGACCAGCCGTGTCAAAATTGATTGTTAGCGAGCCTCGAAGGAGTTTGAAAATTTGAATATTTTTCGCTGTTTCTCAGCAATGGATACTCGCTGGAACTTGAAACTTGGTCAAGGGGAAGTAAATTTATCCGTGTAGCCATCGCCGGAGTTTGAGCGTGACTGATGCCGGAGAAGTGTGAATTTTTTCGGCGAGATCTGAGGTAAGTTAGAAATGAGTTGCCAGCCTTTCCTTTATTTAGGGACGAGTGACAACTCGGGAATTTGAGAAGTCACTTAAATCGCATTCAATCAGGCAAAAAACCAGACAAAAAGCGAGAAATTCACCACGACAATAAAGTACGGCTTTTTTATTGAGAACTTTTGCGGGTAAATATCTTTTTCAGTCTGTTATCGAGATTCCCATACAAATCCTTATAATTGTTTACCTTCCGACTCTGGGCCGCCTGTGGGTGCCCCTGGCCAATTTACATTATCAACTCCGTTGATAATACCAAATTTTTGTATACTACTTCCCCACCGACGCAGCACCACAGTTTCTATAGAAACTACCCCCTTCATACTTAAAAGGTGGTTAAGTTCCATTAAATCCTCCAGTCAGTAATTATATTGACCGTTTACTTAGCATTGGTTACCCAGCGGTAGCTGAGCTTCGAAAAACTCAGCCATGGCGGATTTCCTGCGCCGGCACTACAAATCGCTATGCAGTCTTATGATACACGACCAACCTAACCTTTCAGTGAGCTTTGCTGTGGAGTATCGCGAATTCAATAATAGGCATGGGCCTGCTCTCGCTCAGCCTCAAAGGGTTACGGGCCCACTTCCACCATAGGCATCCCAAGCTCGCGTCACTACAGACAGCCGTTGAGAATTTAAACGCGTTGTAAGACTTTGTATGGGAAATCAAATACCGTCGATTATAAAGCCTAAAAAATGCTCAATTTAACGTTCATTCAATAAAATGAATCAAAATGACTCACCTCTGGTGTATTCTTGTGCCTCTTGGGGTTCATTTCACAGTTTCGCGAAGTCCGTGTTTTCAATGTTCTAAGACGAACTTCGTCTTAGAACATTGGAAACGCGGACTTCGCGAAACTGTGAAATGAACCCCGAAAGGCACAAGAATACACCAGAGGTGAGTCATTTTGATTCATTTTATTGAATGAACGTTAAATTGAGCATTTTTTAGGCTTTATAATCGATGGTAGTTGATTTCCCATACAAAGTCTTACAACGCGTTTAAATTCTCAACGGCTGTCTGTAGTGACGCGAGCTTGGGATGCCTATGCTTCCACAACCAGGGCTAACACCCAGTCGAATTTCCTTTGATTAACAGAACTACAAATAACCCTTTGATAGTTTATTTCAGTGAAACAAAACTAGTCTAGTGATTTGTACGCACAAATTTAGATCTCAAGTAAGTTACAGAAAGGTGAGAGTTCCGACCCCAGCCCCTTAGAACCCCACCTTCTTCTACTAATTACCAGCAGATCGATACCTAACAAATCATAATGCATACCTTAGCCAAGGCTTCTCTCCCGTACGAAGCATCCTTGGCGTGATGGGCTTTCTCCACGACGGATCCCCCTGCAGCCACGACTCGGAAACACAATGCCTTGTAAACCTGCTTCTTGTCCGTTCCAAGAAGATTTGCAAGAGTACCAAGCTCTGTGTCCCCATTAACAACAGAGGCTTGCTCTTGATCATCGTCAACAAACTCCAAGTTTCCCTGCAAGGAAAAAGCGACGTTGACCTTTTCCCCATGCAGTTAAGAGCAAATTTGGTGCGGTGCAAACCCCTCCCATTGTGAATTGATCCCAGCTTGATAGGGTCAAGCTAAGGTATATCCAGGGCTTTTATTGATATTTTTTAAATATCTCTATTAAGAGGGATCATCAAACTCCAACACAGCATCTTGGTAAACATTATAGACTTCAGCCTTACAAAGGTATTTGCTGTACATACCTAGATGCTTTCACTGTTGGCTATGTAAGTTGAGTTGAATTCAAACTGGATCATTTTAACAAGTACTTGCTGTAATTACTTTAAACATTGTTGGTCTGAGACCTTGAGAATTCAAGCTTAACAGATGAACAATGTCTCTTGCTGTATGGTAAAAAAGTTACCATAATTACTTAGTTGATAAGACATTAAATTAGTCAAGTTTACATTAACTGTACCACAAAAACTGTAAAATCGTCTTAATTAACCCATAAACATGTACATGTGTGCTCTTAGTGTATTTTCTTCACAAGCAAGCATTAGACCACTTTGTATACAATCAACAAAATATATGAAAAAAGTAACTTCCATTTCTACATTTATTTCTGCAATAATTAGTATTACCAAGTGAAGTATTGCTGATATAATTTTC
>OX421451.1:3716232-3733732 GCA_949126865.1 Montipora capitata
TGTGTTGATCAACTTTTAATATTAGTTGTAGAAACTTCAGCTATTTATCATTTTATGATAGGTGAAAAACCAAATTTTAATAAGACATTGCTAAGAAGATGACTGTTTTAATTTGAATTAAAATAATAAAAACTTTCAAAACTCGCGCATATAATTTCACGCAATGCTTGCAACTGAAACAAAACTTCTTTAGAACTTCGAGGTTATTAATTATAGGTGATGAAAAAACTTTTTTTTCAACACCCTTTGCAGAGCTTTGACTTAAAACTTTAAAAAAAACCAAAGTATGATTATGATTGCTGCAAAACTTTGAACAACGGAAAACGGCTCCAATATCAGAGTGAATTAATAAACGGCTGAAAGTAACACCCAAGGAATTTAAACGTCATAATTAAAACGTCACTTATCGCAAACAATAATATTTTAACTCTCAGCACAGAACTATTCACACCAAACAAGGGAATCATTCACGTTCTGGTGCATGTTTGATTGTTTGTTCAAATATTTTACCTGTTACTAAGGCAAAATTAATGTGAAGAAAACTGCAAATTTGGTTGTTACTCGGCGAAGTAGAAAAGAAAGTTTTAAAAGTAATTGAACTTTGATGAATAATATTACTTAAATGAGATGAAAAGGAAAAAAAATCTTACCAGAAATAACAATGCAGGTATCTTCTGATCGCCGTTTCATCGTTCTGTAAGCAGCGTCTGCCAATGCAAAAATATGCGGCGGTCTCTCGTACATTTCTCTCATCTTGTACTCTTGAATTTTGTCGTTTCCAAAAATATTCAAAGTCTTGTAAGGATTCACTGACACAAGCACTTCGCCGATGTAGGTGTAAATTCTCTCCTTTTGAAAGCGAAGCTTTAAGTTTTTCATAAATGCCTCTTTAGTGATTTCGTCTAAAAGGACAAAATCGCCCTTGCCATATTTCAAGCTCTCTTGTTCCGCCATTCTCACCTGTTAACAAACTGCAGTAGACTGCACGCAAAGCCCAGAGTGAAAATTTTTAGTCTGTTTTGCCGGCATTCAATCTAATCAATACTGTGATTGGTCATGTAAAATCAACAAACCAATCACAGACGTTCGTATATCAAGACTGCCGGTGTGGGTAAGTGGGCGGGAGAATTTTCAAATTACGCCTAACATTTTTGGACTTTTTAGCTTCGGCAAGAACGGCCAAATCCCTTCCGCTTCAGGAGATCAGGAAAAGATGATTACAACACGTTGCTACCAAATAATTTCAAGAATCTTGAACATAGAGAGCAGTTCTTTGCCGTAACGTCCCTGTGAGAAAAAGCTCGCAAGCTTTAATGAGACTGTCTTTAAGACTTTCGGTCGCTCATTTCGTAAAATGATCGATTTTGCAGTAATAACACGTGCCATTCTAAATCAGACGAAGTTGTGATATTGTGCTATAAAAGCAATATCAGACCTGCTATAGAGCTTAATATTAAAGAATATCAGACCCCGATGATCTAAAATTAATCCTACTATGGTTAAACATTGCTCCTCAAAATTTTCACCCAATATTAACGGAAAAAAGGCAATTCATTTTCTTGAGTGGCCTTTTACTAATCATCCGACAGTTCGAAAGAACAAAAACTATTTTATTTCAAGCGTGCAGTCAATACAGGGACTTTTTCCTCCCAACCCAGTTTTCCCTAGTGAGGATCATTTCGAAAACAAAAAACAAAAAACATCACACGCATGTCAAACATTTTTAGAAAGTCTCTACTTTTGCGGCTCCGTGACTTCCATGGTCATGTTTACTTGCCTTGTGTAAAAAAAAAATGCAACGGGAAGACGTGTCTTTTTGCAGAACAGATTTACAGATAAACTAATTTTTGCGGCTGGGAACGAATTTGCTGCAGAGTTTTAAACTTTTGTTTTATCGACTCTTGAAAAATATCAACTATTTTCGCATAGGGGTCCTTGGTCCGCGACTTGTGATACTTATGAGTTATGACCCCAGAGAACTTAAAATCTCGCAAAGCAGATAAAGAAAACCTTTCGATAAATGGAAAAGCTCTGCTTTAACTGAATATTTTCAAAATCTTCTTTATACATGTTTACGAACGGGGTAACTTCTTTTGTATGTCTAGAATACCTATACGGTCTTATAATGAAATGGAGGCTGTCTTGTGAGACGGTCAACTGAAAATAAAAGCAGATTCTATACTCACAACGACATCCAATACGACTATAGCTGAGATATATCGAGGATAATAACTAAAGAATAAATAAATTTCATGTTCGTACAGAAATCAAAGTATCAGGATTCACAGGTATTTTTTTGGGCTGCTTACATGGTTAGCGCCGGGAGCAAGGACCAAATTCGCGGACGAAGGGCTCGCGATTACGGTCACCTTTTTTCGAATTACAAGAGAAATATTTCAGTTTGGAACTTGCTAATTTAATATTATCGCAAGAAACGAAAAAGCTATATCTTCAGGGAAAATTTCAGTTCGTGGCGTTCAGGTAAGATATTCAAGATTATCCTATCCTTTTTTCTCGCGGACCACGGACACCATACTGTATTCTTCCTTATCTTGTTCCTGAAACTAATTTGCTTCTTGTTACCTCCGGTAATTAGTTATCGGATTTTTCGGATTTTTTTCCCAAAAGCGCTGAGGCATGGCGGAGACTGAGCTTCGCATTCGTGGCCAATCAGAAATCGTCTTTTAAAATACGAAGAAGGAGAACGTGACAGTGCCGCAAAGCGACACCGCGGAAATACGTTTTTGGGGCGCGATATAGTGTTTTGCTGGTCAGCGGTACAGCTCAAAAAAACCATAAATTGCCGGCAACTTTTAAATTGTTTTCGCCTTGAGTCTGGTCGACAGCGAAAAAAACGTAAAACTTAGAGAGCACACTGTAAACTTAGCTTTCATACTTGTCTCACCTTTTGGATAGTTTACATTTAATACTATATTTTTTGCCAGAGTCAAACTGAAGCTGCACACGATGTGAAAGTGTTGTTGTTTCGTGAAGGTTTAAACTCGCAAGCGGCGAGTCAGTGGCAACTAACTAGTGTTTTCAAAAAATGCTGTGCGCCAAGGCTAAAACCAGGCGGTTCTTGTGTAGCTGCAGGGGTGTTCTCAGGACACCTACTTCTCAAGTTTGTAGAGCTGGTAAGCTTGAGCCTTATGAATCCATATGTCAACGGCATTTCGATGAAATTCGTCGGGAAGACGACAAAATATGCTCGTGTCCGTCCACTTGGGGGCATTCGCGGAAGTTGCACGGCCACCCTATCCCCTTTCGATATTACCGAATTCTAGACCAAGTTGGCCGCAGCAGCACATCTTATAAACCTGGGACACGTTGGTGTAACAAGTGCAGGACGGAAGCCCCCAAAAGGTTTAAAAACTGGCCTCAACTCGAGGAAGAATTAACCAAGGTATGTTCTATCATAAAATGTCTATTTTAATATTGTACTTAAGCAAGATTGGCGTAAATTAATTTTTAACTTTTCATTTATTATTGTTTTTCTGAACAACAATTATTGTATTACTTTCCGTGTTTGTTTCTCGTCAAGATTACGAATTGCTGCAGTTCTTTCCAATGCCTCCAAAGTGTGAAAATTGTTTTGAAACCGTTTGCACGAAACAACAACAAAAAAAAAAAAAGAAGGTAATTACCTGTAAGAGCTGTGCTAATTAATCTACTGTGAACATCAAGTTAAGTTTTGATAAATCAGACTATGTCTGCAGTAGAGGGGTTTCCAAAAATAAAAAGCTGTTGTCCATTCACAGGAGACGAGTGATGCAGAAATGGCTGGGGTGAACAGTGTGTACCAGGAGGTATGATTGTACTGAATGCATTATGATAACTACCATGCATTGAGTTACACAAACACAGCTGTTTATTTTGCACGTTACTTCATTCCACCCCCCCCCCCCCCCATTGTAACTCTTTCTCTTTTGTTTGTAACAGGTGTGTCAAGATACAGAAGAAATGGAGTGTGAAGCTGGGCAAGAATTGATCACTAAGGTACAGTTTTTTCAGTAGACAGTGTTTGATATAGTGATAGGTGAAGCAACTAGTTTGCTTGCAAGTAACTTAATTCACAATCTTTGGTGCATTAAATATCCAATCAAAAGCTGAGAACAGCTTGCAGGCAAGCTTTTGATGCGATTAAAATCCCATGAAAGAACGTGAATTACTTTAAAGCAGTCACATTTTTAAGCGCCTTGCTGTGGATGATATAGATTAGTCTTAGCTAATCCACGACCAATTGATTAGACACAAATCACATGATATTAACTGCTATCAATTATTGGGGATTACGGTGAATTATCGTATCTCCCTGAAAATTATTTCAGACTGATCAAGGCAACCAAGACAAAAATACTGGTGCTGGATCCAGTCTTGAGCAAGAACCAAAATCAATGGTATGTTAAAGTTTTTTTGTAATTACAACACAACGTTGTACCAAATTGTTAATGAAAATACTACATGTAGTTTTAAGAACAAGAACATTTGTAACATAATCATAATCATAATAGGACAAGCAGTTTTTCCCTTTTGGTGTCACAGCTCCAGAATCCTAATTACTGGAAGATTGTTGAAGGACAGTTTGGTGAAATGCTGGTTGGCCAAGATGGTGACATTATGCTTGAGGCATCAACTTGGAAACAAATTCAGGAGAAGTTAAATGGTAAACTCTAACACTATCATTCTGGCTCCTGTTTTTCAGAGACTATACACTGTAGCAATAATTTAAATTAAAAAATTCATAATCTTGCCATGTTCAGAGTTGATATGAAATGCAAATTTAATATTCATTAGTATTAGCATTTTGCTGAAACATAGCAGTGATGAAATAGCACTTATGTATGAAGAGTGCAGCATTATTGTATTTTAAATCATCCCAATTTTTGTTTACATCTTAAACAGAACCAACATTCAAAGACCTCTTAGACACTCTCAGTAAGCAAATGGACAAATATTCAGATCGGCAGAGACTTGTTAGCCAACCAGTGTTTAAAGAGTTTCTAGAGTCAAATGCTCCAAAACTGTATAAGATCATCCTTGACAGTATCCTGTCTGAACGTCATGGGGAAAAAAGGGCCAACCTACAAGAGAAAAGAGCAACAGCTCTTATATGGCAACTACTATATTACAGGTATTCTTTAGTAGTAGGATACACTGTTACCTATGTAACAAATCAAATGCTAATGCAGATTCCACAGCAGGCCGAGAACATTCACATATATAATTTATTGTTATTTTTTTTACTTGCCACACAAAAAAAAAAACAAGATCCAACAAAATATTAATTATTTTATTAACCAAAAATTTATACCATTTAAATAATTTTTAAAAAAGTAAAACAAAAAAAATTAAGTTGACAGACAATCCCATGTATACCATAAAATAAAATAAGGTAGGGGCAGGGCTGGTTTGTGTCTAACATTTTTGTCTAAGCCTAGCTCACCCAACTCCAATGTGCTTCTTTTCACTTCCTTGCTTAGCATCACTTTTGGAATAACAATTTATGCAATCCTGTTTTACAATGTTTGTGCATTTATTAATTCTTAACTGTGTCAAACTTATTTGGTATGATAATCAGAAATCAGAGACATGGCGAATTCATGGATGAAAGTTCCATCTTCTTGGAATTGCATGGACTGTCTTCTAGTGGAATGGCTCTTGGGAAGGTGTTGGGGTTTGCTAGAGATGAAAAAACAAAAACTCACAAGAGGCACAACATTGCATGTGATCATCTGAAGAGGGCAAAAGACATGACTCTCAAAGCTATTGAAAGGGTAATTAAGAATCTGTGTACATGTTATTGCAAGACAATAAAGATAGAGGCCCTGACAGGGTAAATTCTGACAAGCGACATGGCCCAAAAAGTAGCGACAGCAAATAAAATGAAATTCCGACAGTGATGTCAAGGCCGAGAATGAGCCGATTAAACCCTGACATGAGTGATTTTAAAATTCAGACAAGCGACACAGGGCCCCCCCCTGTCTCAAGATACCATAAAATCTTGTTTATAACAATTCCTAGTTAAAATCCCACCTGGTTTTTGTTATAAATAGGCAATATGCCCATCCCTGTGTTTACACAACAATCTAATCTGATAACGCCACCCAGGTTTTTTAAGCCTGTCCCCTTAGAACGCGAGACTCAATAATTATGTTCTAAATACATGTACATATTACTAATATACCTGGATTTCCTAATAGAAAACTCCTATCATTGTATTTTTTTCCTTCTACTTTGGATTAGCAGCAATCCTTCCAGATACTGTCCATGGATGATTTCCACAACATCAATGCTGTAAAAACACCAACTAAGAGAGTACTGATTAATGCTGTCCATATGGCAACTCTTCTCTTGGACATTCAGCCCTCTGTTAATGCAGTACCTCGTCCAGTTGACCCTGCCAACATTCACAGATGTGTGATGGTTACAATTCCTGGAAGAGCTCCCCAGCTGTGTAGAGGAGGAATATCAACCAGTGCAGTCATAAGTGAAATCACAACATTTTGGAGAGACTTTTGTACAAATTACTTCCTGGAGAGCTTGCCTCAACCTTACAAGGAAATTAATCTCTGTACAATGCAGCACTCTTTAAAAGAGCTAAGGCAAGACAGAGAAAATACATGTAACCATCTAGCTAACAATTAAAACAGTCAAAAGAGCAGCCTGCAGTACAAGGTGCACTTTGTTGACTACATGTACATGATGCATTTTAGCACACAAAGTGAACCTTTAACTTAACTAATTGTTATTATGCTCAATATATATTAAGCAGACATCTTCAGCACCTACAATGTAAACTGATTTAAAATTTGTGTAGTATGATCGCTTAATGCAGTCCACTTATAAAAGAAGTAAGGAAAGTTTGATGATTTGGCACGACTTCTAACAATGACCAGTGTGCATCATTTAATCAGTTGTCTGATTAATACCCAGGTTTCTCTACTTGTGCTTTTCATTTAAAATCGAGTCTCTCCTACGCCTACAATAATAATTTATTGGTCATTACAGGGTTTATTCAAGAGAAGATCAAGAGGAGTGCCAAACCTTGAAATCCACTATACTTATTGATGAAATTGAACAGAATCTACACAGTAAAGATGACTACCAGGCCTGCCATCAGTACATTTTTGATGTCATCCCAGAGTTTAAAGAATTCCTCAAATTACATGTGGCACCTACAGTGGGTGACTGGCCGACGTGGTACCATCAAAAGAAGATTGTTTGCCATGCTAAATTGGATCAGGAGGTCACATCCCTAATCCCTGAGTTAGGCCAATTTCATGTCTACTTGAACAGTTCAGAAGATGTTGTAAAGCAGTACTATCCAATTTTCAAAGAGATCTATGCATCAGTTTTCGGTCAGAGAGTTAGATTGGCTGAAAAGCCCAAGCCAGATAAAGTGGCACTGTGTATTGCACTAGCATTTTGCGGTTGGTTGAGCATCCGTAGGGAGGTTATTCAGGCATTTGGACAATGCAAGGACACAGAATATAGTTGTCTCTTACATCTTTTAGAAGAGCTCATCCCTCTGTGTTTCCTGCATTATCCAGCAATTGTGAGAGGTGGGCAATTTGAACAGCTTGCATCATCAATGAACCGTCTAGCCATCATGTTTGTGGCAATGGACAGACATCACTACAATAAGGCATCTCTCTCATGGATCAGTGATGTCCAACACCAACAGGAAAACTTCCCTGATTACCATACTGCCAAGGCTGCTCTATGTTCTGTGCTGAATGAGAAGAAGATAGAGATCTTCCACTCCACCTTGAGATCTAGAATAAGAAAGACAGACAAAGGAGATAAAATCCAGGAAACGGCAAGGCTGATTGCAAGATCAAATTTTCAGGAAGATGGATTTGAGAAGACTTATGTTCCACAATATCTAAGAGGATACAGTGACCAAGACCTACTTGTGCTTTCAGGTATGTATCAGTGGAAGATCTAAGGGGGTCTAGGAGTTTTCATTGATTCCCTTAAAACTGCCCACTTGCATTTATCAGTTCGTGTTGCTTTCATTGCAAAATACAGTGTAATGCTTGCCTTCAATAAAAAAAAAAAAAAAAAAACAGTTGTTTACCTTTTGAATATGAATCGTATAATCTACAGGTTTGGCATCTGAGGGAATCCTGGCTATGTTTGAGAGGGTGGCATTGAACCTGGGCAAATCTTATATGCTACCAAGGCCAATGAACAGAGCTGGAAGGCCTTATGGCAAAGCACCATACTATCTAGCTAGTTTCAAGAAGGAATTCAGTACCAAGTCCTTGCCTTTGGGGTACAGATGGCCTTCTTCTAGACCACAGCCTTTAAGAGACTGTGATGCAGAAGCCTGTCATCATCCGTCTCAAGCAAAAATCCAGCGACTGTCCTGTGGCCATACATTTCATTCACCGTGCATGTCTGATGAGGGTGGCAACAGCCTTGGATGTACCATCTGTCTTCCCAACTTGATTTCTGATATCCAGAAGCTGTCTGAGTCATGGAACAAAGGACTCTTGTCTGGTATTGATGGAGATGATGACGATGGCACCGAAGAACATGATGGCAATAACAATGATGATGATGATGACGATGATGGTGACAAATCTTCCAAGTTACAAATGCCTATGGAAAAGGATCACAAGTATTTCAAGTCACCCCTTTTTGTTAAAAACATTCAAGAGAAAGTCGACAAGATTAAGTCAGCTGTCAATGCCCAGTCAACATTAAGTCACGAGGAGTAACTAAAAGCTAGCCTGTGTGGCAGGCGCAAAAAAGGGGAGAGAAGGGGAGAAAAACGTGCAAGGGGAAAAATGGGAGCGAACGCCTGCCCTAAAAGCCCAGTGTTTCGCATTATGCCCACCAAATTTCTGGTAATCCGATTTCCTACGCTGTCAATTATTATGTATATTGCCACCAGGTGCTATAGGGTCTTACAATAAAATGGTTACAAGTCAAGTAAGAATCTTACAATGTTGTGAGAAGGGGGGAGTTGATGCAATATTCCCAGTGGGAATCATAATATTATCCTTATATTGATTCAAAGCAAGTGATGTGTATGATTCATTGAGCACATACAATGTAAAAACAAAGCAAAGCTTATTTGAAAAATTAAGTGAATGGCAGAAAAACAACAGTTGATTATTTATGTAAGTCGATGCAACGCCCATGTAAGATACTGAAATAAAAATCGAGTATGTATCTGTGAAATATTCTGAAAATGACTGAGTAAATAAACTGAACAACATGGTTTCATTGAGAATTAAAAGTAAAAGAAGTGAAACTTGACCACACCTCACGAGCGCAAACAGTTTCGCATATACAGCAGTTGGGCATTTTAAAATTGTAATAGTTACATGCAGGAGCAAACGGTCACTAGTCGTTTGTAAAAACTTGCATGCACTATCAACGTGTAATCGAAATCTAAAATCATGCAAGGAAAATTTGCCAACGAACCGAATATACTTTCAGAAATTTCAAATTACAAGTGGCCTTGAATTATCTTTGTCCAGCCTTCGCCGCAGCAAACAAATCACAATATTTTCGATTTCTACTCCATTCGAAAACATCACTATTATATAGGCTTAAACAAGCTTTCTTCAGTCCTTAATGACAACTTGCTTTTAAAACTGCTGGTGAATGAAATGAAGACATTGTTTTGTTTTGACTGCCGGCGGCAGACACAGACAAAAATGATTTGACCCGTTCCAATAGGCGCTGAAAGGCAGAGACGTGATTGAAAGGGCAAACAAGCCGCCAGTCTTTAAAGGCAAACTTTTTATCAAAATGTCTTTGACGCGAGAGTCTTAAAGGTGCGAATTATTTCCTAAATGAACATGCATGTGCCACATGTCGGCGCAAAGTGAGTGTGAATATTCTTACAACACAAAAATGGTTTCGACTTACCTCTATCGCTTCGTGCAAATTACACTTTAAAACCAGCCAGCCAGTCTTCACACTTCTTGCAAAAGTTTCATACAGAACCAATCTTCTGCTTTGCCTTGATAACCATCATTGTTTTTGACAATTCAGGAGGCGAGGGAAACTGAAGCAACACGATCGACTCTTCGTCACCTCGAGTCGGCAAACTTGACACTACTCCACACAAAATGACTCTCTTGTACCATTATTCGTTACGGACGTGATTTGAGTATTAAAAGCTCTTTTAAGAGAATCAAAATCACAAAAAGCGAGAAGTATTAAGGATATTTTCCATCTTAAAACCACGTAAAATACCGATCCTTTCATCGAACTCGAAGAACACGTCGAAACACCCGACAGCCTGATGGTGATTACCACTGACCAGTTACTGTGACGTCACAAAAACGTATTTCCGCGGTGTCCCGCAAAGCACAACGAACAACTGAACTTTTTGACGCTGAAATTGTTTAGATTTTGTAAAATTTTCAGGGGATCATGGTACAATGGAGTGAGGGTTTGGCCATTTTCGTTCCATGTGTTGTGGAATTGATCTGTGCCATGTTTCTTGTTCTGCTGGGATGTGGCTCGACCGTCAATTGGCCTCAAGAAGAAACTGCTCCAACTGTACTGACAATATCATTGTCGTTTGGATTCTTGAACGCCTTTTTGGGGAACATCTCGACCTGTTTTAGCGGTGGGTTCTTTAATCCCGCTATAACGGCGTCTTTAGTTACGACAAGAACAATGCCGGTGAAGACAGCTTTATGTTTCATTTTAGCTCAATTACTCGGAGGTGAGAAATATAATTAATATCACTTCTTCTGCTTAATTTTTAAACTCCTCTTTTGCTTTTACTCTTCTTGAGCAAACGGCACAGTTCACGTAAGAACATAAGCTTAAGCTTATGTAAGCTCATATGGTATTTCGAGACATCACTAATTTCACTGCCAGTATGAAAGTTACGTTTACGTTTCAGGTAATGCTGAGAGTAATTTGAAAACCCTTTTGTTTCTGAAAAAGAAAAGACTGATTGTAAGATTAAATTAAGTTCACGTTAAACGAATGGGAATATAAGAGATAGCACGAGAAAGTCCGGCGGGTCTGAAACACAGGTCACATTCCACAGGTCACTCGTTGCAGGTCATTGTTTTATGTTTTGGAAAGTAACCAAAACCCTCAATTTGGCTAACCCTAGGCCTAAGGTTGGTTTTTAGGCCTAGGGTTAGCCAAATTGAGGGTTTTGGGTTACGTTCAAGAAGGTAAAACAATGACCTGCAACGAGTGACCTGTGGAATGTGACCTGTGTTTTAGACCCGCCGGAGAAAGTCTCCTGAAAGCGAAACAAATAATATTGCATTTTTACATTTTTGCTTTTAGGTGGAAATTTTGTTTAGCCAGGGTTTAGCCAAGCAGCTGAACGCCCAGAGTCAAGAAATGTTTCATTATTGTTATTATTATTATTATTATTATTATTATTATTATTATTATTATTATTATTATTATTATTTTGTAATAATAATATTTATTCAACTTTAAAAACAGAAAAATATATGTGCATAATTTACAGAAATATTTAAAAGTAAGAATTGGAAGCACTATACAACATAAAAAAATTATAAATCATAAGAATACAATCAATGTATCAATAACCAATTCATTCCTTGCGGCTCAGATGTCATCAAATAACTCTTACAGGCAGTACAGTGTTTTAGAATAAAAAAACATGGAAAAAGAAAATTTAAAGTTAAAAGGAAAAAAAAAAGTCAAAGTCAAAGTGTTTCTCATTTATCATAATCCATCATGATGGCCAAAAATAAATGACTCTCTTGCTGTTGTTGAAGTTGTTTCCTCCTGCTATCCTGTGGGAAACCCCTCAGCTTTTGGGGTGTGCATGTACACAAACCAATACCCTCCTAAGTAAAGTAATCATCAACGTCACTGATTTCAGTCTCATCAAACCTGTTAGTTCTTAGGGATCTATACTTTTCTAACAATTTTTTACAGAACTTAAAAGACAACCATTTTCTTTCTTTTCAGCTGTAATTGGAGCAAGTCTCCTTTATTTCATTGTCCCATCTGAGAGCCATGAGTATTTAGGAATGACGCTGGTCAAGCCAGTCTCGTGTTTGACTGGATGTGGGGTGGAAGTATTGATGACAACTGTGGTTACATTAACTGTGCTGCACACCTCAGATGGAGGCCAACGAACCATTGATTACTCAGCATCTGTGGTGATAGGACTGGCTGTTAGTGTATGCCACTTGTTTGGGGTAATAAATAAATGAAAAGCTTTTAAAAGTCAAGTGATCAAATCTAACGTGGTTTTAATAATGAACCCTTGAGCCCTTAAGGGTGACACTTATAAAGATT
Organism: Montipora capitata; assembly: GCA_949126865.1. Taxonomy (NCBI): domain Eukaryota; kingdom Metazoa; phylum Cnidaria; class Anthozoa; order Scleractinia; family Acroporidae; genus Montipora; species Montipora capitata. The sequence goes on from OX421451.1 coordinate 3,728,506, forward strand.
TCACTCTGCCTAATGCAACTCATCAACAAGGCACCCTTTTGTGGTATGAGGTGAGGAATAAATAAATTTATTTTGTCCTTTCCAGTGATCAAAGTAGGTTGCATGATGCAGATGATTCTTCAGAAACAAAAATGTGGTTGATTGCTCAACTCAGGGCTGGGAATGTGGTTGTTGCTTAAAAAAAAAAAATTATTGTTCCCTACATACATTGAGTGCTATGGGTACTAATTTGGTAGGTCGGCATGTAGAGTTGGTACAGAGATCATTTAATTTCAAACCAAGGCATTCAGATTAAAATTGCTTGTGCAGGCTATATACACCTACATAGAGCTGATAGCAAACATTTTGACTAATGGTGTTTTGTCCTATCTCTGGGGTTGAAATAGTTCCCTATAACTGGATGTGGGATCAACCCTGCTCGTTCCTTTGGACCTGCAGTCATAATGAACAAGTGGAGAAATCACTGGGTGAGTGTTTAAAGCAATGTTAAGATAAATAGAATCATGTTTATACACTACAGAATATTTTAGTCAACTCCAAAGAGGCTCTAGTATTCATGAATCATCTGCCCCTTTCAAACATCCAGTTTACTTCCATAGATTCTGTTAAAACCCAATCATACCATGCATTTCATGTATTTATACTGAAGAGGTCATAAAGCAGTCAGTAGTGGCTTGCCTTTCCCACTCAATTCCAAGAACAGAAGAAAATCATGTTGAGGACACTGACACTTTCATATGTCCTAAGAAAACTCTCATTTTTTAAAAGAAATCTATGACACTCTTTCTAGCCCTAATCACAACAATGAAACTGACACCTAAATCTTGGACCCATTGAGAAGATTCACATAAATTCAGTTTCTTGATGTGGGCTTGTTTTCACTGGAAGTTACTGAACACTGGAAACTGTCAGTGTAGCCTTAACAGTGAGAAGATCAAGAGAGAGGTTTGACAAGACATAGGATACAATACATACTTAATTGACTGCTCCCCATAGGGGTTTTTCAGGGCCTATATAACACAGTTAACGAAACGACGAAACAGAACAACAACTGTTAAGAATCCCAACTGGCCATAGGCAAGCCAGGTGGTTATTTACAAGTTCTGCTGGGTAGTTGAACCACGGACTACCCGGAACAAATTCAACCAGTGGTTAGAGTGGGTATTGAACCTAAGATCTCCGGATCTCAAGGCAAGCACCCTAACCACTGGGCCACACTGCCTCCCAGACATGTTGCTTGGGTAAGGTGGATTCTATTTTTACTGTAATTACACATTGTGGCTGCTTTGCTTGGTTTGATGTGTTGCAGTTACCAAGTGGGAGATTGTGCACTCCAGTCCAAAACCCTGGGTCTTAACCAATTAACACATCAAACGCCCAAGGACACCCCCAGTTGACACGTAAAATTGTCTGGCGTTTGACAGAGTAAAATCTGTGCAGTCTCTCTCCCAGGTGTCAATGGGTTAAAATAGCTGGTTAGGTCGTAACATCTACCTCTGTTAAGATGATCACAATATTCTTGGATGGCACTGTCATTGAACCTTTGGGAAGTTTTCTTTCCGACATCCTGAAGTATCTAAGGGTGAAATTTACTTTAATATCAGTAAGAAAATGATGACTTTTAGGAATTAGCCTAAGAATTGTAAGTATAGCATGGAAAAATGTCCTTTTACGTCTGCCTTTTCCCTTGACAGTAGCAGGGTAGAAAGCTTTATCCCATTGACCCCTGGGAGTGAGACTTAGTTCTTTCATGTCCAGAAATGGCAAGGAATTTTACCTTTTTGGTCACTCACATAGGTTTACTGGGCTGGTCCAATCATTGGTGCCCAACTTGCAGCAGCAATTCACCATCTCCTAAACAATTTTCCAGTCACAACAGTCAATGAGCTTGTGGTCAGTGGAAGACAACTAACAAACAAGGCTGTATCAGCACCACTTGAACCAAGCAAGAGTGAAAATCATCCTCCAACACCAACTCAAGTCACAGGACAAGCTGACTCTCCTTGTGAGCTTACCACCTCTGTGATGAGCTCAAAGAACTTCACCAAGACATGTCTTTACCTTTTTGTACTCATCCTCGGAGAGCCAAGGGCTGAGACTGTGGGCCACAGGAAAAGTTTCAACACAAGAAATAACATGCAAGCAAAGAAAATTCTAATACTTCTTCCTCCCTGCCATTTCATTTCACGATTTTTAATAGACCTTTCGGCAGTTATGTGCTTAGTTACCTGGACTTTTAATGAAAGTGAGGCTTGTGTTGACCTGGTTACATGTATGATACAGACCTCCCTCCTTTTCTTATGTTAATGAATGATGTTTTTCTCAGGCTAATTAGTTAGAATTAACATAAGAAAAGGAATGAGGTGGTCAACTCCAGCCTCACTTTCATTCATTGGCCGGGTAACTAAGTACACAACCTTAAAACGGTATATTTTGGACTTTTCCTTCAGTCCCACAAATTGGGTTCCTGGATCTTGGAGGATGTGTTGCGCTCTGCTGTGTAAAGGATTTTTCATCCACAGCAAGATTTGTTGCAAAAGTTGATTGCTTTCTTTTAACAAACTTTCATTCCTTTTAATTTTATAATTTGCCAAAATTTGTCTTTTAAAAAGGTATTTCTTGATTCATTTTGGCTATGACACTGAGAACTTGTTAAACTTGTAATCTATTGATGTAAATTTTTAAATTTGTTCACATTTTTGAAACATAACTTGAATATCAATAAACATTAAAACAAGTGGACAACTTTATATTAATACAAAAAATAGATCCACATTTTATTATTTTGTTTGCCAGTGTTATCCTCTTTGCTGTTACAAATGGATATCCTAAATTACTATTTGTATTTTTTATATTAAAATAATGTCTGTAACTTCTTATTCTGAAAGCTGTACATTGTGCTGCATTAAATTGCAATGTTGAAATGTTTGCAATAGTTACTTGTCTACATGTATCAACAGTCTAAAGTGTGAAATGAGAAAAATACTTTTTTTGAATAGCTATCATGATTTTTCCCTCCATCTATATTGCATCATGTTGAAAATAATGATGATGACGATTAAACAACAACAACAAATGTATGCCCTAAAAGGCAGCACTTCTAGGACATACATCTGTGCAAGCAAAGGGACTCTCAAAGTTATTTCTTGGATACAAATATCTACAAATGTAGGACTTGAACTGTGATATCTAAATTCAGAGTCCAGGACGTTTATTATTACATTATAGTAATATTAATAATACATGTCAGTGCTGGAAATAACAGTCGGACATCGGACATTGTCCGACCAAATTTTGAAAATGTCCGGCCAATTTCACATAATGATCGGACACGATGACCGAACATCTCACCAGCACATCTTGAGTTCTCTTCTTCAAGGTGTTGCCAGTCAATAAATTATGTCCGGTCCAATTTGTCAAATGTCCGACCAAAAGGAAGATTTGAAAGGACATATGTCCTGTGAATAAAGAAAAATTATTTCCAGCACTGCATGTAGTATTGATAGTGATGAATACAGCGATAAAAGATGAGAACTCTAATTTGTTAATTAGCACATTCAATAAGGATAAATCATTTCATGAACATCACAGGAAAATTCCCTTCCAAAAAATCTCCAGGGTGCTACATGTAACAGTGTAACACTTTATAAGGTAATGGCCAGTTTGAAATATTGAACTCAACGTTTTTGTAAATAATCACTTCTTCCGGCTTCTTTTAGCATTCTTCTCTTTGTCTTTTTTAGGAGGAGGAACTGCGGCTGAATCAATATGTCTCTCATACACACTGAAACACAAGAAGTGTTAACATTAATTTTGAAAAAAAAAAAAAGTACTATTATCCCTACAATAATAGTACATTAGTGCCATATACTGACAACAGTATGGCAGCTGTTTGATTTCATTACGTCTTTATAGCACGTTTTTCATTTTGCTTGGTGACCATGTGTTTTAAAAAGCAATCTAAGCTGGAGTTTACATTCCTTGTCAATTTTTCTTAGGAAAATACAAGATAGTTATCATAAGCACACTCTGAAAATTTCCCTTGAAACCACAGGGAATAGTGACATTCACTATCAAATTTTGGTTTAAAATCATTTCTATCCACAAAAAACAAATTTCAGAATCCCTTGCTTTTGTTTTAGTTTTTTTTGTGCACCTGCAGCTATGTCAAATAACCATACAAGGAAGAACAAGGCTTTTTACAGTAGGAATTTATTTTGTTTTAACTAACCTTTTATAGCCATCTGTCTTGATATACTCAAACAAATGCGATGGACCAAGAACAATTTGATCTTCTAACTGCTGTATCCATGCATTTCCGTCAGCTTTGAAAACATGTCGTGGATTGGCCATATCAAGCTCACCTAACAAAAAGTCTGGGTCTGTTAATAACAGCTTGTCATTCAAATCTCATGTTATGTTAACTTACAGTGAGTTGAATCCAAGCTGAAGCAACAAGAACATTAACATCCTGGGCCCAGTTGTTCAAAATGCGATTAAGGTAATCCTGAATTATTTGCTATTATTAAACCAAGTTCCCACAGGATTTTCAGCCTTCAATTTTGACTTGGACTTCTGTTTTTGTTCAGCATAAAATTACGCTGTTACATGTAAGCAGTCAAAAACTATGCCCCCTCCATTAACCGAATCACTCCTGGGAGTGAGATTGACTAAACAAACAGATTTAAAATTTACTCTATGTAACACCAGTCGAGTCTTACATGTACTCTTTAACTGGGGAGAAGGGGAGTACAATTCGAATTTAGGTTGGCATTAAATTACAGATTAGTGTACATGTAAATTGGCTTTTGAAAAACTGTGCCCTGGATGTCAAGAAACCCAACCAGAAAGTCTGGTGTTTCACTTTGACAGCTGTTTCTTCTCAAAATGGAAAGTTCAACCCTTCCCCACCTGAGAGTGTCTACGCATTCAAATATTGTTATAAAACATTTGTTGGATCAACGATGTTAGAACATGTGGCATACATGTTTTATGACATTTGTTCAACATTTTTGTTGAAAGAATGGTTGGATTTCGAGCAAACATTTTCTCCAATATATGTACATGTAATGTTGAAGTGTGTAGCCGCCATTTTTAACAATGTTGTATGGCAAAGGGCCCAGTCTCAAATCCGAGAACCATGAGCAATCCAAAATGGCAGAGGTTGAAATAAAAATTAATAGTGACTAAAGTGACATGTTTCCAACAATGTTATATTCATATCCAA
>OX421451.1:3736232-3763732 GCA_949126865.1 Montipora capitata
ACGATTCCTCAAGCCTTCCCACTGAAAAAAAAGACTGATCTGGAGCTACAATAGTGAATAAGAAAACTTTGGTGAGGTAAGGCAGGTCAGCCTGAGGAAACCCAAGGGCTGGTGTGCACAGTAACTGTAAATGTACACGTACGTGCAGGAAACCAAGTCACTCTTTTGTTGTAAGCAATTCAGGAAATTTAATAAAAAGCTTTCTTTCAGCCAAAGACTAGCTACATGTAGTATCCAGCTCTTACCAACATTCCCATGAAAGATTTGTTACCCCCCAGTACATTAATAAGACATATGCCCACACTGATCCTGGCTGTATTTAGAAAATTTCAAATATAATAATAATTGAAGTTTGCTGATATTTATAGTATTATTTTGTTTCAAATTGGAAAAATTCATGTATTTTTATAAAATACATGTAGGCTTTCATTCTGGTGAATTTAACGAAGTGTTTTCAAGTAATCAAGTTCATTCATAATAGAAATTCCAACACTTTCTACATACATGTACTTATTTCCTGCCAGAACGAATATTAGACATTAATTTTGCTTTAAGATTTCAGGGCCCAAGATTCTTCAATTCCATACATCAAAGTATTCAAAGTGCTGCCTCTATTTCTCTTTTTAAATCTAGATTGAAAGCATTTCTCCTTACTTTAGTTGATTCTCCTATACATAGACATTATTTGTTTATTTATTTTGCTGCTTTTTTATGTTTCTTTATGTTTAGTGTGTCTTGTTACTCTTGCTTTTTTATCTTAATTTATATTTTAATCTGATTTTGCCACTCATGTATTTAACGTGTACAGTCGTAAGTTACGAAGGGAGCTCATAGTAATAAGCCCCCTAAGGTTTCTTTTTGAGCTTCCTTGCCAGGAATAAGTTTTTTTGTGTGCATATAATTAATGTTAATATTATTCCTTTAACTATTATAATTATATTATATATATGATTGCTTTATATATATACCCGGTATATTATTCTTGGCAAAACAAATAAATCTGAAATCTGACATTGCACATTAATATTTTAACTACATGTAAGCCACACACATTTAATTTTATGATTATACATTACCACTTGAAGATTCCTGAGCTCCCCAATCTCTTCAGGCAAGGTTTCAAAGTCATTATCTCCAAGGTAAAGAGCTCTCAGTTGCTCTGAAAATGATTAAAAGGATTCTTACAAGCAAGTTGTCTAAGCCACCTGTCCCTCTAAAAAGAAAAGTTTGGTTGGCAGCAAGCAGAGTGGCTGGAATTCCAAGCTTTAAATAAAATAATTGTTGTATAGGAGTTACTGTTGTAAATTAATTTTATACGTGATTGTGGATAAACGACTATGAAAAAAAGTTCTGTGGTCAATTTAGATGAATCTCTTAAGCTTACTTACTCATAACAGAAAAGTTTCCTGGTAATGATTCCCTTTGAAGGTTGTTATATGTCAAGTCCAAGATCTCTAATCCAGATGCTGTTCCCAGACCTCTGGGAAGGGAACTAAGGCGATTCACTCTAAAAATACATTACATGTTCATGCATAATTTGTTAGGCGTACTCTTCCAGATACATGTAGTACAGTACAGACTGTAATGCCCATTATGTGATTAGCCAACTTAGCAGGCCATATTGTATAGTATGGTTTGCTACATTAATAGTTATTGTTTGTTTTCTTTCTTGATTTAAAGACCTAGAGATATACGGTAGCTATATATCCTTTCTTGCACAATACTGTAACTTAGTCACTGTTCCTTGCTTTTTCCAGTTTAAAGGGGACAGTTTGGGGGATTTGGAGTGAATGTACGTGTAGATGTTCTTAACCCATTCTCCACTCAGGGGTTCTCAAAAGAGAAGTACATGTAACTCTAGCATTAGACAGTGTCACTGTACATTGTACATTAACCCGTTCATCCCTGAATTTGAAGTGACCCCACTGACAAGTAAAATCGTCTTCCATTGGAGTAAAATCTATGTGTATTACCTCAACTTTCACTCTCAGAAATACAAGGGTTAATTACTGGTTTTCACTCACGTGATCAACAGCCATGTTGTTTTTCAACGAAAACAAAAGGAAGCGTTTGCATAATAATAGAGTTAAATTCCCAGAGAATTTGGTGGGGGCACCAACATGGCCGCCTTTTCTTTGTTTAGGGCACCAACATGGCAGTCGTGACGTCATGTGAAAACCAAGAATAGAGAAGGATTAATTCATTGGCATAACGCAAAAAAAAAAAAACCAAACTAGAAAGAAAAATAGCCGTAACTAACAGTGGGGTCCTTAAACTGGCAAGTACTTACTAGTATTATTATATAATAACATTACTGATATCAACTGATTTTATGGACTCAAAGCTGAAATCAAGTTACTACAGCTGTACTTACGCGGCATTAAAATGCCTCAGTTTTTTCAAGTTGCCTAATGACATTGGAAGCTCCTTGAAGACAAAAAAAGGTCATGAGAAATTGAGACCAAAACAAAACAAATGGAGGGGAAAAACTAGCCTCCCACTCAAACATTCTTAGGGCCTTGTCACAAAATTATTCCTCCTCCACAGAACATGTGACGATGCCCTAAGAACATCTTTGTGGGAGGCTATAGGCGAAAACAAGATATCAATGCTAAAAGATTAACACTATTGTCATCTCGTACCTCAATATGATTGTGAAAGACATTTAGGTATTCCAGGTTTTCAAGACCGCCTATAGATTCTGGAAGAGCTGAAAATAATTATGACAATACTAATTTGGAAAAAAACAGCCCATCACCACGCAAGGCCAGGATTTTACTAGACAACAATAAGCACAACATAATTCAAACTCAACAACATTTGTACCTTTTGTTAGGACCACAGACACTACGTAACAAGTAATAAGTTAAAGTGTATTCAAGTTTATACTGACATGTGCTTTATACATGTACATTGTACCTATAAACTGGTGAAACAGGGTGGCAATTAAGACAAAACATCTTTGGAGACGAGGGAACCTAAAACACTATCGGGTATAAAAACGCAGGGACCAGGACATGGTAGATGGGTTCAACTTGCCCCTTTAATAGTTAAGGGATAAATAGCAAGCTGTGTATGTATATAATACACTGTACGTCAGGCTATAATCTGCCGGTAGTTCAAAAATAAACTCTACACTGTTTTGTGGGAGGTGCGGTGGCCTCATGGTTAGAGTGCTCGACTCTGGATCGAGTGGTCCGGTTTCGGGTCCTGGCTGGGGACGTCGTGTTGTGTTCTTGGGCAAGACACTAGTCTTTACTCTCACGTTGCCTCTCTTCACCCAGGTGTATAAATGGGTACCGGCGAAATGCTGAGGGTAGCCCTGCGATGGACTAGCATCCCATCCAGGGGGGAGTAGAAATTAGTCGCTTCACGCTAAGGAAACTGGAGATAAGCGCCGGCCTGATGGGCCTTCTGGCTCGTAAGCAGAGACTTTACCTTGCCAGCTTGATAATAAGACTATCAACAAGACTGAACCAATTTTTACGAATCAATGATTGTTTTATTGTAAAGAGAATAAGCATCCCAACTCCTCCCTGCTCCAATGAAAACAGACAGGAGTACTAGTGAAAGTTATTTCGATTCTAACCCATTAAATTCATTATTCATGCCTGCCTCCTGGAACGGATAGCAATGCTTAAAACTTGGAGGCCTTCTGAGGTATGCAAGGAATTTCCACAAATTCTACACACCCATCGATTGATTTAAAGTTGTACGGACGGTAAAATGATTAATCCAACCATAAAATTCCAATCTCACTGTAGAGTCTAAGAAGCAACTTACTTGTTAGTCTGTTATGACTTAACGTAAGCCGTACCAAGTTTCTCAACTGCGCTGAAATAAAAGCAGACGCACATGCAGGAAATGAACAAATGCAGACGAACTCTGACAGCACATCATCAACAACGAGGCATCGCTTTGAAATGTACCACACACTTACTCAATCCAGGGATGTCTGCTATTTTGGATAAGCCCTTATCACCAAGATCTATCTCCGTATAGCCTTGTTCTTTACTCTCCTCCACAAGCTTTCTTACAGATTTCGACATCTCTGACCACCGGAATCGAATGGAAGGGAAGGGCTGTTCGAAAGTGTTTTTCTGTATGTCATGTAAGCACACTGAAATATCACCTTAATTTGGCCCCGGAACGTGAGAAGATGGCGGCAGAATTCATGAATTTTCACATAAACGTAGTTTATCCTTCAAACTATTGCCTGAGATGAAACTCTAATGATTTTCTCGGAAATGCAGTACCATGGGGGACATGATCTGCTTATTAAATTGTCATCTCTACTTCAAGCACACGGTACGTTGAAGCTATAGCTAATGTCGTACAAGTACTTTGTTGTTGTCAGTGACGCACAGCTTCTTTTCTAATCCTCGTATTGTTGTCAAGAAGAGGCAGCACTATTTTAGTAATTGCTTGGCATAGTAAACCGTGTTTCTTTAATTGCAAAACTTCAATGGAAATTTCCGTATACACGTACAAGATCATCGGGAATTCGAAACTTGTGATATGACAATTTGGAAAGAACTTATTGAGTCATGTGATTTTACTCAAAATGTTAAAGGCCAGCTGGGCATAAATGATAATCGATTTTTTGAAAAGAAGTATAAGGATAAATCTCAATTATTCAATGAGATTTATCTAGCTTATTAGCTAAGCATCAATTGCATCAAACTATAAACTTGTAAGTACTCAAATGAATTCAAGATAAGAACTTTATAAGACTCTGATATAGAGTACAAAATGGGGCTGGACAATTTGCGAGCCATGTAAGTCTCCCATGTAACTTTAATTAAGCACCCATTTCAAATAGTGCTGATAAATAGTATATAACTCTGAGCACCCGTTTACAAATGGTTAGCTTTCAATAATGGTGTGACTGGCATGTTGACTCGCATGGTTCGCGTGTTGACTCACATGTTCACTCGCATACATGTACCTGCCTTGTTGGCTTGCATGACTTGCATGGCTCGCAATTGGCTCGCAATAGGCCATTTCTGAGTTCATTTCTGCCTCCTCTTCAAAGCGATTCTAGGTGCAAAGTTTTTGTGATGGTAATTAGTTCTACTTTACATATGAATGAAAACTAATTTTCGTAAGAAAAACTTCGCACTTAGACTCGCTTTGGAGAGGAGGCAGACGTGAACTCGGAAATGGCCTATTGGCTCGCAGCCATGGCTCACATAATTCGCATGGCTTGCTGGTTCGCACGTTGTCCTTGCTCGTACAAAATCATTGTGAACTGGTTGTGTTCATCAGCTGAGTGACTGACTGCCGAGTTCGAACTCTGGTCAGATCAAAGCTGAGAGTATTTAAACAACTGATGAGAAAGTGTTCCCTTAGTCGCATTTTCAAAACTAAGGGTTAGCCTTTAAGTCTTCTAGGATAACAACTGTCAACTGTAGGCCTGTCTTATGTCTGCATGGGACGCTAAGCTGTCAATAAAGAGTCTAGAAATTTCTTGTTACTTTTCTACAGGAGATCCTATTTTGAAAGAAAAAAGTACACTTTGCTTGACAGCTACCTCAGTTGTCTTCCTTAACCATTGCTTTGAACTTGTTAATTCAGGTGAGGAATAATTTAGTAATAAACATGTCCAGAATTTAGAGGTAGGTTTTCAACAAAGTCTACCCTTGTAGATGTAGACCACTTTTTTTGACACTCCTATGCTACCTACACTAAAACTTTTTAGAAGAACATTCGTTCAACTGCAATAGAAGAAATGTTTGCTTCTTTGTTTCATGTTCCATGTGGGATATAGAAGAAATCAGTTTTGGAGGACCGTTAACTGTATAAAGATATTTGTAAAAAAAATTGCCCTGGAAGTATAAACAGCTCTCTTCTAAAAAAAAAAAGCCTAAAATTTCTTTAGTATGTAACGTTGAGCGGACGCTTTCAAAATTTGAAGAAATGAGGTGAATTTTTTTTATTGTAGTGGCACTTCCATATTTTTGTCTTTTCAGGACAGCAAGATGCAAGTGAGGGAGCAACTAAACAAAGGGAATATTCATACAGAGATAAGGAAGCTATTACCTTCCTTCTTGACTTCCTCAGACAAACACCTTCTTTGAGAGTAATTTACTCATTCATACATGTTCCTGTTTACCTAGTATTTTCTCATGTATGGGTTATGAGAGTGTTTTCTCTCTTGTGATCAGTAACCTTGTTTTTCCACTGAAACAAAAGAAAACGTTTGCATGATAATAGAGTACAATTCCCTGAGGATTAGTTAGGGACAGCAACATGGCCGTCATTCCATTGTTTAAGAACACCAACATGGTCTCCGAAACATTACGTGAAAACACTCTATATCATGTAGATAAAATTAGATGGAGAAAAATGAATTAATTTTTTTGGCCTTCATTGTTCCCCTCACATTTTTTCTTTTGCAAATTATTCATGGCATTTATTGCAGTAAGTAAAAATGCCAGGGCTGCTTCCCATATTTGTGGCTAAGATTTGAAAGGATGTTTGCATACATGTGTATCTTGGGTGAATGACTGTTTTGCATTTCGGATGTTGGATTGCAATCAGATTGAGATAAATAAACTGTGTATATAATTTACTCTAATAATACTGTAGCTGAGCTCATACATAATAATGAGTCACACTGACAGATGCTAACGCAAACAAGTGTCTGGCATCAGATGTTTTGCATTTGTGCAGTGTACTGGTACTATACAGTTGAACCTCAATTATCCGGACTCGTTGGGACTAGACGAAATAGTCCAGATAAGCGAGAGTCTGGATAATCGAGAACATGAATATTAATGAGGTACAAAATCTGATTAAATTAAGAAAGTGACATTCAATTGACATGTGAAACAAAAGATTTACAAATCGTTTGGAAAACAATATGGTCTACATCTTCACTGTCTGTTGTGAATGCCTGTACACGTGTCGGCAAACTTCATGATCTTTTCCTTGTTCTTGTGGATATCAGATATCTGCTGCTTACTAACGCCATATTCAGCTGACAAATTGGTTCCTATTTCTCCTTTCTCTAATTGCAAAATTATAGACTGTTATCTTTTATGGAAAGAATGGATCACTTACACTTCAAGGGCTTGTTTATTTTGCATACCACACCGAACGAGCCAATAGAGTGTGAAATTTCACGTAGCAACAAAAAAGCAACTCTAAGCCAATTAGAACTCATTCTGAAGTTCTTCATTAGTTACGACTTGTGCGAGTGCTGCTTTTGCTTTTTGAAAGGGAAACAAACTTGCCTTTACTTCACTTTTCAATGCTGTAGTTCTAAAAAGAATATGGCTATGGATCTTGTTCATGACTAATAAATATTTATGACAAAATTGTGACCAGCAAAAGAGTCTGGATAATCGAGGTTCAACAGTACTGTAGTTATGATTGAGCTTGCCTTTTTTTCTATTTTTTTTCTGTCACTGTTGTAAGTTCTTGATGTACTTGTAACATAATTTCTTTACAAAGCAATCCATTCACTGAGATGGGTGACATGAGATGCTCACAAGTGATTGGACTATTTTGTATTTTAACAGCTTGTAGCTGGAGCGTGCATCCACTTTGATGGACTCATCAACATCTCTTGCTTTAGAGCTCTTCAAGTATTAGAGGTACTTTAAGAGGCTTGGTTAGCTAAACCTTGGGTGTCATTCTGTTTAGTCTAGTTTGTTAACGTTTCACCATCCATTCGCAATTGGTTAGAGATCTACTGTAGATACACATCAGAGCAAAGCCTTAATAATGTATGATAGCATATGCTTTGTAAGGATGGAGACACAGTGGTGTAAATTTCCTTTAAATTAGTTTCTGTTTTGGTTGGTACACTACCATGTCTTCTACATGTATCTCAAACCCTCTACTCCTTACATTAAATTTTCCAACAACACCAAACCATGCAACACCCTTGTCATAGTCAGTACTGATGTGGTCTATCCCCACTTCAACATCAATAATTGCCTTATGGTAAAGCTGCTTCATTTGTAAATGGTCATTCTTCTACCTGGGTCCTGGACACATTGAATTCTGCCTACAACTATGCTTAACAGTCGGGGCAGCTATAGTGCCAATGATTACTATTTAAGTGATAGTATACCCTTTGTGAGGGTGGAGGCACAGTGTGTAAACAGGGCGGTGTTTCAGATACCTGACCGGGTCTGGTTCGAGGCCTACATGTAGCTCGGTGGCCATGTTGTTTCCTTCACTGCACACTGTCTCTCCACCCAGGTGTTTAAATGCCTACCAGCGATATACAGCTGGGGGTAAACCCAGCGATGGATAAGCATCCCATCCAGGGAGGAGTCTGTCATTTCATGCTACTTGAAACTGGCATATTAAGCTCCAGTCATGTGAGCTCTTGTGGATCTTGTGCGACTTTACCTACCCTTTGTAAGGACTGCGGGACTACAACACTAAGAACTCTTTGTCCCAGTGCAAATTGATTGCGGGTTCTCACAGAGCTCTCACCTTTCCAAGGCAGGGCCTACAACTAATTTAACCCATTCATCCCTGAAGCGGCTGCCATTGACGAGTAAAATTGTCTTGCGTATAAGTCTCACTCACAGAATTTAAAGGGTTAACCGAGATCATAGTTAATTAGGGAGACTAGTTTTGAAGCTCGGCAAACATCAGAGGAGCAAACAAAAATGCCAAGATTTAGGTTGGAAAGTCCACGACCATGCACAATCTTTTGTTTTGCGCTCATACACTATGCATGAATTATGTGTAACCAACACGTTTCTAATGGTTAGTTCCTCAGTATGGAGTAAACAACTATGGTGTTTTGTGCACGGCCAAGACCAAAAAAGAGAACAAAATTCGTCAGGTTCCATAGCCATTCTTCTCTATTAACTATGCCGAGATCGATGTCAGTCTCATTTCAAGAAACTTAACTTATGGTATTGATGATGTTGATGAGAGTGAAAACATGGTAGAGCAAATGAGTGTATTAGAAAAAATTGGGTCTGCATGTCCTGCTGAGCTTTTTCAATAATATGGCATTTGAGTGAAAGGAGTCCGGAGAAGGACTGTTGGTAGTGACTGATATTTCGACAACCTGCGGGGAAGTCATCTTCACAGTCAAGTGACGGTTGGAAATTCAAAAGAATGTAGTTTAATTTCCAACCGTCACTTGACTAAAATCTGGAAGTACCGTTTTACTCTCGGGACTGAAGTTTTATTGACCCAATTAATTCAACTTACGTATTGAGGAGGGTGAGTGGGTGTAATAATACTATTTTAAATTCTTTTAAAAATTGATCAATAATAATTCATCAAATCCGTGAAGTATGTAAATCTGAAGCAAAGAGGAGTGCTAAAATTTTTTTACTATACCAGTTGGTACTTTAAGAACCATAAACTGGATATTGCATTTTTTATATTTTAATGTTAAAACAGATAAAGAAAGTTCCTGTTGGGTTGGTCCAAGGCTTTCAAGGTTTACGTCCTCAACTGAGGACGCTAATATGCAAGAGATCGTTGGTCTCTCTCAATGTAAGATCCACTTCTTATTTTGATTGAACTTCATCTGTGACATACATAGCCAGTGATCCAAATGTGTTAAATTACACTTCCTTGTCATTTGCAGGAAGTCTTTGTTCACTGTGGTGGAGACCAGCTGAATGCTCCATTTGCGTGGCCCCACTTGGAAAATGTGGACTTTAGTTTTAACGGAATTGAACATCTGGACAATTCTGTGGTTTGTTTCAGCATTGAAAATTAATTTTTATCTACTTGACATTTTGTGAAATAGTAAACAATGCCATTTGCTCATTAAAAAGGACTTAAGGCAATTTCAATGAAGCTTCAAATAAACTTGTTTGTAACATCTGTTCATTGTTTTAAAATACTTTAGAAACTTTTACCCAAACTGCAAGTTTTGAATTTGAGTCATAACAGGATTCAACATGCTGAGGACTGTGAGTCATATTCCCTTCAGGTGAGTTAATTGAAGTCTTCAAAGCCTTTGGTACAAGATCAGCCTCAAAGGATGAGATATCTTCAGATTAATGCAGATAATTAGATGCAGGGTGATTTTGATAAGCATTGCAAAGTGTTCCTTTGTTCTTCTGCCCAATTTCAACATCACTTGCATCTGGAAATGCAGTTGACAATTCACGTCACAAAGTGTCCCTTAAACTCCAGTCCTTAAGTAAAGATAGATAGCTGCAATTTATCCTCACCACAAAATAATAATACTAATAATAATAATAATAATAATAATAGTAATAATAATAATAATAATAATAATAATAATGTGTCAGAATTATCTAGTTTACAAATGTGTATGTAAACCAATGGTGGACACCTATCTACCTATTGTACACTATAATGGTAATGGTAAATTCATTACCATTATCACTATAAAGGATAACCCCAGAAAGCTACCATATTTGTAAACTCCGACTCTTACCCTACCCCCCATATCCCTGACCCATAAAACTCTGCTTAAGAATGTCTTAAAATGATTAAGGTGTTAGACAGTCCTTAATTTATATATCTAAGGCTATGTTCTATTGGGATCAACCGTTTGAACCGCAACCAGCGCGGTTTAGGTTGAAGCGGTTGAGGTTTTCCAATAGAACACTTTTCCAACCGTTTTCGGTTGAAATGTGGTAACTCCTGGGAATTGTCATTACCAGACTTCTCAGCGTTGGTAAGTTGAGGGAAAGCAACATGGCAGGAGCCGGTGGCCAACTTTAAATGGCCGGCAGAAACGACAGCGGTCGCTGCCAATGCTTTTTCAACCGTTTCAAGCTAGTTTCATGGTGGTTGAAAAAGTTGATCAACCAAACCAACTGAAAACGTTATCTTCCGAATAGAACACTAAAACACCCAACCAACCCAACCAAGTACTTAAAAAAGGTTGATCCCAATAGAACACGACCTAAGAGTGAAAAATATTATCTAATTTTTACAAAATTTTTCCTGCATGCATAATAACTTTAAAAGATACATGTACTTGTAAGCACATTACGATAATGATTATTCATCTAATTAGTACACAATTGACAGTTTTGACAGTGCTAACCCTTACACTATTACCTCACTGCTAGAAATAGTTAGCAAAATTAATGTGGAGATTTAAAGGGACACCAAATTGGGCATGCAGCTACATGACTGTACTAACCTACATTTCTCAGACATAAGTGCAAAGGGGAAGATGTCCTTTTTATCTCAACCCTGAATTGTGGAATCAGATCTCCTTCACCATAAGGCTCATAATTTACAAATTTTCTAACAACAAGGAAAGCATATAAAAGATAAAGCTTGTCGAGTTTTAGTTTACTTCTTGAACTTTTTATAGTCAGACCTACAGCCTCAGACAATATTTTTGAAATGCTTTGCAATGCCTTGCCCTTCCACAATGTTGTTTTGGCAAATTGAGCTCAGAAACTCGCATGCATTTACAACATTGTGAGGGGAGAGTAAGCCACAAAAGCTTCAAATCTGTATAGTCGTGTACTGTTCCAGGGAATATTGTCACAGACTGTACAGTTATGTACATGTAGTACCGGTAGTTATAATTATTATAAAAATTAATGATTGTTGTTTTCCTATCACAGCATCTGTCAGAGGTTCAACATCTCAACCTTGGATTTAACCGGATGGATGGAATTCCTGTAGTGCCCTCACAAGCTGGGCAGATAAAATTCCAGCTAACGACACTTATTCTTAGAAACAACAATTTAAACAACATGAAAGGTTTGTTATTTCATGTAATAATAATTGTTGATTGTTGAGGCTGTCAGTGTTACTCAGCAGCTGTTACCCATTTTAGGTGGATGTATTTTAGTCTGCTTGACATGTACACATACTCCATGAGCACTCATCTTTACGGGCAATCCATGTTACAGCATTGTTCAAAAAAACAGGGACTTCAGAAAACAGTTTCAAAATACATGGAGACTTTTGAAATTGCGTCATTTCAAAAACATTCCAGTTTTATTGTGGAATGGCAAGTACATTCAAGACCTTTAAAAACAATGGTAATATTATCCATAAGAGTGATTGAAACTTGAAAATGCATTATAGTGCATGGATAAGGGAAAACTTTGTAAGACAAGGTATAAGTGTGTGCTAAATTTGATCATTTTTTAGCATAAAAATTTTTAGAGTGGATGAAAGACTTTTTGCATTGTTGTTGCCATAAATCGACAAAGAACTGTGAAAATGCATTGGTATGGATAGGGCGTTAGAGTGAAACAAACAGTTGATCCAGAATATGAATGATAAGGAAGATAAAACTGGATGTTTTGATGATCTTGTGCTATCATCTGTTTTTAATTCTCCATTTGCAATTTGTCAAGTCGGTTTCTTCGTCGTCCAGTTAAGTACACTCATCATAGCTCATGTAGTGTACTTTCTCAATTACAATACTGGGATACTGTACTTTTATGCAGCTTTTTGTTTCTCCAGAAGATTTGTTTAGATTTCTTGTAAGAATCTAATCTTGGTTGTGTTAATGGTCATTTCAACAGGTATCCATGTTTTCATCAAGTTGCGCCATCTTGACATGTCCTTCAACTGCATTTCTTTGTTATCAGAATTAACTCCGCTGGCTTTTTTACACGACCTTATCTCAGTAAGGCACATTTCCAAAAAATTATTAATATCACTGAAAATGTAGTCTTGGCTATCACTTTTTGTTTTTCCGGTATGATCGTCTTGTCTCCTTTTGATCTGCCGATTGTTTTTGTTCTTTAATTTAAAGGGGGTGGCTCTTAACTGCCAAAGCATTGCTGTGGACACCTTAAAATAGTCATTTCTCTAGTCCCTGAAACTCTACATTTATCCTTTTTTGTCAAGTGTGCTCTATTTAACATTTCTTTGTCTGGTTCGACTTACAACCATATTTTAGTAAATCACGTAACCAAAACAGAAAATGCCTAAAAACCCAGCAAGTCAACTAAAAGTATGTTTTTCACAAATTTTGAACACAACAGTAAGAGAACATTCGAAGTAAACACAAAATCTGTGGCATGGATTTTTAACAAGATTATTTCTCAAAGAAATCATGACATCATAAGGCCCTCCTTTGATACACTTTTCAAAGTCTCAGTTCCATTTTTTGTCCAAATTGAAGTTACATGCTACAGTTTACAAAAACTGATGCGACGGTTCCCATCTGGTGAAAAAACCGCCTCTTCCTTTCGTTTCCTGAGAGTTTTCACATGTTTTTCACTGAAACGCACAGCAGAGGACTGGAACTAGTTGCGCATGTGCCTTCTGATTGAAGTGAAGGCAGATTTCCATTGATAAAGTTACTTCAAAGAACCATCCATACAACCTTTTTGTAGGGCTCTCGATTAAAAATCTTTCTTAGCAACCATTGTCTTAATCTGCATGTCCTTAAGAGCCACCCCCCTTAACCTCTTTCACCCCTAAACCGGCCTAAACCGGCCATACTTAGTATTTTACTCTGTCTAACGCCAGATGAATTTACTCGTCAGTGGGGAACCCCCAGGAGTCAATGGGTTTAAAGGGAGCTAACAACCATTCACAAAAAAACTGTTTTTGGCCTAAATCAAATTCCCTTGTAGGATCTAAAACCTTAAGGCATATGTACAGTAGCAAAACCTACAGTATGGTGGTAAGAAGCACTTGCCTGAAGTTTAGGCTTCGCAGATGTACATGTACCACTTCTTTAAAAATTCTTCTGCATGCCTTGTGCATGTACAGCCATGTAAAACAGGACAAAGTATGGTGAAGGGTTTTTAAATCCAATTATTAACTTTTGTAATTATTTTCAATCAAGTTTTTCTCTATTCATTTTCTTTATCTGGCTTAATCTAATTTTATGATTTATATATTTAAAACTGTGGATCAAGCTCACCCCTTCTCATGCTATCAAAGAGTCAAATATCTACCTAAAGAATATTTGGGAATAGTAGCAGCCCTAAAAGGACATTTTTTTCAGCATGGGTAATGGAATTCACTGATTTTGTGCTGAAGGTGCTTGGCTTCATCAAAAGTAAACATTTGTATTGTAAGAACACTTGATGTCATTATTTTAAATCAAGTAGTCACACACAATACACATACATGGGATTCATTGTTCACTATTACCCATACATTGCACAGATCACGCAGTGTTTTATTTTTAATCTTAATTCTTGCATAACAACATCAAACATTCCTTAATCTGGTGAAGACTGTTATAGTAGAGTTAACTGAATTGTCAATAAGAACCAGCAGATGTTGTGAACCAAATGTACTGCCTAATGTACAGTTGTCTGTGTTATTTCATGTTTCATTTGAAAACATCTCCTACATTTTTCTCCATTGGCACACATACTGATCATTTATTATTTCATTTCATCACAGTTGTCCCTCCAAGGAAATCCTGTTGTGTTTTGTCCGTACTATCGTCGTGCCACAATTGCATGCTTGTACCCTGTACCTCGAGTGGAACCTGTAAGTAAAGAATGGCGTTTCTTTATGCTCTTATAGACAGAAGTAATTTTTGTATTAATTTCTATTTTCTTAATAGATAAAATTAGATGGAAAGCCCCTAGACTCAGAAGAGAAAATGGTAAGTCCATCTAAGATATACATGTACCGGTATAACCTGTAAGCCTGTTTCTGGTTTAAAGATTCTCAGCAAGATTGTGTGACTCCTTCACAGGGTCTTAAAATGATTCTTACTCTCTTTAGGATCTGGATTAGAATCTAATCCTGTTTATGATCCTGATCAGGTGGCTCGATCCTCTTCAGGATCCTGGGCCCGGTTGTTCAAAAGCCGATTAACGCTAATCCCAGATTAAAAATTAACCAAGGAGTTTATTACTCCACTACTAAATGCTGTTCAACGTTGATATTTGGCAAAACTTTACATTAGAAGAAGTCAATCTTGAAAAACAAAAATAAGCAAAACAACCTTTCACCAAAAAGTTGAAAACATGAAACAAAAGTTTACGCTAATCCTGGATTAAGCTAATCGGCTTTCGAACAACCGGGCCCTGATTAATTTTTTTACTCTTCAACAAGGTTGTGCTTTTAGCTGATTCCTATTCAGGTTGCTACAAGTTTTACATGTACATTATCCCACATGATCCTAAAGCATCCCTCTTAGATCTTACAGGATTTTGTCCCAGTGGTGTTTTGTAGTGAATAAGGCTGTACGGAGTTCTCTTGGGATTCATTGTGTCAGAAGCTGGGATTGTGTTAAATGCATCAAAACTGTGTCCTGATTTCGGATAATATTATGTCCAAAAAATAATGCAAGACAATTAGATGCACACGGATTTCAAGAAGCATCACTAAGTGCCACCTAATCTTTAAGTTAACCTTGGTGAAATTGATGGACAGGACAAAAGTGCCTGATTTAAGGCTGAATTCTTAGCTAATCGTACCATTAATGTATAGACAGGTATTGGCTGCAAGCATTCTCTCTTTCTTTTACATAGTCAGTCAAGATTGATGCAAAAGGAAAAGGCCCATAAAATTGGCTGGTTGAAGTTTTGGGGAAAAAAAGCATAATACTTCCATGGTTAACTTGGTGATCTTTAGCCTGCGAACACAGACATACATTGTTTTTCTGGCGGTCATTTCTCCGACTGCTGGAAATACGCCTGCATTTACAGGCTAGGTGATCTTTTGCACACCTAGTTGTTTTGCATTACCTGTAGATTTTTTAAGAAGAACAATGCCAGTAATACAGAATGATAGTTATTTTGTGATCATGGTACTCTTCCAGCTTCTTGGAAGAAACGTTCATCCAGTGTCCATGTTATCATACATTCCTGAAACTCCTGTGGTACCTGACCCTCGGGTCATAGCAGTGAGGAAAGTGGATGACAATTTGGTGGAGTCGTCGGAGTCTCCAGATGAACATGAACTTGATTCAGTGCCAAAGAAGAGGAGACAAAAGGTAATTTGGCACTGTGCCTTGTTATGGGGTAACACACTAGTATAACTGTAAATATATGAGATAGCCACTAGTTTTATTACTGTTACTTCTTACCTGACCTTATAAATTGAAAGACTTGCCTTCCCTATCTAATACTTTAGCCTTTGCAGTGCAGTGCAGCATGTATTCATAGTTGGTGGTAAAAATGCTTGGGATATTAAGGTACATTGTACTTTTATTCAAGCACAGGCATTAGTTTTTTTTGAGCAATGTATTGTATGTAACTGCAGGACCTTTTTCATTTTAGGGCCTGTGGTTCTATCTAAAAGTTACTGGTTGTCACTCAAAAATGCTTGTGTAAACTTCTCAATATCTCCATTCTATGTGCTGCAAGCTATGCATATTGTTACAAAATTATGTGGGTTTTTTGGTTAACTATTCCTGAGTGGTACTGTAAAGTAACATTAAAATGTAAGTATCAATGAAATATATGAAGATAATTATATGATGATCATACAGATAACACCACCTAGTATTGTCTTTATTTCCTTCTTTTTTCCAGAGGAAAACCAGGAAGGGCAAAAGGGTGGTAGCAAGAGAAATCGACTTTAAAGAAGACAGTGAAGGGTTGCCTAATTCAGAGGACCAGACGACAACACCATCATGTCCTAGTAAGGCAGAATTAACACTACAGGGACCACAAGAATGAATTTTACTACCAGTTTTCTGTTATGTCTTTAGTGTGCACATTATACATGTAAATGTTTCAAGGTCAGGCTTTGTATTCCTGCCCATAGAGAAAAATTATTATTGTGATACCTACAGTACATGTTTTGTTATTATAATTACGATTTATGGTTGAATAATGATTTTTTTGTATTTTTTAGCACCTTCAGACCAGTTACTGGAACACGCTGAGGATGTTGAAAAGCTGAAAAAATTGCGCCAGCTCGGTGGAGAAGGTGATGCATAGATCATTGAGGGTTTTTTTTGGCAAAATTAAAGGGAGGCTACTGGTGATCTTCTCCACCTTTGTATGTACCAGCTCTAGAACATCAAGTAAGCCAGTGACACTCGAAGATTTTATGGGCCAATATCTGCATCATGCACACATGAAAGACAGCAAGCTTACAAAAGCTGCTGTACTACCCAATGGATTTAGAACATTGTTATTCTACATCTCATTAGTAGCAAGGTGTTTTTTCTTTTATTGACTCTACAAGCAATGCCTAAATTACATAGGTAATAAGTTAGTACAGTACTCTAGAGCAGTTTTTAATTGAGTGTCGCCGAACAAATACCAAAGCAATTACTACGACTAATCACAGCAAGTGCAAATGGCGCAATAGACCGTATTCATAAATGGCGGTCACATTTATAATTCTTTTGTCCAAGTGCAAATTAGCCTACCAAGCCTCGATACCATACAATGAATTGAAAAGAATTCTTGCTCTAAAATGAGGCTTGGTAGGCTAATTTGCACTCGGACAAAAGAATTATAAATGTGACCGCCATTTATGAATAAGGTCTATGAACCAATACAAATTGGTAGCAATTCCACGTAACTTGCTCGAAGCGCGGGAAAAATCGCGCGTGAAACTCGGGATTGGTTTCGGTTTTCCTTCTCGTTGGTTGATAAACTGGCGTGAGATTTTTAAACCAATCATTAGGTGTAGCAATTTCAATCATGTAATTACTTTCAACAGTCGTTTGAAAACTGCTCTATCAACAAACAGTTTAAGTTGGGTTTACGTTAGATATAAGATGGTTGTACATGTGAGGCAATTCACAAGAATTACATGTGCGAAAACACATGTACATGTAAGGTTTAGCATATTCTTAAAGTAAATTACAGTAGCTAGCAAGATGTTTTTAAAACACATTACAAGGTCACCTCTTAACCCTTTCAGCCCCGAAGGGTTCCCCATTGACGAGTAAAATCATCTGGCGCTAGACAGAGTAAAATCTATAAGTGCCATTTGGCACTCTTGGGGCTGAAAGGGTTAAACGGGGACATAGTTTTTGGATGCTGTTAGCTTAACCCTTTCAGCCCCGAGGGGTTCCCCATTGACGAGTAAAATCGTCTGGCGTTAGACAGTAAAATCTATAAGTGCCATTTGGCACTCTTGGGGCTGAAAGGGTTAAGTCCTGGCAACTACACGTACCTGTAAAATGGCTCATGAGGGTACAGTACAATGTATGCGATGTTGTAGTTCTTGTTTTGCTGTAGTTCCTATGGCAGTTTTTAGATTGTGTTATTGTTGTTTGAAGTTCACAATCGTTTTTGCCATTTTTGTTGTTCCCTCCAGGCTGGTTACCTTCCATTTCTCAAGTTGTCCCTGATAAAGTTGTCCAAATTCCTTCAGTGGAATCTCAAGTGGACCAAGGTTAGGTGAACACAAGTTACCAGAGCAAAAACATGTGCAGCACAATTATATTTGTATCTAAACTGGAACGTAATATAGAGGAGATGCTGAGGACCTCCACTTCCATAACCTATCCCTCTGTGCTCTACTTCATCCTCCCTCCCACACACACACGCCAAGAAGAATCTTTCATGCGTCATCTCCCCAATTTAATAATATCAAACAAAGTTTTTTTTCAATGAGTTAATGCTGTCCAATGAAATATAACTTACTGTAGACGTATACTTCTACCTCATCCCCCCATTTTTTACACACACACACACACACACACCAAGAAGAAAAATATTTCGGGCACCATCTCATATCGATCTAAATGGACAAAGTTTTTTTCAATGAGTTAATTTTTCCCCATAAAACGTAATGAACTGAAATCTGTTATACACAAAATTTTGGTTTTATCAACAGAGTTGATAATGTAAATTGACCACCGTACAGGGATTCTAAATGCTGACGTTTCGAGCGTGAAATGTCAGCTTTTAGAATCCCTGTACAGTGGTCAATTTACATTATCAACTCTGTTGATAAAACCAAATTTTTGTGTATAACAGATTTCAGGTCATTACGTTTTATGGGCAAAAATTAACTCATTGAAAAAAACTTTGTCCGTTTAGATCGATATGAGATGGTGCCCGATGCAGCTCCACAGTTTCTTTAGAAACTACCCCCTGAAATCTGTTATAGTTGCTTTAGTTATTTTCGTGACATGAATCCCAGAAATTGTTTTTTTACCATAAGGCAGCATTAAGACCATGTTAGATCACTACTCTGGTGGCTGGAACCAGTTTCAACACTTTTAATAGAACTTCTTGTTAGAAGAATTATAACTACTACACTGTATCACATAACAGCAATGTTATGGTACCACATGAAACACCAATTATTGCTTAACAAAATGTGCCCACTTTTGTAACATTATAGGTTACCATGGTAACATGAAAGCTCTCCAAAGGCACCCTATATTTCGTCCAGACAATAGATTTTATATATGAAGAATTGACGTCATACCTACAGACAATAGTTTTATGCATGCAGAAGTAACGTCACCTAACACACTAACCAGCAGTTTGATCAGTTTTGTCATGGCGGAGCTCAGCTATCATGTGAAAACCAAATCCAATAATTGCTTTATTATGCATATTCCTGAGCTGAGCTCTGCCATGACAAAACTGATCAAACTGCTGGTTAGTGTGCTAGGTGACTTTACTTCTGCATGCATAAAACTATTGTCTGTAGGTATGACGTCAATTCTACATATATAAAATCTATTGTATGTACTTATGACGTAAGAGAAACAGAGCAAGCAAGAATTAGCTGTGTACTTATAGCCAATCAAAATCGAGCTGGTGACACCAATGTATAATTGTACTTAATGCAGGAAATGTTATTGAGTATCAGTGACGCAGCTTGTGGCCTAGGATACTCCATGTCATCTGTTCTGTGCTTAATAAAATTAAGTGTCCAGCACTTTTCGCAGAATCCTTCCTGACCCCAGCAAGGTTGTTATTATGAATAGTAGTAGTAGTAACTTACTGTTATTATTCAACTTACAATATTTTACTATAAAATACAAATCTTAACCAAGCCTAATTAGACAACAAAAAATTACAAATTTATATAAAATATTATTCGTTATACCCGTGGTGTATAAAAAGTGTTCATTTCTATTAATAAAAAAGGAAATCATTTGGACTCTTATTATTATTATCATCATCATCATCATCATCATCATCATCATCATCATCATCATCATCATCATCATCATCATCATCATCATCATCATCATCATCATCATCATCATCATCATCATTATTATTATTATTATTATTATTATTATGCCCGTTTTCCTTGATTGCATTCTTCATATTTCCAGCATCCAGTATTGTCCACTCAGGATCTGTACCAAGTTTCTCAGATGACAAACTGGAAATAAATAGTCCCACAAGTACTACCAGCGTTATTTCCGATGGAGGTGAGATAAGTTTCTCGTTTTGCTTCCTGAGACAAGAAAGCAGTCACTAGTTACAGTGGTTCAAGTATTCATTTTCTAGAAACTATCGCAGGCTGGATTTGAGACAGTTACCGTAGATTTTCTCTAATCAAATTATTTGTTGACCTCATTAAAGTAACTTTTCAGTAAATTTAATGTTTTAGAGATGTGTTGGATCTTTTTTGTTTTACCTGTATTTGTATACCCTATTTAAGTTCTGATGATATTTTTTCTCTTTTACACACGGTGCCACGACTTACGTTTTTGACCGACTTAAAATTAATGCAAATGTAAATGTTGCTTCTCAACAAAGCAAATACTGAAATGGCAATATTATTATTATCAGTAGCCACTACAGATACGCGGGAATCGCTGGCGAGCAAGTCAAAAATTCACGTCATACGTCCATTAGTATGTGTAATCAAATGGCGACGAGTGAAATTAGGAAATAATTTCACGTGCGTTTTGTCAAAATTCTGATAATGTCCCGAGCCTTTAGGCGAGGGAAATTATCAGAATTTTGACAAAACGCAACTGAAATTATTTCCTAATTTCACGAGAAAACCATTTGATTACCTTTTAATGTCGTGGGTAACAAATTACGCTCACAACCGTAATTGTAAAATCGCTCGAGTACTTTATCCAACTGCTCGGGAAGAATCATCTCCAGGTTTTTCTCAAGGCTATTTTCGTCACACCACTTCTCAAAAACTCTCACCCAGTTAATTGTGCTCTTTCACGTATTTAAATTTTCTTTCGCTTCTTTTAATTTCGTAACTTCTTCAAGATCCTTCAATGGTCACTGTCTTAAATCTAGACGCCATCTTGGCTCTAATCGAGATACAAGAGATGTTACCATGGCAATTTTGTAATTTCACATGTGAAATTATAAATTAGTATAGGTAATCACATGAGATTTCCAAAACACTCGTGCAATTAATCCTTAATAGTACGAGGACTCATGCGATTACTTGTTTATCAATAAAGGGCAAAATTAACCAATCAGGATCAAGTAATCAAGCCCTCTCTTGATTACCAAAAATGCCCTCGATTAAGAAAAAATGCCCTCTGTCTCAGCCAATCAGCGCTCAGTAATTTTGCCCTTTATTGATAAACGCTGAAATTTCGCGCCTAAATTAAGGAGTAATTTGTCACCCATGATATTATCAATTTAATTTACCAATAAGAGCTCAGAGCATTGAGTTCATCGAAGTTGTATCAAACCAGTAGTGAGAGCGGGAAAACAAGTCGTAAAATTGGCGCGAGAAATGTAGTCCGATCACAAAGAGTGCGTAATGCCAGTGGATTCTTGCTTTGGTAGCGAAACGAGAGAGAAGCCACTTCGATACGATACATTTTTTGCTAAATTCGAAACCGATTAATTCAAAGAGAAGTGGAAAAACTAGTTTTCAAACAAGGCCCCAGTTGTTCAAACGATGGATAGCGCTATCCGCCGGATAAATCACTATCCAGTGGATAAGTATTAGGGAAACCAATTGCGCTATCCAATGCATAGTGATTTATCCGGCGGGTAACGCCATCCATCGTTTGAGCAACTGAGGCCAGTTAGTTTAACCAATTTGGTTGGTTAGTTTGCCCTCGCACTGGTGCGTTAGCATTGCCACTATCAATCTCTGAGGTAAATGAAGTGTTAAGGTGCAAAGCGCATGCTCCACAGAGTTTGATCCCTTGACTGCATTGGTTTCTCGCTCCCAAAGAGGACAGGTAGAGACTCCACTGCTCGTGGGGTAAAAGAGTAGTAAAGCAAAACGGAAACATCAATCTCAAAATTGCTCTTTGCCTTGATTGCTTCTTTTATCGGCAGATTTTTCTGAGGCTCATCATTATCTCGTGACGCTGGTTTCCACGCCAGACGATGATAATGGCGCCGCTGTTCCTTTGTTTGTAACATTAAAAGGAGAGTTTGTCGTGGAGAAAAACTTTGTTGGAAAGGTGAGTAGCGAACACGCCAAACCAGGCGGACCGCAGGCTCAAGCCAGGTTAACTTCTTGTAAGAATAAAGAAATATATATTATATATTAAAACTGTGTACGAGTCAGAGTGGTAAGGAAGCCAATTGATTTCCTCGTTTCGGTGAATTCTTGTTTGTAGACAAGACAAGAGAAGGGACCAACTGCTGTCAATATGGCAGCCCTAAGGATCCTTTTCCCGCCATGGCTCGTCCGTTGTTATTATGGTCGTGGTGGCACCACGCTTATCCATTTGCGCACAACTTGTCCCACTAACACTCATACTCACTTGGATGGAGTGACGTTTGTTCGTGCTCGAGCTGGGATTCGAACCTGGAGCGCTGGGATACCCATTACACCTCGCGCTCCCGTTGAATCTGTAAATATTACATTTTTGGGCTTTCTTTGCATAACCAGGTCGTATCCCAGCTGGAAACCAGCCGTTTACAAGACGCTCGTGTCAACAGGACCGAAGATGATCGCTCTGTCATACATCTGGAGTTTGATTACCTCAACACAGAGCGGAGAACACGTGATTACGTCATGGAGAGCTACGAGGATGCAGTGGTGAGTGGTGGAACCCGGTTTTTGTTCTGGGGCTCGGAAGTCTTTCAAGCGCAAAAGTCCTTTTGTAAATCGATCATCCACGTATTCTTGAAAACTGGTCGTAAAACATATTTTGAGGGCAGCGTGGCTGAGTGGTTGTGGCTGTTGACTTAAAAGCAGGAGTTGCCAGGTTCATTCGTTCATATTCTCGTTTGTGCTTGTAAATGTGATGTTGAAGTAGAGGAGAAGAGCAACGTGTCACTTTGTGGATCGGCTTGTATCTAAATATGTGCATTTCTGGACATCAGCTTGTTACATCTGAACGGCGCTAGAAGCGCTATGCTCATTATAATAATAATCATAATCATCATCATCATCATCGTCATCATCATCTTTATTTCAAGAGGGTAACGCAAAACAGTAAAAACTGACAAACCCGCGGCCCCCAATTAACAATTCGCCCTTGTCACACGGCGGCCATATTGTCCCGGGAGACCAAAAAAGCTTTGTTTTACCACGCCAAGACTCACCCCCATGGTTTCCATTGCGAGGCTTGGCGTGGTAAAACAAAGCTTTTTTGGTCTCCTGGGACAATATGGCCGCCGTGTGACAAGGGCGAATAGTTGAAAATTACAATTAAACTATACAGAGAGTAAAATAGGATAACAATTAAAAACAAAAGTAAAATACTAAATGGGAAGAAAACGAGAAAAAGAAATACAACAAAGAATTTAAGAAGATGCATAAAAATCAACAAAGCCTTTTTGAAACTATGTACATACTCAATCTTCAAGTTAGAAAATTTTTTATTGTATTCTATTGCCTAGCAGCCCTCACAGCAAATGTACGCCCTCCTTTGGATTCTCGTTTGAAACGTGGGCATACTAAGTTCACGGATCCATTTCGTACGTCTATCATTTGTCCGATTTTAATAATACCATTAGATTGTTCATGTAACTTGAGCTTTGTCCATAAATACGTTTGTAAACTTGAGTACAGATTTACTTAAGTTACTGCGTAAGTAAAGTTTCTTAACATTTTTACCTTTTGTTTTTCAGCAATTTGCTGATATCCTGACGCCAATTTTAACTGCAAGCAAACAAACCGTCGAATTAGCTGCTGAACGTTACCAGGTGAGATGCATCGTATTTTATTTACAAATAGTCTATCGAAAAGATTGTTTTCCTGCTCTGGAAGCATGACCGGATCCAAAAAATTTTCAGACTCAGAGCAATCAGGATTTTATTAGAAATATGTTGATGCTATCGCAACGCCTTCATGAGTGGTTGATTTCGTTACCGGTCACGTGATTGTACCACATGACCATTTAAGTGTGCCGTGAACAGCAGGTAGTTCCAGGTCCCCATACCTGTTGTTGTTGTTGTTGTTGTTGTTGTTGTTGTTGTTATTATTATTATTATTATTATTATTATTATTATTATTATACAGTATTTCACGCTATCAAGTTAGTGACCTCAGACAGAGAGCATTTTCGCGGGAAATTAGCTGTACTAAGCAATTATTATTATTATTATTATTATTATTATTATTATTATTATTATTATTATTATTATTATTATTATTATTATTATTATTATTATTATAATTGCAATTGACGGGCTCAAGCTTACGAGTGATGTGAACACACCGCAAAACTTCGCCCGATGTGGATTTCATTCCAAATTGTTTCTCTTCGTTAAACAACTTAACTACAACTGCCAGTAGAGAAAATCAGGGAATACTCTATATTGCTATGTGCGCTTTTGCCGCTTCGTTAACGTAGGTGTAAAATACGCTCACAACCGCACTGAATCCTCGCACAAGTTGCAAGTTTACACAACCGATGACGTCAAAATCCTCAACTAAATCCGAGGCCCTTGTCTCATATTTTTCTCAAAAATACGCGAGGTTTCTTCGCATTTTAGATATGTCCTCCGAACACAAATCAAATTGTCTGTGTACAGAAATGCTCCTTAGACCAATACATTTTAGATTTTAAAATAAAAAATGGTGGTGAAATTTCGAGTCATGTGCACTTTAAAGGACTGCTCACCAGCTTTCATTAATGGTCACACTTGAGGATTTTATCGACAGACAAAAAAATTGGAACCACCTTGTACAACGTAACAAAAGCACCATTGGAAAGAACCCAGGAAAATGGCTGCCCAGGAAAAACCACATTTCAGAATTTAATCCACAAGTTTCAAAGTTACCATAGCTTTGTCATTACGGCAAAATTACTATCACCACAGGTAATTTGTCTTTTGGATTTCATTAACAGATTCAAAAATGTCTGTAGCTTGCATCGCAGCAAACAATTTCATCGTACGTTGCTTCGCAACTCCCACATGAACGTCTCCTTAGAGGAGCCACAACTAGACAAAACTTAAAAACAAAGTTTGTAATATTTTCTTGGCTTTAATTTGTAGTGCTTGAAGTGCTCGGCTGTTTTCACACGTCCGAGTTCTTCGGATGATCTTTGTCCAGACTGTAGAAGCTCTATGACGGTGTTAGTGTCTTCGCCAGAGCAGAATAAGGCAGTGCTTCCCCCTCCTTCTAATCTTCGAAGCGTAGAGGATTACGTCAAGGACCACGCCGAGGCCTCGTCGCTGAACAAAAGCTCGATTAAGACACTGAATGGCGACATGACGATAACTCCCCTTGTCAATATTTCTTCGTCCTCATCTTCTTCATCTTTTGTGGAAGCAGTTGATAAACATGCTACTCAAGATTTACTACAGACGGACATCGAGGATCAAGCTAAAACCAACGGTTTTCTGGCAGAGAACAAAAGGTAGGTATTCGCCGCGGCTCGTCATGAGAAATTTTAAATCATGAAGTCCAAAATTAAACCATCGTAATTATTTTGGCCAATCAAAACAGATGTAGGCAGTCAAATTAGTCTCCCACAACGCAAAGAAAATGTATGTACCGAGAATTTGGCAGTATTACTGAAAGCTGGCGTTTCCAGGGTTAGCCATTCGCAACCGACGTAGGACTAACGCTCGAATTGTGAGCTTTTTGTTCTCCGTCACGTTGGTCAATTTGCTTTTAACTGCTATGCTGATACTACCAAATTCTCACGCTCTGCAAATTTCATTGTTTCAGGCTTTCCCCTTCCACGTTACACTTAAGTGCGTTAATGGGATCGGGATCTACCGTTTCCGGTTGTTCCGGGATAGTTAAATTTTTTTTGTGTGTGTACTGTTGGGAGAAAACCTCATTTGGTTTGACTGGTCATCTTTTTCAACCAGCTCCGACCTTGGTTGAGTCAGGTAGTGTTCCCAGTCGCTTTCATTGGCTTTTCCTTGACAGGTCTTTATCAGTGTAGTGACCATTCTCAGGAGTTGCCGCCTTTTACCAAAACCGGTTGGAAAAGTGTAGTGGGAAATCTCTCCAAAACCTACCATAAGCTCCAACAAACAGCTTGAGCCTCGCATTTGATAGATTTGCAAACTAGCATTCCTTTCGTAAGTGGCAAGCGGGGTCTACATGATTATTCTCCACTT
The DNA here is from genome assembly GCA_949126865.1 of Montipora capitata. Classification (NCBI taxonomy): domain Eukaryota; kingdom Metazoa; phylum Cnidaria; class Anthozoa; order Scleractinia; family Acroporidae; genus Montipora; species Montipora capitata. The sequence goes on from OX421451.1 coordinate 3,762,509, forward strand.
GCACAGATCCAATAATACACCTCTTTTACTCCCTCACAATTTTGCATAATCATTGTTTGCAATTTCTCCTGGGACATGAAGATGTCCCAAGAGAAATCGAAAACAATGCCTCTGCAATTTTTTGGGGGCTAAAAGATGTCTATCATGGAATTTGTGCAAGTAGAGTTTTGTCGATTTGCATTCGTCTGTGGTAGATCAGTACCAAGATAGACCTACAATACCACATCAGTACCAGCCTCAATTGGTCAATTCCAGTGACTTCAAGCTTTTCAACCTGAATAGGTTACTGTTGAAATACTTGATTGCTAAATAGTATTAGTGGCAACTAGTGGACTGCTGCTGCATTTTGATTGGCTACGCTACTAGAGGACTATTAGTAATAGTCTTCGAGTAGCGAAAAGCTAAATATATTTTTAACTTGCATTTGCGGGCTACGGGTCTAATTGTTAAATAACGAACCGAGTTATTTAAGTATCAAGTGTATTTAGCGCTGAGACACTAATTGTGGACACAGTGCGGGAATTAGGCTCAGTCTCCAGCCGTGGGTGTCTCGGTGCGCCTGCGATCCTCCCCACCACCCACGGCTGGAGACTGAGCCTATGCGGGAATCAAATCAAATCAACTCGTTGCCCCCGCGGGGGGCAACCCAGAAGCCCCCTCGTAAAAAGGGAAAATATGTTAATTGGTAGATGTTGTAGAGGGAAAAGCAATCTCGATTTTCTCAACCGAGCGTGCAAGGTGGTATCGGTATTGCTCAAGCGGGCGCGCAAGGTGGTATCGGTATTGCTCACCGAGTTCGCGAGGTGTTCTGGGTAACTTGAGTCACGAGGCAGAAAGTCACAAGAAGCATCGATATCGAAGTGCTGTTCAGCATAGTGATAGACTTCGCGCAGTCTCTCTTTTGCTCTAAATCGTTGAAACGAATGAACACTTCAAAATGGCTGAAACTGCGGGTCGCAAATACTGCGGGCGTTTGTTAGAGCGACGCCCGCGGTATAGGCGACCCGCAGTTTCAGCCATTAAAAGTTCAATATACGCGTCTAGAGCAAAAGAGAGACCGTTTGCAGTCTAGCATAGCGATTGAAGGTGAGTAATCTTCGAATATTTACAGCGATTCCTTTTATTTTGAAAATCAAAGATTACAGTATCTGATAGAAAATCATATTGCCTGGATCAGAAATCGATATTTCAGACACAAATCAGAAACAGGGGCGACAGGCTCGG